>CM053761.1:33151002-33260528 GCA_028658305.1 Pachyuromys duprasi | reverse complement strand
CCTCTGCCAAAGTCTTGATCGCGAGTCTTAATATCTGCTCTGATACATCGCTACATTGACCCCCCCCCCCCCCAGAGGTCCTCCTTGGCATTCTCCTGTCCTGTTGCTTGTTTTCTCCTCCACTCAATAAGACATGGTTTCTTTATATTGCTCTGGTTCTCCTGGAACTCACTCTGTAGACCAGGCTGGCCTTGAGCTCACAGATATCCACCTTTCTCTGCCTCTCAAGTACTTGGATTAAAGGTGTGAGTCACCACTGCCTGGCTTGTCTCTTTCCTTTTTTATAACTTAGTGTTTGTGAATATTTGAAGACAGTGCACTGGGGATGCTTGCTGGGTTGTTTGAGTAGCAAAATGAATTTAACACATAAGCAAACTGGAGATTGTAGACAGTTTTGTTTTGTTTTGTTTTGGATCTGGATTTAGTGAAGCTGTATTACAGTGCTGTTAATGGAAGGTGTAGTGCACACAGGAAGCAGTTCTGAGAGATCTTGGGAGATGAATGTCCTTCAGGAACAGAGGTCACCAGAATGAGAATGTCATAATTGAAATTGGGGCTGGAGAGCATTTCAATCCTCAGGAGTTGTCTTTGAAAAGGAGGTTGTTGCAGAGCGGCTCTACTGGAGTAGGCAGGCAATAAGAATTAATTAGTTGTTTGAAGTGAGTTAGGATTGGAATAGAGTCAGCTGTTTCATTAGTAGTTCTCATATACCATTATGTTTTATAAAAAGTTATAGAGAGAATTTTAGTCTGATATGTGCAATTTGCATAATCCAATGCTAAACATAGTAAGGCTTTCACTTGGTTTTTTTCTAGTCAGAAGATCTATGTTGGAATCCATACTGTTATGTCTGTGGTGATGTGTATTATGACTGCAGATGTAAAAACTTAACATGACTTACCTTGAAAATAAACTTGGCAGCCACTCTCTGGATAAGGTGAACCTGCTTGCCTCACTAGAGGCAATGCTAGAGTGGGTTGGGAACATGGCAGTTGGGAAAAGGCAGGCAGCACACTGCCCAGTATGAGTGTAGGCTTGCTTCGCACATGAAAAGGAGTACAGTCTTTTACTAAATAAAAGGCAGCTGCCAGGGACCACAAATGCTTATCTCTGGTGGCTTTTGAGACTAAGAAGAGAAGAAGAAGCTTGAGGAAAGGGAGTAAACATTTGAAGCAAAAAGAGCTGGTATAGGCACTTAGGAAAAGCAATTATAGAGACAACTCTTATGTCCATTCTGTACGAGTTTGTTACGGTTTTCTCTGTATTGGATCAAAAGGAACATAGCTGGACTAAGGCTTAGAAATTTAGACTCATTTTCAAGTAGCACAATCAGTATGAGATGTGACAGTTATCTTTGATGGTAGTTTTGTGTTTGTTTTGTGTTTTGATTTTGGAAACAAGGTTATTCTGCATAGCAATGGCTTTGCTGTAACTCACATTGAAGACCACAGATCTGCCTGTCTGTTCCAAGTGCTATGATTAAAGGCCTGCCCCACTACTGACTGGCTCTGTCTTTGAGTTTTAATTGTACTTTTAAAGTTATTCATATAAATGATACCAGAAAAATAATTCTTAGTTATTTTTGTAGTGCCATGTGATGTGCAATACATGTACAGTCATACACTACACTGACCTTTAAATCAAGGCAAACACATCTGGGGATGTAATGCCAGCCTTGTACATGCTTAGACATGTGATCTACCACTAAGCAACACCCTTTGTTGTAGCTTTACGAATTGGCAATATGTATCATTATCTTTGTTGTTCAACATGTTTAAGTTATCTTTATATAAATTTTATATAAACTTTTATAAAAGTTATCTTTTATAAACCTCACTACTTTAGAGGATTTTACTGGATGCCCATTTATTCTTCTGCATAAACTTGTTTGAATAGTTGTTGAGCAGCATTTTTTACATTTGTTTTTTTAGTTTCTCCTTCTATTCATTAAATAAATGAGTGAATGATTAAATTTATACACAGTCGGAGAGATAAAATAGCTGTATGGGTTTATAAGACCTCAGAGAATAAGTGTAAATAGGTGCTTATGGCACAGTTCATTCTGTATATGCTGTCAAAGATATAAAGGTGAGGCTCTAAGTAGCTGATCACTGGATGTCAGTGATGGAGTGTCTTACTTTACCTGCCTGTCTGGAATACCTAGTAAACATCACTTTCATCTGTGCAAACACTGGAGATGAAAATATACCTCACTCAGTGATTGAAGCCATTGCCTGTTGATTTGAATTGGTAGAGATGAAAATGGCTACATACCAGGGATCCTATCTGCAGCATGGATGGAAGGTTGCCTTTGTTTCTGCAAGGTATTTTCTGAGTAGTTTGAAGATTGTTTTTGAATCTCATATTGCCAACTAAACTGATTTTGAAAAAATAATATTGCATTGTTAGAATTTTGCAACAAAGTCTATTTGATTTTCTTTTCTTCAGAGAAACACATTTTTGAATATGGCTTATCTGGAGCAACGGCCCCATGTAGAGAATTTGGACCATTTAGAGAAAGAATGCCACAGCTGCCTGTATCTGTAGGGTAATGGGAAGTTTCAGTTTACAGTTTTGTACATGACTTTATTCATTTTGCTTATAGTACTGAAGAGAGTATTTCTTACTCACGCAGAGGCTGTGGGAATTTTGAGGGACTTTGTGTTTTGGTCATAAGATTTAATTGCCAAGATGAATCATATAACTTGTACTTTTAAACTAATGTCCTGTAGGGAGGAAGTATTTCTGCAGTTGGGAGTGAATCCAAATTGCTGCATAAAGATGAGAACAGATGGTAGTCTTTTTTTTTTTTTTTTTAAAGCAATGATTGGCTCAAGTGTTCTGAAAGGAGTAGACAAGGGTTTGCATGATCTTTAAGATGATACTAAAATGGACAACTGTGGATGAGTGTTGTAAAGGGCATATACTCTAGTATGTGTGTGGTGGCAGCTGCTGTAAAGAAGAATCATGTTGCAGTGGTACATGCATTTTCAGACAAAGAGGAGCTTGGTCTTGAAAGAATGCACACATATAGTTCACTTTTTGCCTTCTAAGTGACAATGGAAACATTGAAGTAGGTTGCAAATTCAATTCGTATAGCTTCAAACAGCAAACCAGGCAATTTTAAAGTCAAGATTTTTTCTTTCTACAAAAATTATAAAACAGGCTTTCTTTTATTAGATGATATTTTTAAGTTAGTGTCCTTTGGAATATTGAAGGAATTTTGAATCTGCTTTGTAGTCTATATCTGTTTCTGAAGTAACTTTCAATTCCTTATGATTGAGCATAATTATGGAGTTTGCTCTGTCCCTTATATAAAAGGTGTTGGGCTAAAGCTCTTTGTGTTCTAATCCATATGCAGTTGCTAGAAGATGCTGTAAAGTGGTCTTTGATTATCTCTATTTAAAAACCACCTGAGGTGTAGCCCTGAGAAGAGCGACTGCTTAGCATGAACAAGAGCCCATTGGATTTCTAGTACCTCAGAAAATTAATAATGATACCTTTGGACATTATTTTAAGTGTGTAGAAAAGCTGGAGGGTTATAAAGCATTTCAGAGAACACCCATATGTCCTTCAGCAGAATCAAACTCTTCTCAGCATTTTACTTCTCTGGTTGTTCTGTATGGCTATGCATGTGTACCCTGTGAGCTAATGTCACGAAAAAGAGTCCCTGAAAGTTGGTTGAATAAAATGTGTATGAAACAAAATAAGAGAAAGTGAGGCAGAGTCTCGTGTTAGCACATATGCCATGCTGGCTGGCCTGCTAGTTTGAGTGTTCTGGATAATGACCCCTGGAACCTGCTGAAGACCCAGTTTGGACATAGCCTTCTTTACCTTCTTTTTACTCCGTCTCTGCTTTGCTTTACTGACTGGTTCTTCATCGATTTCATCTGCCACCACCAGCTGGGCTTGCTGTGTGGTTGTCTGTGTAGAGTCTTGTTCCTCAGGCGCTGGCGCTTACTGACTTGTCACTGTCAGATTCTGTTCCCGTCCCTGTCTCAACCCAGGCTGTGGCAACTTCTGCTTTGTAGCAGGGCCGGTTTCTATGGCTTCACCAGGCATTTTTTGCGGAGAACATGGAACCAAGGTGATTGTAGAAAGAGAGCAAGGAGAGCTTTTATTTATCTTTTTCATGATTGACTTAGCTTACTTAGTTCATCTCAGATAGGCTCGCCTTCCCTTTTCAAGGCGGTTTACTATTCTGTTGTATGTTCACCTGGGTTCTCATGTTCTATCTACCTATTAGTATTTTTAAATGATACTGCTGTGAGCCTGAGTCTACAAAATCTCATGGAATTTTTGCTTTTTCAGTTCCTTTGTGTTTGTATCCAGAAGCATAGTTGCTGGGTCATATAGATTATTAATCTACGTTTGGTGACAGTATTAAAATATCTGACTGCGGAAGATTGGTTTTCCTGCAGCTGAAGAAATTCAGTAACTTGAGACAGTGACAGGGTAGAAAATGCTTTATTAGCAAAATACCAGCCTGTTGGAAGATGGAATGTTAACACCTGTCTCCATCTTGACTGGTGCCACCAAAATCAGGTTTCCAAAGCATCTTGTGTGGGTATGTCACTTAAGGCCCAGGTGAGCACCAGGATAGTTAGTTAATCCCCATAAATGTCCAGTTCTGGAACATGGGTTCTGAGTTCTTAGGTCAGTCCAGAGCATCTTGTGCTTATAAATAAAAGAAAACATGATTCTTTAGAGGCTTGTGTGAGGGTCGTGTATGTGGTTTCTGTCACTGCTGGTTTCTACTTTGTGTTGACAATTGCCTATTAATTGTGACTGTCTCTGTGGCCAGAGAGTGAGTGGGTAGTATATGGAGTGGGTCAGTGCTTTCTGTTTGCTTACTTTCTTGCTGGGACCAAACCCTGTCCTCTACAAAACTAGGCAAATGGTCTTTACCAAGTGACATCTCTAGCCCTTGGTCTCTCCCACTTCATTAACAAATACCGAAGTGCTGATTTACATACCATAAAAGCCACCAATTTCTGATGAACAAATCAGTGATTTCAACAAATTGTCTGAGTTGTACAGCTGCCGCATACAGGACTCTCATTTTCTCCCCTCAGTAAGATCCCTTGTGCCCACTTCATTCCTACTGCCTGCTCAGATAAACCACTAGTCTACTTTCTTATCCTTTACTGGATGAAATGATAGTATAGATGGTCTTCTGTGTTTGGCTTTGGTTTTCTTTTTAGACAGGATTTCACTGTGTGGCCTAGGTATTCTTGAATTCATGGTCTTCCTGCCTCAGTTATCTGAGTGCTGGAATACAGGTTACTTGTACAATCAGTGCACTTCAATTTCTACCTAGTCATAAAGAAAGAGCCGGGAGGTAGTAGTGCACGCCTTTAATCCCAGTACTTGGGAGTCAGAGGCAGGCAGATCTCTGAGTTTGAGGCCAGCCTAATCTACAGAGTAAGTTCCAGGACAGCCAAGGGCAAACCCTGTCTTGGAAAACAAACAAACAAAACAAAAACCAAAAATAAATAATAAGAAGAAAGTGGGGAGAAAGCAGTGTGCTCCAAAATTGGGAGAAAAAAAAGATAGAAAAGTAAAAATGAACACTTCCCCCAGCAATCTTTAAATCAGTCTATACAGCTTTAGCTTTACAGAAAAAAGACCACAGGTTAACCCACAGGTCCAGCTTTTCACAGGCATCTACCTCCTTTACCTTGGCTCTTGTACGAACCTACTGTCAGTTGACATCACAGAAGGGTGCACATTTTTAAGAGGAAATGATCACACTGCAAGATTTTAACACTCATAGTGCTGCTCTCTGAGAACTAGCTCTAGCTGTCATGTGAGTGACTAAGGTCTTCTCTCAGGCTATGCTCCTGATGACCAGAATGTAAGACCACTCTCAAACTTTCATCAGGAATCCTGGGGACACAGCCAAGCCGGATCCAGATATAGCATGTGGGAGTGCTGTTGTTGGCTTTTGAGGAGACCTACACTGCTTCTAGTAGAGGCCATGTCACACAGTCTCCTGTCCACCATACACAGCAAAGGTTTTATATTCTTTACTACCTGAGTCAAGATGGTATTACAGGTGTATGACATCAAGCCTAGCAACAACAATTCAAAAAATGAAGTTTTTTGAATTGAAAAGTTTTATCTTCTTAGTAGCTGTTTTAATATTTGTGCAATAGTATTTTTGTTTTGAATCTGTGCTTCCCTAATGACTAGTGTTGCAAAACATCTTCTCATGAGCTTATGTGTATGTGGCACATCATGACCAAATGTCATTTTGATAGCACTAGGTTTTGTTGTTCTTGAGATAAACTATATAGCTCTGGCTACTCACTGTGAAGATCAGGCTAGCCTTGAACATAAAGAGATCCATATGCTTCTACCTCTCAAGTGCTGGGATTAAAGGCATGAACTAGCACTAGATTTTTTTTCTTTTTAATGTGTAATTCATGCGGACTGGGTATGTTTCATAACTGTAATCCCAGCTTTTGGGAGGTAGAGGCAGGAGTATTGGCATAAGTTCAGGGTCAGCTTGTACTACTTAGTGAGATTGTTTCAAGCAAATCATTATCGTATATGAAAGTTTTGAGAATAATGTTGAATATTATTTGAAAGTAGTACTTTCAGTTACTGTTAACATTTTTCTTGCCTGAATCAAAACACTACTGAACAGGCCAAAAAAATCTTTCTGAGTTCTACATAGGAAATCAATTTGTAAAATTGGAATTTAGTATTGCTGAAACTTAAAATTAAAACAGAATGCATGCTTGGGTAACATAAGGCCACAGTACACAATTAGCTAGTGTTAGAGCCTTGAAAGAAAAAAAATAATCATTTTTGTTTGGCTGGTCTTTTGAAAGTAGTCCTAAAACTTATCATTAACTGTGGCTCAGTAAGATGTATTTTACAATAGCGCCAGAAGACGTCGTGTGAAATGTGAGAGTTCTGAGCAATACAACATTGTGCTGAAAGCTGTAAAAGATTAGAATAATAAGGAGTGGGTAAATCAGGTGCTTTGTGGAGTGACTTGGTAGCCACTAGAAACTGAACGTTGACAAAGGGTAATAATAATTCTGGCTGATGTGTTACTAAAGTTATTGATTTCTAAAGTTTATTTGGAATGTGGGAGATGAATCAATACAATTTTAAAAGCATTCTAAATTCTTGATCTTTGATGCATTGTAATATTTAGTATAATACAAACCTGTTTATTTAGAAATACACAGAGTAATGGGAAAAATTGAAGATCCAGTTGCATAGTTTTCTCTGTATGGTGTTTAGCATGCCATTTTTAATTAGTTAGAAAATGGTAGATTTAAAAACAGTGTGATATAATGGTTATTGGTTGTCCAGTTGGAAATAGAAACTTTTTGAAATATATAATCAAGTTCCAGAGAGAGGAATATTATTTTAAGTATTACATTTATTTCTGTGTTGAGTGTTTGCATGCATGTGTATGTATACCATGGCATGTGTGTGTGTTCAGATGACTTGCAGAAGTTAGCTCTCTCCTCCACCCTGTGGGACCAGTGACTAAACTCAGTCACTAAGCTTGGGGTAAGCATCTGTACCCACCTGTACCCACTGAGCTATATTGCTAGCCCTGGATGAGCATTTGAATGTAAAATATTAATAAGACACTATTGTAAAACATCTAATTTTAGTTTTAATACAGGTACAAAAGTTAAGCCAAAAAAGAAAACAAAGTTTATTCATAAAATGGAATTTTATATTGCAGTACATTTTATAAGCCAGTTTTAAGGATTTGTTTTTATTTTATGTTAGTGGGTATTTTGCCTGTGAATGACTACCATGTGCATGTAGTTGCTCACACAGGCCAAAAGGAGGAGTCAGAATCCCTGGAAATGAAGTTACAAATGGTTGTGATGTGCCTGCCATGTGGGTTCTGGGAATCAAACCTGGGCCCTCTGGAAGAGCAGCTAGTGCTCTTAACTGCTCTTTCTCTAGCTCCCCCTCTCACTTTTTCTTTGGAGACAGGGGCTTAAGACCTGTCTGGCATGGAAACTGTTGTTTTGAATAGGCTGACCTCGAACTCCTGCCTCCCAAGAGCTGGCTTTAAAGGTGTATATTACTCTGTTCCCTTTTTAAACTTAGGAAGATCTATAAGAAACACCAGCACAGATCTAAAATGTCCTTTGTTTGTTTGAGATGGGGTGTTGGTATGACCTTAAATGTGTGGCAGTTCTTCTGTCTCAGCATGCCTAGTTCTGGGATTACAGATGTGAGCCGCCATGTCTATCCTAAAATACAGAAAATATTTTATTCATTTATTACTATTGTGTGTGTGTTACATGCCCGTGATTGGGGGGGGGGCGGAGCATGCATGCCATGGTGGACTTGTGAAGGTCAGAGGACAGCTTGGGGAGTCATGCCGTCTTATGTGGGTTCTGAGGATGGAGCTCAGGTTTTGAGGCCCGTTCAGCAAGTACCTCCCCAGTTCCAAAATGCCCTTTTAAAAATGAGATGTTTCCGATGAGGAAAACAATACTCAGGCATGGTCCTTCAGTAATTATGGTTGCCAGGAACATTTTCTTTAATTATTTCTACCACTAAAAATTACTTTTTAAAATAGGTACAAATGCAATATTGATATGGCTCTTATTAATCTAACTTAAAATGTTTTATTTTGTTTAGTCTGGTCAATTCAGTGAAGATATGATACCTACAGTGGGCTTCAACATGAGGAAAGTAACTAAAGGTAACGTCACAATAAAGGTATGTCAGCTTCTCATACTCTATGTTTGTATGTGTGTGTGTGTGTATGTATGTATGCATGCATGCATGTATGTATGTAATTGTCCAGTCCCTCTTTTTATAATTGATTTAAATTGATCAAAAAATTTTCTGTTTTCTCTGGTTTGACTTGCTGTTTAAAATTCTGATGTAATGGATGGTATGTTCTGAATCACTGTAAATTAGTTATTGACATTTTCTGATAGGTTAAAGAGTTCAAGAGTTGAAATATAGTTAAGTGCCCATAAAAGTTACCATATGGGATGGTAGAAGTAACATTTGATATCTTGAGAGTGCTAGAAAATAAGAGTCCCATCTTCAGTCTAAGCAGTATTTTATATTGAAAGGCAGTAATCATTTACAGCAATGTCAGCTGAGTATATTTGTGGTAGCAGATACCATAATCCAGTTTTTTCTTTCTTTCATTATTAAGCCTAAAGTTGAAACCAAAATAGGAAAAGTGTAACTCATTTCTTAGCATAATTTCTTTTTAGCTCCTGGACTGTAGGAATGTTAGGGATTTAACGTTTTCAAGTGTATCTTGTTTTCATTTTCTAATTTCTGAGTTTAGGCCTCTAGCCTGAACATGTGACCATGTTACCTAGTCCTTGTTAACAGGTCGATCTGCTTGCTGTGTTCTCTCTGGCTCTTCTGATGATGCTCATTTTCTTGCCTGTGTCTCTTTATTTATTTTACCAGTGTTAGTGCTTAGGTTAGAAAGCCCTAACATAGGAGTTATATGTAGCCATGTACAGCACAGTGCCTAATAGAAAAGGCAGAACAGTGAGATTATTATGGAAATCTCCAAGGGAAGGAATGTTGACTCTGCTGCTCACTGAGTAATTCAGAAAGACACACTGAAACTTTGGTAGACCCTGAGTTGCTGGTTTTGTCTTGGCACCCGTCTGGATGTTTCATGGTCTTGTAGAGTTAAAGTTGTTATCTTAAAGTTACGTGCATCCATGATTAGAAATGTGTTGAATAATAGTTATTAAGTATCACATTATCATATTTAATGAAGCAGAATTTTAGTTAGTATCTATACATTTAGAATTTCAAGTTGAGAAGCCCCCCCCCCCCAAGATTTCACAGATTGATTTGAGTTTAGGAGTATTTTGGTTTGTTAACATTTGACATGCCTTTGTGATTATTCTCCACTTTTTCATCAATGAGTACTTGAGATGTCCTTATTAAGAATTGCCTTGTTTTGATTAAAGATCTGGGATATAGGAGGACAACCCCGGTTCCGGAGCATGTGGGAGCGGTATTGCAGAGGAGTCAATGCTATTGTGTAAGTGGTTGTTTTTGATATTGTTTGTTTTGGTCTGTCAGTTTAATTTTCAAAGAAATAATTGCTTTGTGTTACTTCCAAAAGTCACTTCAATAGTCATCTTAGACAGTAATTGTCTTTCTTGGCTAATATTTCAGTATAATTCCATTAATATGAGATTTAAAATAATCCTAGAATAAAAGCTTTGTTTATTTTCTTTATTCAGCTGAGGTACTGGGGGTGTGTTTTCCTAACTAGTGCACATATTAGCTTCTGAACAATCTAGCTAAACATATTTATTCATGCTGAATGTAGGATTTAATTTCTTTTCACAAGCAGCTTCAGTATTGTAAATCTTGAGAAAATTTAAAATCTATAATCCTAGTTAATTGAGATTCATAGAGATGACATTGAGATCATTTTGTTTTTTTTTAAGTTACATGATAGATGCTGCAGATCGTGAAAAGATAGAAGCCTCTCGAAATGAACTACATAATCTTCTAGATAAACCACAGTTACAAGGAATTCCGGTAAGTTTGGAGAATATGTTATTTTATATTTTTAGTTACATTTAACATTGAGACAGTCTTGGTATCCCTAAAGACTGGTTTTAGGATCCCTGATCCTCACAGGTATAGAGATATGAAGAGTCAAGGTCCTTCCTTCCCTCCCTCCTTCTCCTCTTCCTTCCTTCCTTTTTTCTTTCTCTTTCCCTTCCTTCCTGCCTGCCTTCCTTTCCTTCTTTTTTCTTCCTTTCTTTCCTTTTTCTGTTTTCTTGATTTTTTTTTAATTTTTATTTTTATTAATTACAATTTATTCACTTTGTATCCCCCCTGAGGGAGGGAGCTGTTCCCAATCCCATCCTTCCTCCCTCTTCTCCACTCATGCCCCTCCCCCAGTCCAGTGATAGAGGAGGTCTTCCTCCTCCTTTTTCTTAATTGGTATTAAGCTTCATGATGTAGCCCATGGTAGCTTTGAACTTGTGATATTTACATGCAAACTAAGCACATTCTTCCTTGTGCTTTGAACTATATTTAGATAACAATAGCTGATACAGCAGAAGTGTTTTGTAGTAGTTGTTGACTGTGTTGTTTAGGGAATGAGAGGAAAGGGAAGTCTGTACATTTTCAGTCAAGTTACAGTGCCCTTCCCCCATATTTCTTGCTTAGTTTTATTTTTGCCTTTTAAGATTTCACTGTGCAGTCCATTGCTGGCCTGCATCTTACTACATTGTCTAGCTGGTCTCAAACTGGACATCCTTCCAACTCAGTTCCCAAGCACTAGAATTAGAATTTTAAGTCTCCTGTGTGTTTTTGATGTGCAGTTGGTTAAGACATAGATGTGGAGTCTGGGTTTAGAGGGTGGCTAACTATTTGAAATTGATAAAATGTCTTCTTTTTCAAAGGTTAAGAGTACTTTGGCTCCAACAAAGTGAAACTGAAAATTTGAATATATCTTCTTATCTTTCTCTACTACTTATGGTATTTCCTCATTGAATGAGTTATTTGAAATATTTTCACTAAGAATTGTTTGTTGCCAGGCTTGGTGGTGCACTCCTTTAATCTCAGTGTTCAGGAGGCAGAGGCAGGTGGATCTCTGTGAGTTCAAGGCAACCTGGCTCACAAAAGAGTTCCAGGGCATGCATGACTACACAGAGAAACCTTGTCTCAAAAAAAAAAAAAAAAACCAAAACAACGAAATTGCTTATTCCCAGCCAGTCGAAGTAGCGCAGGTCTGTAAACCCAGCACTGGTGAGGCAGAGGCAGGCGGATGACTCTCTGTGAGTTCAAAGCCAGCTTGGTCTACAAAGTGAGTCCAAGACAGCCAATGCTACACAGAGAAACCCTGTCTTGAAAAAAGAAAGAAAGAAAGAAAAAACAACAAAAAATTGTTTCATCTGGTTGTGGTTGCTTATGCCTAAAATCCCTGTGCTTGGGAGACTGGGATGATTGTTGTAAGTTCTAGGCCAGCCTGGAAAAGTCCTGTGTTAATGTAAAGATCCTGCATGAGGGACAGTAGTCACAATTCTTTAGTGTATTCTTAAAAACTGGGGTCATCTTTGCCCAGTGTCTGCTGGATTCTGGATATTGTACTGTCTATAGATGCCACAGACAGATAGCCACCAAACTGTGTGGTAAGAGCAGTGCTCAGTTCTGGGGATATGGTGATGGTCAGAAATTGCTAGGCACACTGTGTGCCAGGGGGAAACGTAGATTGTGGTGGAGCATTTAACAGTGCAGCTCTGGCAATCAGTATGAAGACAGATACACTTCTAAGATTTGCTGTAGCTGTAGGTGAAGGTAGAAGATTCTCTGATCAAGTAAAGTATGAATGGAGCTCTGAAGGACATGTGGGAATGTGAAGGATGTGATGGTTGGTAGGGAAGGGTTCCAGGCATAGGCCCTTGGTTGTAGGAAGCAGTCTCTGGAGCACAGGGAGATAGCTGGGTTGAGTGACTTGCTAAGCTACAGCTGAGTCACTAGAGGGCCACACATACAAGATTACTTGAATAGCCCTTGACATATTTTAAAGGGTTGGATTTAGGATTTAAATATATCACTGATAACAGTTATAGAAAAATTGAAGTGGAAAAGACGGGACTGTGATGATGTGAATGGTTTTAGGAAGCTCTTTTTGTAGCCCTGTGAGAGAATAGTGCTTAGGTTAGGCCAGCATAGTAAACAACATGCAGGGAAAGAAGGATTTTAGATATTGAAGACAGTGAACATAGTTGCTCTCAAGGGAAGTGCTCTTTGTAATTGCCACCCTTTGGTTTTCCTGTTTGCTATGGTATTTGTATCAGTTCCTATGAGAATGTCATTTGTATGTGTGTGTGTTTAGAAAAGGTCTCACTATGTATACCAAGCTGGCCTCACAGTGACTGATCTGCCTCTGCTTTTAGAGTGTTGGAATTTTAGGCATGGGCTACTATACCTGGTCTTCACTCAATGTATTTGTTCATATTTCCCATCTACTCCTCCCCCTAACTTCTTCTAAGTTCACCCTCACCCAAATTTGTTCCCCCTTTAAAAGGATTTTTTATGATTCATTGAATCCAGTTTATGCTGCCATCTTCTCATGGGTGTGGGACCATCCATTAGAGCATGGTCAGTTTACCAGGGCCACATGTTTAAAGAAAGCTGACTCTCCCTCCTCCAGAGGCTATTAGTGGAGCTAGCTCCTCAGTTATGGGTGGAACATTTGAGTTTCTTCCCCCTTCTTGTTAGACTATTGACTGGCTTGATATTCAGGATGTCAGTTGATTCTAGGTCATGTGCTCATGGTGTTGCTGAAAGAAAAGCTGGAAAGAAATCAGCTGAATCTCCATCTTTGCATTTGACTGACTTTCTAAGAAATCTCAGAATGTACATCTTAGCCCTAGAAATTTTTATTTAGTGCTGTGGATTAAGCCATTAGACATGCATATGTGCTGCCATGGCTTCTGTTTGGGGGTCCCATGGTTTATGGGAATCCGTTCACCCTTCCACCATGTGAATTCTAGAGATTGAGCTCAGGTCATCAGCCTTTCCTCACTGAACCATCTCAGCTCCTAGATATCTTAGACTACTTTAAATACAAGTTGGCCATGGGCTGAATTGAGGTTGTGTTTATGGTAGGAGTTATGCAATACCAGGATAAATTCATAAGTGAGATTAGCTATTAGTTACTCAAATGTGCTTTTATTCATTTATTACTACCCAAGTGTGCTTTAAGATTAAGGCATATACTGACATGAAAGCAGTTTGGTGTATTTAAATACTACAATATGTTCTGTGACCTTTTTGTACATAGGACTTACCCATAATCTTTTCTTTTTTAAAGGTACTAGTACTTGGAAACAAGAGAGATCTTCCAAATGCCTTGGATGAGAAACAGCTAATTGAAAAAATGTAAGTCCTTCAAATAATGTTGAGAAGCTTGTTTGTATATTATAGACTGCCCTCTGCTTTGTAAGCATAATTACATTTTCCAATAATCATCATACCATGTTCTTAGATAGATAAACTGGACTGACCAGAGAAGTAAATCTAAAATTTTATTAGTGGAAAAATATTCTTTCGTAATGAAAATAAGTGAAACTGAGTAAAGAGTGATAAGTATGACAGCTGCCATCTATTTTTACCAATTTTTTTTTTTTTTTATAGGAACCTGTCTGCTATTCAGGATAGAGAAATTTGCTGCTATTCAATTTCTTGCAAAGAAAAGGATAATATAGGTAAGAAATGGCTGGTGTTTTTGAAAGAAATGAGTGCTATAGGGAAAGACTCCATGCTTTTGCCTGTGCTGTATGTGAGTGGGGACATTGTTAGTTGGCTTTTCTTTTTTCTTTTAATATATGCGTCATATTTTTAATGGAGGCATTGTTATGCTAGGAGACGTGGCAATATGTGAAGGAAGACATTTTCTTTTTGTTCTCATAATTGGAAGGGGTAGAAAACTCACTACTTCTTTAAATATTCTCTAATATTTCCTAAATTAGAAACTGAAAAATTTGGGAAGAAAAATAATCTTTTATTACTGTCAAGAACTAGCCAGATAATTTTGTAAAGGAACAAAAAGCGGTCAGCGGGCTATGATGGGCTTTTGGGAAGCGGAGGAAGGAAGAGTGCTGTGAAGTTGAGGCCTGCCTGGGCTACATGGTGACTGTTAGGTTAGCTATGACTCGGTAGCAGGGCCCTGTATTAATGAGGGGTGGGGATGGGGAGAAGAGAGAAAGGCAGTCTTTGGTTCATTTATTCAAGGCTACAAGGGATTGGCAGTGGTGGTGAGAGCTGGTAAGTTCGAGGCTCACTAGGGTGCAGTATAGTTGGTAGTTTTCAGTGCTTCCTATGCAGTGTTACAAGGCTAAAGAAACCAATATCCTTCAGCTAGATTCAAACTGAGCATTATAGGAAGCAGAATGCCTGTGTACTTGTAGCAAGAAATATAACTGGCAGCTAAATGGATTTAGCTTCCTGGGTTATAAAGAAGTTAATTTTCAGCTTTCTAACATATTATTGCCCCAAAAATGTAAATGTAAGAATTGTTCCAAATAGTGCTTGTGTGTGCATGGTTTTGTATGTTTTACTGTCCCCTTCATGTGGCAGGGGAAGGGTCTGGATCTGAGGGTATGTGTCTTGAAACCACGTAAAGAGAGTGTTAATTCCTGTGATTCTAGAGTATCTTCTCTTCCTTCTGTATTTTTGTGTAGTTTTGAGGACTCACCTGTCTTTGGGATCTTACCTTCTGTCCAGTGGCTGTGGAGAAAAGAAAGGTTTCTCCTTTTTTTTTTCTTTTTTTTTTTAAAGAACAAAAATATTTTTATTTAAAATATATTTTTCATACAATATATTCTTTTAAATTAATTTTTAATATTAATTACAGTTTATTTACTTGTATCCCAGCTGTAGCCTCCTTACTCATTCCCTCCCAATCCTACCCTCCCTCATCTCCTCCCTGCCCCTCTCTAAGTCCACTGATAATGGAGGTCCTCTTCCCCTTCCATCTGACCCTAGCTTATCATGTTTCTTCAAGACTGGCTGCAATGTCCTCCTCTGTGGCCTAGCAAGGCTGCTCCTCCCATGCGGGTTAGGGAGGACAAAGAGCCAGCCACTGAGACAGTCCCTGTTCCCCTTACTAGGGAAACCCACTTGGATACTGAGCTGCCACGGGCTATGTCCAAGCAGAGGTTCTAGGTTATCTCCATGCATGGTCGTTGGTTGGAGAACCAGTTTCAGAAAAGACCCTGGTGCCCAGATATATTTGGTCTTTGTGGAGCTCCTGTCCTCTCCAGGTCTTACTAACTTTCCCTTCTTTCATATGATTCCCTGCACTCTGCCCAAGGTTTGGTTATGAGGCTCAGCATCTGCTTTGATACACTGTTAGGTAGAGTCTTTCAGAGGTCCTCTGTGGCAGGCTCCTGTACTTTTTCTCATACAATATATTCTGGTCATAGTTTTCTCATTTTCTTCCAGATCCTCTCCATTTCTCCACCAATCCCAACTTCCTATATCCGTCTTCTTTCTCTTTATTTTTTTTTAATTTATTTATTTTTATCTCAATCACAGGTTAGGTACTTTGAATCCCAGGCGTAGCCCCCTCCCTCATTCCCTCCTACCCTCCCACTCTCTCCCTCATCTCCCTCCTCCCGGCCCCCTCCAAGTCCACCAACAGGAGAGGACCTCCTTCCCTTCCATCCAACCCCAGCTTATCCTGTCTCCTCAGGGCTGGCTGCAATGTCCTCCCCTGGGGTCTAGCCAGTCTGTCACTTCCCGGCTTGTATGGGGGAGGGTCAAAGAGTCAGCCATCAAGATCTTGATTGAAACAGAGGAGACATTGTTTTTAAGTCAATTTTTAGTGTAAAATAATGGGTTTCATTATGACAGTTGCATACATGAAAATTTTACTTTATGCCCATTCCTTCCTCCTATTTGTCCCCTCCCTATTCCTGCTGGGCTTACTCTTCCCCAAGTAGTTCCCTAGTCTCTATTTTTATGGTGTGTGTGTGTGTGTGTATGTGTGCACACAGCGCACATGTATGCATGCAAATGGCATAATTTTGTTCTTTATGGCTTAAGAAAAAACTTCCAAGAGACATTTTGAATTGTCTACAGACATTTTGTTGTCGTAGTAGTACTGGGGTAATAATGGTACATAGTTCTAAAGGCCATGGATGCCCTGAAACATTCTGTGGGGCACAGGAAGGTATGCCTCATGAAATGGGAATTATTTAGTCCCAGATCCACCAAGGACAAGGTTATGAAGCTCTGGTCTAGGTGTCACAGTGAGTGACAACCCTGTTTTCCTTGAGCCACATCTTAGCAGTCCTTCCCTGTGTCGTGAAGCATGACTGCTGAGGCGTTTTGCTTTTGTGGTTTTCTTTGAAAGCCATCTCCGAGTGACATCAAAGCACAAATGATCACTTTTATATTTATTATTATAGTTACAAATCTCTTGAGGTCAGAGAGTTTTTTTTTTTTTTTTTTCATATTTTTGCCTTCTTGGAAATTTGTGTTTAGTTCCTGATCTGACAGGCAGTAAGTATTAGAATACCAAGTTCATATTCAATATCTGGTAATTGCTCACATTGCCCTCTTGGAGCTCAGGTAATGGAGTACAGATGCAGAAGAGACCTAGTGCCTTGAGTATTTAAAGGATTGTGGGTTCCGTTTCTTAATGCTGATTTCTTAACTCTCACTCTCCCCATCTTTAGATATCACACTTCAGTGGCTTATTCAACACTCAAAATCCCGGAGAAGCTGAGACATCTTCTGAATCTTCCAGTTCTTCTTGGCTATAATCCTAGAACTACTGTCGTCCCTCTGAAGTACTTCCCAGAACACGGTCCTTCCCAACCCAAGAACTTGCCTTTTTCAGAGTTTATTTCTCATGTGCACCGCTGAAGATGTGTCTCTCTACCCTTCATAACAGTCAGCTGGAGTTGTCATGATAGAGTCAGCACACACTAAAGACTCCACACACATCTAGTGTGTCGAGGCCTCTTTCTTTTCTTTAAAAAAAAAAAAAAACCCACATTTTTGACCATCTTAAATTAAGAAAATTGCATATTACCAGTCTGGTCTTTCTGGGCCAGATTTTTGTATTGGTTTTCAGTAAATGTCTACCTATTTCATTACAGAGTCCAGTAGCTTCTACTGGTACTGACTTGATGCAGCATGGAATTCCTAGTGCCACACACAGTATTTAGAAAAACTTTAAGCCTGACTCATGTGGGATGTGAAATAATGTCTATACCATCTCACACATGCATGTGAAATGTAGACTTATACCATAGGATTAATTGGTCTGCCAAGAGTTAACAGAGGTACCAGGTCAGCACAGTGGGTTCCTTACATTGGAGACTTCCTACCTGGTGAATTTTAAAAACATTCTGCTTTCTGAGACTCCTTTGTCAGCAGATAGCATTTGGGGAGATGGGAGGAGTTACAGCATGCTCTTTTGTATCTGTTAAGATCACTAGTTTTTTTTCCCCCTTTTAACATACTTTTTTAAAGGGATGGGAATTGAAGATTTTTTTCAAAAGCTTTCATGAATTTAGAGCATTCCAGCTAGTGTAATAAAACCCGTTAAGAATGTCTTGACTTTGTGTGAACACATGTCTGTCCCTTGTCTCCAGTCATCCACACTGTGCTGCATGATGCCCTTAGTTCCTGACTTTTTATATCTAGTCATGAAGTTGACGTTCAGCACAAAGGATACTTGTAAAACAGATTCTTATTTTTTTCTTACCAATGTAAGGTTTGGCACTCTTTTCACTGGTGCCACCAGACTTCTCGATTGTGACAACTCTAGGCCTGCCTGCTTCATCTAACGTAATCATGCGCAACACCTACAGGTTGTTTAATGATTGGCCACACTGAGGAACCCATGCTCTTTATTGTTCGCTTCTATGATACAGAGCTGTACAAAATTTAACAGTGAACAAATTTTGTAGCATAGTGATCTCCACATACATAAAGGGACATATTGAACTGGTTCACTTGTAAACTGTTACTCATGCCGGTGTAGTAGATAAACCCTGTGGTCACACCTGCTTGTGTGTTGCCTCACATTGTGTGTGGTTTGTCTCTTCTGTTAAGCATCATTCACGTCCACAGTACATGTTCAGATGTGTTGAGCACTACGAGTGTAGTCAACAGTAAGTTCTTTTAATGAATACCATTTTAATTTATAGACTGCCACGGCCTTAAAATATTCTGTACAAATAACTGCACTGTGTTGCACAAACACTACTTGTTTTCTCCATTCACGTTTTTATTGAGTAGAATCTGGGCTTTAAAGTTCTCTTATTCATGGAGGCATGTTGCACTCTTCCTGGATGGAATGGGTGGTTTGAATGAAGGGATATTTAAACTTGCTCCCGTAGCCCAATATGACTAATTAATGGTCACTGTGAACCATTTTAAAGAATGTGGCGACTTGCTTGTGCCTAAGAGGAGGGATTGGAACCAGAATGTGTAACTACGTGGGGACTGCATAGGTTTTTGTTAATTAACCTATAGCTAAACCTTAATGTGTTTGTGTGTCTTTCCATTGCTTCCTGCATTTCAGGATATCTAAAAGCTACTACGAACATTTTTCCTGTGCATAACCTCTGCATGTGAAAAACTAACAGTTACTGAACTTTGTAAATACGTAACTTTTTTATTTAGGTGTGGATGCATTTTTCGTCTGTTTACTGCTCAGCTTTATTCAATAAACTTGCATTTTGAGGGTTGCATTGACAATTTTACCTTAAAATGCGCATTATGATGAAAGATGCAGATCTTTGGAATGGACTGGAAAGATAATTACTATGAAAAGGGCTCCACAGACCAGTGCTGGAAAGAAGTTGTCATCTCAGCTGTCAGAGAATTGGGTTGGTGGGATGAAGTAGAAATAAACTTTTACAGTGTTTACAGAACTGATGCTATGACCCCTCCCTTCTCTCTCGTGCTGGGAGAAGGTTCATTAATTATGAATTGTAGTAGCTCTGGTAGGTGGGCACTGTTCCTCACCAGTGCTGAGCATTACGCCACTAAGCCACACCTTCTTTCCTCTACCACCAAAGTTTGGACTTTTTGATGGTAGGGGCTAGTAAAGAGTTTTATCATCTACTTTACTTTAAAAATTTACACTGCCAGAAACTGAACTCTTGCATATGAATTCTTGCATATTCTAGGAAAGTTCTCAACTACTGAGCTACATCCCATCCAGCTTAAAAAAACCAAAGCTGTAATTAAGAAATCCAAAGACATGTTTGCTGCAGAATGCAAATTTTTAATGCTCAGACATGCTGTTTTTTGGGAGGAGAAGGCTTACTGGGTAAAGCACTTGCCTCCTAAACTAGAGTTGGGATCCCTAGCAGTAGATGATTGGCCATCTGTGTGATGGCTTGCCAGGACTGGAGAGCCTGGGTCACGGTGGGGGCGGTGGGGGGCGGAGTGGAGGGACATGAAGGTGGCCAGCTAGACTAGCTTAATCAGTGAGATCTGTGTCCATCTGAAAGATGCTGCTTCAATAGATAAGGTACAAAATGACTAAAGATACTCAACATAAACTTCTGGACTCCACACTCCCACACATGGGAGTATACATATTAGGTATGCATACCATGCATACACATGAAGAAATAAACATTGTTTTTTCAAAGCCCTATTTTTAGAGTAAAGCCTGTGGCCCATTTTGCTAATATGTTATTATCTGAACTGTAAAGTATATTGGTCTTTTTAAAAATGCAAGCCATTGTAGAAATGGTTTAAGTAGGTTAGGCTGTCTTTCTCTTCACATACTGTCATTCTGTATTACGGTGTGTATGTGTGTGTGATTTGGCATTTCTATCACATGAACTTACTATTGTGAAATTGGTAGTAACAAGGAACGTGAGTCTGGATGGAGCTGGGGAAGGCATTCAAAGTACACATTTAGCGAGGTTAAAAAATGGAAAGTTTATTATCTCAAAGTATTTGTTTTGAGATAAGGTTTTGCTTTGTATCCTGGGCTGGATTCAAACTCATGATCCTCCTTCCTCAGCCTCTTGAATGCTGGGATGATGCAGATGTAGCTAAAAAGAGACTTCTCAAATTAGTCTTTTTGACTGTGATAAGTAAATTGGGTGTTTTTGGGCCATGACTGTTTTAGTGCACTTTATTTTTGACTGGGAAAGTGACTTCCTTTTGCATCTTCAGTTGAATCAGGTTGATCTGGTAATTACGGCTTCTCAGAAGGTCTGAAGGAAGGGACTTAAAATGAGGTTTGAAGGTACCAATCTGTAACACCCTGCTGGCCAAGTGCTTCACTCTGAAAATGTGCCACAGTGAGGAAACCATCATGTTTATTGTTTTACTTATTTACATTTTATCAAAAACTGAATGTTCTGCCTCCAACAGTGCACAGTTGTGAGTCAGAAGACTTTGGAAGAAAATAGTCATGCAAATAGTGGCCTTACTGACTTCTTTAAGTTTGCTGTTTTACAAGTTGGCAGCCCATGGCAGGTGTTTCCTGTTGGTAAATATCCTCCACAGATACATGTTTAAAACTGAGCTGTTAATAAGAGTAGATACCCTTGTCATTGATGCCTCTTGGGTGGTGGTAGGGAAAGAGAAACAGGTCAGTGACATTCTAAATAGAATGCAATGTAGACTTTTAATCTACAATAGCAATAGTAACAGCAGAAGATCCCAGTTGCAGGATTATTTCTTCTTAAAATAGAATCACCACACTTAGGTAATGCAGATGTCACAGCAGGAATCAGGAGGGAAGGAAGATAGCCCAGCCTCCTTTTGCTGGCCCTTATAGATCATGCATCGGTAAAGGGATGAGATGTGGGGAAGAGATCTCAGCCTAACATGCTAATGTAGCCTGATTGTGAAAAGAGTGTCACTGTGACACTAGGGGATACTTCCCTTTCTTTGTCACTAACTGGTAGTGTCCCTCTTGAGTTACTGAAGTCCCAGCTTTCCCGTCTATCCAATGAAGAGGCTTTTTAACACAGCCACTCACAGCGATTCTGGCAGATTAGAAGTGTGGAGAGTAGCTAGAGCAGACACAGTGCCCTCATGCCTAGTGACAGTGTTTTATGTGCCATCTACTTGAAAATATAAAAATGTTTACTTTTTCCCACTTGTTTTATTGTAGTGAAGGGCTAGTCATCACAGTTTATAGAAAGGTGCAACAACTTAGAAGGAAGCACTGTTAAGACATATAGGCTTACATTTTTAGAAAGGCACAAGTTACAGGCGGCTTTACTCTGTATCCATTGAGGAAACATTCCTACTAGGAATTTGGGACTAAGCTTTTTAGAATATATAACACTTTGTAGTTGCTGTAGGCTCAGCAGCTTGAGAAACCTGGAACACTTAGGAAATACTTTCTTTCAAAATAAGCAAGGTGAGAAGGGAACCAAGGGGCTTTGACCTTCCTTTTTGACATGGGAAGCAGAACATCAGCCAGTTGGTCATTATTGTGGCCCCCCTTGTCATCTGCAACAATGGTCTGTCCTCAGTTGTTACACAGTATGTCCCACCCAGTGGGTTATTTTGTTTTTGTGTTTTATAACTTTATTTCTGATGTTATAAAAACATTTCTATTCCCATTCTGCAAAGAGAAACTCAAATTGCTATTGTCTCATACCATTTGACACAGTTCACAGAAAGACTGAACATTAAGGTGTTTTCTCTTTGTGGCAGTATAAATAAGAGCTGGGGTATGGTGCACACCTAAGGTCAGTACTTCGTGTGTAGGTGCAGTATTTGGTATGGCAGTTAGAACTGGTGGAGAGGAAGGAAGCTCACTGTCTTTTGCTTGTTTATTTTGGAGCAGTGGACTCACTGTGCTGCTCAGGCTTGTCATTGTCTTTTGGTATCAAGGCAGGCCTCAGCTTTAGCATCCTGAGTGAGACTTGAGGCATGTGCTGCCGTGCCCAACGATCCCTCATCTCTGTTATATGTTGTTCAGTAAGTTAACTTTTTTGAGACATAGTCTCACTGCTTGATTACCTGAACTTGCTATAAAGACCAGGCTGGGGCTGGAGAGATGGCTCAGAGGTTAAGAGTACTAGCTGCTGTTACAAAGGTCCTGAGTTCAATTCCCAGTGGTTGCTCACAACCGTCTAGAATGATGGCATGCAGGTGTATATGTAGGCAGAACATTGCATACATAATAAATAAATAAATCTTAAAAAAAAAAGGCCAGGCTGCCTCTAACTCACAGGAATCTACTTGCCTCTGATTCTGAAGTGCTGGGATTAAAAGTGTGTGCCATCACAGCTGGTTGAAAAAGTTAACTTTTAATAAGTAAAGTCACTTGCTTTAGAAATTAACAGTCCACGCGACATTGTCTTGACCTCTCCCACATAAAAGTTGCCTCTGCCTGGTAACATACCGGTTGCTTATTACCCGGGTCAAGTCTTTTATTTGAGTGGTGTATGAGAATTTGTGGTGAGTACTGTTCTTATCTTAAAACGAATTATTTTGCAGCTGCGGAAACAGGTGCAGACACTGACTTAGCAAGGTCACTCAGGCAAGATTCTGGCTGGATTCTCAGCTGTCTTTTTGGAGCTGCACAGTAAAGATGTTCTTAAAATGAAAGTGACATTTTCATATCAGTCCTGTGATGCTCTTGTAAGAATGTATTTGGAAAAACCTATATTTTTTAAGCTACGTATGGTGGTGTAATCTCAGCACTTGCAAGCTGAGGTAGGAGGATCACAAGTTGGAGTCCAACCGGGGCTGTGTAGTGAGATTCTGTCTCAGAATTTTTTGCTTTTATATTTAAGGCTGGATTATCTGATACCGATGACTCAATTTCATCAGCTACATTCAATTTGAGAAGTCCTAGTCTAAAGAGCCAGTCACAGATACCCATTTTTAGTGTTTTCTATGAAGATAAGATAGGAATACATAATAGTGTCCTGAAAACCTGTTCTACCGGCACCTATTGTCTGTTGTGCTCTGAAAAGCATTTTTCATAAGTTTGCTGGTTTTCTCTGGTTATTATTATTATTATTTTTAGTTAGGGCTTCTCTGTAATGTGAGAACAGGCGTTATCAGCTGATAGCTGACTGACTAGACTATGAGATGAATTTAACCTAAATTTTGCACAAAAGTAGCTTAAGGAGGAAACAAAGCATACCTTTAATGCTCACATTCAGTTGTGTCAGCTGCTGGGAGATGGAATCCAATAGTTCAGGTTCTAGCGCTGAAATGACCTAGACTTCCAGAAATTTCCCCAGTCACTTTTTAAATTTTTCAAAATTATTATTTTGTATACTGCTTGGGCTTTTGTCTCTCAAAACAAAAACAAAACAAAAAAAACCCTGTGCTAACCCAAAGAACTTCACTGTTGCTAGTTGCAGGAACTACTTTGACCCTGAAAATGGAAGGAGAATGTGCTAAGACTGACTTAAATCCTCTCCATCACTGCCTTGATGATTGGTGACTTGGTTACTTGCCCTTTTAAAGTTTGATAGACACAAGGTGTAAATTTAGGGAAGGCAACTTTTACAGGTGCTCCACGTGTTGAAAGCCTTAAGAAATGAAATCTGTAACCTTCTTAATTATAGGAATTAGGATTTAAAGGGATTAAACTTCAAATGATGTTTAGATAGTTCTCTCACCCTGTTGAGATAGGTTGGGTTCTCGGAGTATATTAGAAGTATCATGAATGATTTTTCCAAGTTAAGGCGTTCCAGAAAACAACAAAAACTGGATGGCATTTCGGGCAGTCTGAGCCAGAGTTGATGGGGGTTGACAAATTAAAAACCTTTCTTAAATATGCGCAGGTACCTTTGCCTAACGGGCCTTAACTTTCTCACATCTTAAACCCCAGACCTGGAGGCGCTTTCTCCCACCCATCTATCCTCATACCAAGAAACATTCCGCCCAGAGGCACCATTTACCGGAGCTAGGGAGGGTCAGGGACCGCGTCAGTGTCCAGCTCTAGGAGCTACCTTGCTGCGCTTCCATTGGTTGGAAGTTCTTTCCCCCGAAAGCCTGAGCGACCTAGGCTCGCCACGCCAGCTGGACCCGACTCGGATCCGCCCAGAGGGCGTGGCCCGGCGGCGGGGCGGGGCCTCGAGGTCCCGGCGGCCTATAGAGCGGGAGGGAGTCCCCGGCCGCGCCCCTCGAGGCCGGGCCCGCGCGAGGCCAATCCCGGGCGGCCGGCGGGCGAACGCGGGGCCTGGCGGGCCGGGCCGGGCCGCGGGGCGGGGGACAATGGGCCAGTTCCTGGTGCGTCACGAGGGAGTTCCTTAAAGGGGAAGTGAGCGGTCTCCCGGGCGGACGCGCGGGGCGGCGGTCGGCTGGGGACGCGCCCGGCGCTTCAAAATAATGCCCGCGGCGGCCGCGCGACCATGCAATGGCGAGCGCTCGTCCTGGGGCTGGTGCTGCTGCGCCTCGGCCTCCACGCAGTGCTCTGGTTGGTCTTCGGGCTGGGGCCCAGCATGGGCTTCTACCAGCGCTTTCCGCTCAGCTTCGGCTTCCAGCGCTTGAGGGACCCCGACGGCTCGGAGCCAGTGGGTCCGCCCGGAGGTCCGGCCTGGCTGCATCGGCCAAGGCGCGGGACGGAGGGGCGGCTCGAGACCCCGCGGGGACCGGAGCCGGGGCCGGGCGTGTGTGGCCCGGCGCACTGGGGCTATGCTCTGGGCGGCCGCGGCTGCGGCCCGGACGAGTACGAGCGGCGCTACAGCGGCGCCTTCCCGCCGCAGCTGCGTGCCCAGATGCGCGACCTGGCGCGGGGCATGTTCGTCTTCGGCTACGACAACTACATGGCGCACGCCTTTCCGCAGGACGAGCTCAATCCCATCTACTGCCGTGGCCGGGGACCGGACCGCGGAGACCCGTGAGTAGTCCGCGCCCGCCGGACGCCCGGCGCACTCCCTTCCGCCCCGCCGGCTCCCCGAGGGGACGCCAGGGTCTTTAGGGTCCGCCGCAGTCCGGGGTTCTTCCTCCCCGCCGTCCGGTGGACTGCCGTCCTCTTGATTCTCCCGGACCCTCCGAACTTAAGGACAGCTGTCCCTGTCATTCTCTGTTGCGGGTGGGGAAACTGAGGGCCAGAGACCGGAAGAGACAGTCGCAGTGGCGAGGGATACCGCTGGTCCAGATGGACACATTATCTAAGTGGTATCTAGCTGTAGGGTTTCCTTGGAATACATAGCCTCAGAACGAATCCTCCCCACTCCCGATCAGAATGCCACACCCAAAGCTTTTTAATATAAAAATTAAGGAGCGGGTTCCTAGAAAGGGGGCATCCAGTGTGTTGGACACAGTAGATGGGTTGAGAGGTTAGCGTTGCTCCTTCCCTGGGTCCGCTGTCTAGGCTGAGAAGAGCTAGTTGGGAGGGATGGGGGTTGGGGGGAGTTGCCTGGCCCAGCTTTGCGATCTGGATCCTCGAAGGATGATTTCTAAGGCGCCGAACTGACTGACGTTGCTTGGTGCCATCGTAAACACCAGGGGGGTGATGGTACTGTCAGAAGGTCAGCCAGTCCATCCAGCCCACTAGCCACGTATGGGAAGGTGGAGTTCTAGGGTTACTCTAGTGAACTTCAAAGTCCAAGAGAGCAGGACACCCAGCCAAGGTCCTCCTCCCTGAAGGGTGTGCACTGCATGGACCCTGTCAGGCCGGTTGGTGACTGGTGTTTCCCTCCGCTTAGATGGGAGTGGAGTTGGACTGTTCATTGTCTTGGCGTTGCACATGGGTACCCTTGGACACATGACGTGTGTATTTTCCTTCACCTTGTGGGAAGCTGTGGAGGATTCTTAGTTTCTAAAAGGAAAGTTATGGGCTGCTGAAATGGTTCATGGCTTGAGTTTGATTCCCCGGGACCCACATAGAGGAAGGAGAAAGAGAACTGTGGAGACTCCCCAGAATTGTCCTCTGCCCTCCGCACATACTCCTACACGCATGTACACCTTCTCCAATACATTTTTAAGAATTTTGTTTTTGTTAAAGGAAAGCTAGCTAGTTCTCTAAGAGCATGGAGAGCTTTAAATGTGGGATGGTTATGTGTAAAGTGGTGTCTTAATTTGCCCCCTGATGAGTTAATAGCAAGGGACTGGGTCTTTTCATAGTTGTAGCTGACTGATGAATTAGTTGTCTTGTCTAACCACATCACTCCTCCCTTTCTCTCCTGCTTTCTTTCAGTAGTGCTGGGAATTGAACACATGACATGGCTCCAAGTAGTTCTTCACAGCTGAGCTAATTTTCAGTTCTTCTTTCATATAAATGTATTTTCTCCAAATTTCTTTTGGAGAAAACTAACATTTTGTGAAGTGACACTTGTCCTTTTGGGATTATAGGAAGAAACACAAGGAGACTTTGTACCTATGACTGTGTTTTCTTCAATTCCAGCTTTCCCCCTTTTCCCCTCTCTTCTCTTCTCCCCTCCTCTTCCCTCCCTCTTTTTATCCTTTATCTTGAGAGAATAAATTTCATTGAATGTGGGAGGGGAAACTGAGAAATCCACCAATTATTTTCAGTAGATCTTTTCTATCAGTTCCTGCCAGTATGGCAACACATAATCCTTTCTCTCTCTCTTTCTTTCACAGTTACAACTTAAGTGTGTACCTAATTTGGATCTTTTTTTATTATTATTTTACAAAGACAGTATTTTTATTTGTGTATCAAAGACTCGTTAACACTTGACATCAAGACCCAAAAAAGGTTTGAAAAAAATCTATAGATGACTATTGTTGGGTTCAACCTTCCTTGACTGTTTACAAGGTATTTCTGATATACTTCCAACGGAACCTTAAGCCTGACATTAGACCTTATTGTCTTTATCTTTTCTTCTCCTCTGGACTAGGAATGGCTGGTGCTGATACATAGCACTTCCTCAGAAAGTGGCTCTTCCTTAATGTTTGTTTCTTTTTATCCTTTCCCCTCCCCCCTTCTTTCTTTGGTTTCTTGGTCTTTCAGTCTCTCTTAATTTTCAGTCTTTGGCTGTTGTTCTTTCTTTTTCTTTGGTTTGTCTTTTGGTCTTTCTTTCTTTCGTCTGTAGGTTTGTCAGTCTTTCTATCTTTCTCTCATGCTGAGGATTGGTCCTAGCATAATTGGAGCACAATAGTAAAATCCCTGGCTCCAGCTGTCCTAATAATCTGGGCTAGGCCACTCATCCCAAGGTGCCAATTAAAGAGACAATTACTGGCACAAAGCAGAGTAAAGAGACTTAATTAACCTCCTGGGAAGAGGAACAAATAAGGGGTCCTACTGTCTGTGAATTGGGCTTCATGGTCCTGCCTTGAGCCTTAAGTTCCAGTAGAGGAAGGATTGGTGCAGAGTGCTAAGCGATCTGGGTCAAGTTGTGGTCTCAGCTCAGGTCTTGCAAGGTGGGCCTGCACATTGTTAATCTGTTTCTAGTCACCTAGCTGAGGGGCTAATCTAATTCTTGTAAGGTGATCTGCCTAGAGTACTGCCTCTCATATGTAATTTTTCTCATCATCTGGAATCTAAGATGACTGCAAGGTTAAGACAATGCTTTCAGTGTCAGGAGTGAGAGAGGCTCTCCTGGAATGATTAACATTGCCTCTGTGTAGAGAAAAGCAGGAAGACCCAAAGGGAAGGAGACAGATACGAAAGGGAGACAAAGATGCCAGGGTTTCATCTTGTTTTTAGTTACTGTGTGACTTCATACAGTGGCAGCATGTGACTTCATGCAGAAGCAGCATTTTAGTGCCTGTTACGCTGGGGCCTTGTGCATGCTGGGCAAGTAGTCCACCACTGGACTAAATCTATTTGAGCAGGCTGGCTTTGAACTTGTCTTGCAGCTCTCACAGGCTTTGAATTTGCAATCTTGCTTCAGACTCCTGAGTAGCTGGAGTTGCAAGCCTGTGTCACCAGGCTTAGCTTTAATAATAAATCTTTTCTCTTCTCTTCTCTTCTCTTCTCTTCTCTTCTCTTCTCTTCTCTTCTCTTCTCTTCTCTTCTCTTCTCTTCTCTTCTCTTCTCTTCTCTTCTCTTCTCTTCTCTTCTCTTCTCTTCTCTTCTCTTCTCTTCTCCTTCTCCTCCTCCTCTTCTTCTTCTTCTTCTTTTTAATGACCCGTAAGCGCTTTCTGGAACATTTAGGGTTGGGGTGTGGGGCTCTCTAGCAAAGTGAAGTGATGGTGGCTGGTTGAAATGGGTTTCAGTGGCATCTTGTGGGACATAGGCCTTTTTAGAGGTCTATGTTAAGTGTTGGGGTTTGTTTTGGTTGTGCAGTGGCAGTCTGTAGAAGTTGAAGTCCCTTCTCTGCCTGCGATGATGGTGATAGCAACCATTGAAGATGGTGGCATTTGATTTACAGTTGGCGAGCCTTTGTGTTTTTGACATAGTGAAAGAGCACTGGGGTTTTGTGGCCTTGAGCTCATGCTGGCCAATTCAAGGAATAGAAAGCTATTTATTCACTATTTATTTATTTATCTATCTATCTATTTATTTATTTTGTATCTACTCTCTGTAGTATAGTTCCTCTTCAGCTTTGATATTTTTAGGCGTGTTTCAAGCCTGTGCTTTTGTGATTCTCACCCTGAACAAGTGGGATATGTTTACATTTCCCAAATAAAGTGTAGTAAGAAGGCTTAACTGTCTTTCTTTTCTTTTTTCTTTTTTTTTTTTCTAATAATGAGAGTTGAACCCAGGGCTGGCACATTAGTAACAGATAAGAGATCTGTTACTAAGCTATGTTCCTGATCCTTTTAAGTTAGACTTTGAGGGCTGGAGAGATGGCTCAGTAGCAAAAAGTGCTGGCTGCTCTTACAGAGAACTGCAGTTTGCTCTGAGCACTCAAAACCACCTGTAACTCAAGTCCAGGTGATCTTCCGGTCTCCCTGTGGATGAAAGCACACACATGGACATGCACGTACACACATTAAAAAGTAAAATTTCATTTCGAGGTCTGGATATGTATTTCAGTGGTAGAGTACTTGCCTAGCATGTAGGAGGCCCTTAATTCGATATGATTGCTCCAAAAAATAAAGCAATAACAAAAATGTTCTGAGACAAGAGCCTACTAGGCTGTCCTCAAACTTTAACGGTTCTCCTGCCTCAGCCTGGGATTATTACAAAGTGTCCTTTCACCACACCCAGAAAACATCTTTCAGATTTAAAAAATTCAAATTCATTATTGTTATCTAATATTATTTTAAAAAGAATGAACCTGCTATTAGAAATTACCTAAACAGTGTAAAGCCAAAATGTGGGCTCTCTCTCTCTGGTTGTCTCTTTCTCTCTCTGCTTCTCTCTTTTTTGAAGTAGGGTTTCACATACCATACAGTGGCCTTCAACTGAATAGGTAACAGAGGATGACCTCTGCTCCAGATCAGCCTGCCTTCTATCTCCCAAGTCCTGTGATTACAGGCTCAGGCCACCTTGCCTGGCTGTGTCTTTTCTCGTTATCACAGGCTCTTGATGCTTATCTTGATAGACATGGGCCCTGTGTGGAGTTAACATGAAATAAACGGATCTTGAACCCTTTAAAAACAGCCAGTTTCTCTCAGCCCCTGGCTACTGTTTGGTTGTAGAGTCCAAATTGAAACATTTGATAAAATGTAGATATTTCTGTAATCCTGTGAGAGGCTTATAAATTTGGGGTTTGGGCCTGTGACCATGCTTGATCCTACCGCTTCTTAAAACAAAAAGAAAATTCCAAATGAACAGATGAAATATTGGTTCCTCACCTACTGTGTTCCTAGGCACCTCTAGTTTTAAGATGGCCACTTCCGGGGCTGGGTTAGAGTGCTGTGTAGGAAGACTTGAGTTGGAATCCCTAACAAGCATGTAAAAAGCTGGGTGTGGTCTCTCCTTTGTCTGTAACCCAAACACTGGGGTGGAGACCAGAGGACGGCCCAGGTTTGCTGGCTGCCTGGTGAGTTCAGGGTCTGTGGAGGCCCTGTCTCAAGGGAATATGATGGAGAGAGGCAGCTGGACACTTGGAATCCTACACAGGCTTCTTATCATGCACGAGTGTGTGTGCCTTCACACACACACACACACACACACACACACACACACACACACACACACAGCTTTTTTTAGAATTCCTTTTTTAAAACATTCTTTCAGTCAAGATCAAGTGTTCCTTGAGCTATGGAAGGTGATTTTTCTTGGTTTGCTCATTTTGAGTTTCATTCTTTCCTTTGAGCCACCGTTCTGAATTTCAACTCTGTTTGAGAATTGAGTACCATGTATATTTACCTTCCTGTTCCCTTTTCTTCTAAGTCCTTGAGTGCGCAGGGACTATTTGTTTTACCTTTCAGCCCACACCGAACAGATAAAATTTCCAAACAGCTGTTACAGGTTGAGTATTTGTATGTAGGACTTCCCCCGCCCCCCACTCCTCTGCTTGATTTTAGTAGCTAGCTACAGGATCAAAGATTTCCTAGCATAGGCTAGTCATGGTCTCTGTCCTTGACTTCCTCCTCTCTTCCTTCTCTTCTTCTATTTGTTTGTGTAGAGGTAGTAAGAACTTCAGAGTGTCATGGTGGAACAGTTGCTACAAACTTTCATTCACATGTAATGAATTAGGAGGGAGCTGAGTTGTGGTTTAACCAGCTGCCTAGGTGGGCGCACTTGTCCTCTTGATTTTTGCCTTGTCCGGAAAGATTGACTTCCTCAAGAGCTGTTGGGTGAGACAAAACTACAATAAGTGTGTCCAAAGAGCAGAGCTATGTTATTATGTGCAGGATGGGCTGACAAACGGAAGCAGGGAAATGTTCAAATGCTGTTGAACCAGGAACAGTTGTTTTATGAAATCAAAATTTTCTTTCACTCTCTACTTTGTTCCCCCTATTTTGATAATCTCTATTACTATTTTTTTTTCTGAGGCATGGTTTTACTGTGTAAGCAAGGAACTTTATACTCTCCTGCCCCAGTTTCCTAAGTGCTGGGATTACTTGGTAGAAGAGAATTCAAAATGTTCTAGTGAACATTCTAAATCTTTAAGTGGATTTCCTAACTAGAGTTGGAACTATCACAGTTATTACAAATATATTTAAAAATAAACAAACTCTGGTAACACTTACAAATTGTTACTGGCTTTTGGCCAGTGTTATTGAGGAGTTATTGTTGTTTTGGGGGGCGGGTCGAAACAGAGCTTCCAACCCAGCATCTTAACATGCAAGGCAAGCATTCTACCAGTAGCTGTGTACTCAGCTCTTAAGGAGTTGAACACTGTGTCCCTTCTATGTGTGGACTGAGAGGAAAAAGCACAGTAAGCATGGAAATGAGCCCGGTACCCGAGGGCCATGGGCCCTGGGCACTGGGGAGGGTGGCGCTTGCTGCAGCTTAGGGTGTGGGTCAGGAGAGGGCACTAAGGCCCAGTAGTAATACGGAGTTCTGGGTCAGGCCTTTCAGGTGGGGTGCTGAGTGATAGTGGAGCCATTTTGGTGAGGTGGGTGTTTGGAACTCACTGTTTCTGAGCAGCATAGTCCTGTAGTTAAATATTTAAACTCAGCCAAGTGTTCTTGAGGACACACTTAAATGTGAGCATGACTGCTTTGACCCTCCTCCAACCATTGGCAATTCCTGTGTGCTTGACACTGCCTTTGAGTGACCTGTTTGAATCCATAGCTCTCACCCTGAGAGTGCCTTTGCTATCATGTGAATTTCTGTAGAGAATCAAATAAAAGGAACAAGTGCAGTTTTCCATCAATGCTATTGGTTGCTGTGGTTCCTACATAAACCCCTCTGGGAACTTTTTTTTTTTTTCCATACGTTGCATATCTTCTGCTCAGTATCCAACACACATGAAATAGAGCCATTGGGAAGTCTGGATAAGGTCAGATGTGGAAGTTGTTTATGAAAGTTCCATTTCCTGCTGAATGAAGCACAAAAGGCCTTTTATTTTTATACTCTGTGTGTGTGTGTATGTGTGTAGTGTATGCTGTGGTGCGTGTGTGCAGGTAAGGGTAGCTTGTGGAATTCAGTGCTCTTCTTCCACCATGTGAGTCCTGTGGAGGTTCTGACTGTTGGTTTTAAGTGCCTTTTCCCACTGAGTCATCTTAGCAGCCCCAAAAGGCCTTTTAGAGACACAGCAGGGCGAGCCATTTGCAACTATGGGATGTGACCTTTAAAACCTCTTTCATAGGAAGGAAGTGGGGCAAGGACCTTTAGGATGATGCAAGCGCAGGTGGCATGCAGAGGAGATGGGGGACGCCAGATGTGAACGGATCTGTGGCTGGAAATGAAAGTAGGGCCTTCTTGCTTTGGTCTGTAGTTAATGAGGTCTTTAAGTAGTTGTCTTATTTCTTCTTTTACTATCATTTTCTTTTCCCTTTAAGCCTTTGTAATAATTTTCTGGCTTTGTGGTAATGGGACAAGGGAGTCAGTGAAAAGTCCATGATCTGAATTTCTTCAACTATACCAGGTCATTTTCACTGTTTGTCCAGCCTTTCCAGGTGTGTTAGTTTTCACTGTGTGTCACAGTTTGAGCCATGAAGAAATGCCAGGTCATATGACAGGATTCCTGCTTCAGTTCTAATGATTGTGAAATTAAGAGAGTTTTGAAGTTGGGCAAGGTTAAAGATCCGGAATGGTTGACAGTCTGTATCAGACTTCCCCTTGGCCTTTCTCACTACTGCTCTGGACAGAAGTGTCTGCGGTGCTGCAGCTCCTTATCCTGTGAACATAGACACTGATGCTCTACACAGAGACAGAAGGCCCTTACCGTACTGTCTGCCCACAGTCACTTTCTGCATCATCTGTATTGAGAGCAGTTTCAGTTTCTGATGGGTGTTTAGTTTTATGGTCCTTTTTCTCTTTCACTTTAATCTTTGCTTAATTTTAATTCTTTCTTTTTCAGTTCAAATCTGAACATCAATGATGTCCTAGGGAATTACTCCCTGACTCTTGTTGATGCCTTGGATACACTTGCAGTAAGTGTTCAGCCTTTTTTTCTTTAATTAAGATAATTAAGATAAAGTGTTTGGGGGTTTATTGTATTTCCTCATTTCCCCTAGGAATGGGGATTCTAGGAAATGCTGTACTCTGAAGGCTTTGATGAGTGTTATTTATTTTAATGACCTTTATGTGAAGGCAAGAAAGCACCAAAGGTTAAGTGAGGGGAAATGTGACTCTCCTTTAAAGGTAGGTAAGAAATGCATGATTAGTTTGTAGAAAACCATTGTATGTACTAACAGAGTCTGGAGGATTTTGTTACTATTTAGTTACTGTATCTGTTACATCACAGGCTGTCTTAGGTACATTCTTATTGCTGTGATAGAATCAGAGCCATACACAAGTTTAGGGGGAGAGAGTTTATTTTGGTTTAATGGTTCCAGAGGGTAGTCCACAATGGTGGGAAAGTATGACATGGCGGCAGGATCAGGAAGCTTGATGTTCACATTTTCATCTACAGATCTCCTTAGAGGTCCTGTAAGGTCCCCAAACAGCACCAACAACTGGGGACCAAGTATTTCAATACATGAGCCTGTGGGGGATGTTTCTCATTTAAACCTCTACATGGACCTTGTAGTCTCCATGTTTCTCTTTTGGAAAGCAGGCTACTTCTTCCTGCAGCTCTTTGTCTCTGGGACAGAGCTCATCAAAAAGGAAAGAGTACCGTGTCTCTCGGTCCCTCCTCCTCCCCTGTGCAGCTGTAAGATAAGTGTCTGGTCCTACTGAGTACCCATCTCACTATCCCATATATAGACCAGACAAAGTCATGAGGCGGGAAACATGCCCATAACTCTAAGACCCTCTAAGAGTCAGTGCCTCTGTTTGTTTTCTGGAACTGTGTGGTCTGTCTCTCCTCCTGGGACCCCACCTACCATGCACTTAATCTTTCCTAATTGCTTTGACTTTAATGTCATGGCTTTAGCTGGGAGGCTCTCTTTCCTAAAGGGTTCATTCTGAAGGGTAATTTTCTGTTAGTTCCTTTTTACGAATCTGCCATTCTTTTTTTTAACTTACTGCACAGTACTTCAGGAGTAAAGCCCAGAGGATCTTAGGGTCAGAAGGTACCCCCAAATGCTTCTAGGTATTGGCTCCCCAGGAGTGTCTGTGCTGGGTGCCTGCCCATACATGAGGCCTCCTCTGTGAACCTCCCTGTTATTTACTGCTTCTTGGTTTTGGCTGCTGTTCACTCTAGATGTGGTCTGCCAGCCGGCACACTGCTTTACTCTCTTGTCCTTTGGCATCCCTCACTGACCCCGGGAGGCTGGAGACCTTTAAACATAAACACAAAACACCGCACTGGACATGCTGCCAGGCAGCATGGTCTGTGTGCTTCATGGCCTAGCACCAGAGAGCACGGTACCCGAGGATGTTTCCAGTGTTTTATAATCTCCTTAGTACTTTTACAAAGTCTTGCTTGTTTTCCTTATATAAGAGGTAAGGTAGCTAAGTTTACACCGTGATTGTCTCGCGTTTTGCTAGTAGTAGAATTATAGAGCTTGGAAACAGCTGGAGGTAATGTTGTGCACCTTCATTTTATAGATTGCAGAAACAGGACTGGCCTTTCTTCTAATAGGGCTGCTGGGTTTCCTTCTAGGCTCTAGTTGCAGAGCAGTTTCAGTCTCCCAGTATTTCCTTGTGAAGTGATTGCTGCTCCATTAAGTACTCCCATCACTTCTCAGAATGTGCCCAGACAAGTAAGTGCAGTGCAATCAGTGCTAACGCGGTGGAGCTGCTAGAGGCTGACTCAGCTGCTGTTGTGAAAGAGGGTCAGAAAGTGCTTGTACAGCTTACGTTCACCTCTTGTTCATCCCCATTATGTTTCTCTGTCCCCTTGCTTGCTGAGTACAGAGATGTGGCCATTACACTTGACAGGAAGTTGCACACGGTAGGACTCCAGATTCTTGTTTACGTGAATGCGTTCTAATCCAGTCTGGTCCAACACGTATTCTGAGGGTACACTCTTCGAATAGCTTTGTTCCCAAACAAACTGGAGAAATTTGGACCGTTGGAGATCTGCATCACACAACAGCATTGTATTTATTTTTATTTTAAAAATTTTACGTTGAGGTTTAAAAATTATTTAATCAAAAATTTTAACATTTATTTAATGCATGTATATGTGTGTGTGTGCACATGGCATAGCATGTGGGTGGCGGGCATAGGACAACTTGTAGGGGTCAGTCTATCCTAGCATTTGGGTTCCTGGGATCAAACTCAAGTTGTCAAACTTGGTAGCAAGTACCCTTATCTACTGAGCTGTCTTACTGTTCTAATTTAATTTTTGAGACCCTTAAGGTTCAGGAAGGCCTTAACCCTGCAGCAGTCTTCCTGCCTCAGCTTCCAAGTGATGTGCATGCATATTAATATGTATATATTATATGTATATATATTATATACTTACATATGTATATATGTATATAGTACATATTAATGGCCCTATTACTATATATTATGGTGGACTTGGAGACTGATCCCAGGACTTTGCACAAATGAGGGGAATGTTTTGGTCTTTGAGTCAGAGTCTCCAACTGCGTTAGCCTCCAGATTGCTGGAATTAGAGGTGTGAGCCACGTGTCAGCATTTTTAAGATTCTGGGAAGCCCCTCCTCTGTGCAGTCAGCGTTTCTCAGGCCTGTGCAGTTCTGCCCCAGTTACTTTGCACTCACTGGCTCTCTAATGTGACACCTTACAGGGTGTACCTCGGAGTGCCTGGATTTCATCATCTTCCCCTGCTTGATCTGAGATCATACCAATCCTGCAGGTGCACCTAACCTTGTTCTTGGAGAACATCTGTGAGGAAACAGACCCATTTGGTGGTTTTTTTTTTTTTTTTTTTATTGTAGAGTTTTTGGTCTTGAATGTGTTAGTAAGTTGGCTCATTTCTCAGGTGTTCTTAAGTTGAGGGTTTTTGTTTTCTGTTTCTTAGCATTTTCAACAGATGTTTGTAGATACGCTGCAAGAACTCTCAGGGGAAAACGGTCCCATGACTATTGCATGCAACCCGAACAAGATTACATGAGCTTTTAAAAAGAAATAACTGAAAACAGAAAGCACATGTCTGCTCTGTACCCAAGCAAATATGATTTGAGAAACACATAGCAAACCAGTACAGTAGAAGATAAAGCACACCCTAAAGAATGAGTGTCTGAAGAGTCATTTCTCCTTGGTTTTATTATTTATCTATCTATCCATCCATTTGATTATTTATTGATGTATATGTGCATGTTCTTATGAAAAGTAGTTACGAAATTTGGGTGAAACCAAATCATTTCCATGTAGGCTAAGCTATAGTATTTTATGACAGTTCTAACCTTTTATACAGTTCTAACCTTTTAGAAGCATGGTATGGCATTGTATCTACACACCTCAGATAGGAATGTTAATGTTTATATTAGCCAAGGAACTGACACTTTATATGTTTTTATTATTTAAGCATTCATTTATTTTTCTGTGCATGTGTGTACATGTTTGTGTGGGGGGCAGGTTTGTGCCACAGCATTCATGTGGAGGTCAGAGGACAAACTGCTTTCTTTTTATGGGTTCTGGGACTCTGCAGTAGGTTATTAATCAGGCTTGCATGGCAAGTGCTGTTACCCACTGAACTATTTCCCAAGGCTCTATTTTGTTTTAAATGTCATTGATTTGATGCTGTTTTGTTAGTACTATTTCTCAAAATCTTCACACAGCCGGAAGGCAAGCAAAGTCAGTCAGTTCTCCAGATGTCTTGGGTGTATTTGAGAAGCAGAGATAGAATCACATTTTAATTTTCTGACTTATTCTCTCCCATTCCACAGCTTTTTAGAAATTGTTCTGCCTTGCAAATAAAGGTTAGCTCAGAGCTTGGGGAAGAAGGGGGTGGGAACCCAGACATTCCTGCAGTTGATTCTGTGAATGTTTGTTCACACAGTTGTGCCATTTGGAGATTGGATCCTTGAGTGAGTGGCAGGAGTCAGGCCTGCTGTCTGTCCTGGAGTCAAATGTGAGAAATAACTGTGTTTCCATTTCCGCTGCAGCAAAGCCATAGGCAGGGCCCTGTCAACTGCAGTGACAGTTTCAAGCTGCTGTAATGTTTTGTGTTCTTCTGTTTAAAGATAATGGGAAATTCATCTGAGTTCCAAAAAGCAGTCAAGTTAGTGATCAACACTGTTTCATTTGACAAAGATTCCACCGTTCAAGTCTTTGAGGCTACAATAAGGTAAAGTAGTAGCACATGAAATGGATTGAAGACTTCTTTTGTGTGTTTGGGTAAGGGACTTAATTCCCTTAAGGGCATTTCAGCCAGAGTCCATATGGGCGGTATGGGCTCCCTTCTACGATTCATGTTCATATTAGTTTAGTATTTATGGAAACTTGCACTTTTGATGCTTGGATGTCATCACATTTTGGACTGGACAGAAACACGTTTCAGTGGGTACATAAGGGAGATGTCCCTCAAGTGCAGTATCATTGATTCCGTTCATGTCCTTTCTCATTTCCTTGTTTACCACCTTCAGATTCCTCATTCATGTTTATCAACGGAGTTTTGCATCTCTCCACCCACCCACAAAAAAACTATTGCTTGTTCTTTTGATGTCTTTTCTTCTTGTATGGTTCTCGTTTGTCACCTACTCTTTGCCATATGGTAGACTCATGGCTTATAGCCAGTTTTGTGTCTGGATTTCTTTAGTGAGAAAAGTTGACTCTTTTCCTGTTTAAATATTTTGAAAATTATGTTGTCCACCCAGTAGTCTAAATCCAGATTTGAACTTTGAGGTTAAAGTTATGAAATTATTTATTTTAAAACAAGAAAAAAATCATATATTTGAAAAATGTTGCAGTCCCTTTTCGATAATTGAGATGGGACATTTATGTATTTACGAGGCCATAAATCTGAGAGGGTAGTCTTTGTTTCTCAGTATCTCTTCATTTTATCATTTCCTTCCCCATGTTGTCTCACCAGACACTGGGGTAATTCATCAATCACCTGGCAGTCAGACTTGTGGAAGTTATATAGTTCCATTGCTCCTTGTTCTGCAAGACTAACCAACAGGAATTCAGTGATGCCAATAGAAATATGTCCTTTGAGAACAACCAGTGGATGCATTCCTGGTTGGCATAGTTCCTTTTCTTAAAGCCCCAAGATTAAGAAATTAATGCTTTTGGTGTCTGAGACATCCTCAGTTGTCTTGAATGGATGATTCTTCTTCCTGTCAGCAATGCAGTGGGCTGAAAGTCAGTCACTTAGAACAGAGGGGGCTACAGGAGGCCACTGGATCAAGTCGTCTGCTCCAGGCAGTGTGGAGTCTGAAAAGTAGACATCTTTTTAAGTTGGATTTTGTGCACTTGTCAGAATATGCCCTCATTATTATTTTCCTTCCTGCCGTTAGGGTTCTGGGAAGCCTTCTGTCAGCTCACAGAATAATAACTGACTCCAAACAGCCATTTGGTGACATGACAATTGAGGATTATGATAATGAATTGTTGTACATGGCCCATGACCTGGCTGTGCGGCTCCTGCCAGCTTTTGAAAACACCAAGACAGGAATCCCCTATCCTCGGGTAAGTGACTGCTTTGTTGCATTGTTTTGCTCTGTTTTGAGCAATGATCTTGTGCTGTGTAGCTCAGGCTGGCCTTAGATTTGTGATTTTCTTGCCTCAGCCTTCCAGATGTTAGCATTGCTGGTATGAGTTACCACACCTGGCTGGCTTGTCCCCTTGTGTTCCACAATTCACTGTTTTCCTGAATTAAAACTCTTGGAAAGGGGATGGAGCCTGGTTATACGAAGAATGTGATGTCCTTGGAGAGGATTTGGTTCTAAACATACTGTCTTGTTTTTGTTTGTTTGTTTTTTAATGTGCATTAATGTTCTGGCTGCATATTGGTGTGAGGGTTTCAGATCTTTTAGAACTGGGATTACAAATAACTGTAAGCTGCCATGTAGGTGCTAGGAATTGAACCCAGGTCTTCTGGGAGAGCAGCTAGTGCTCTTAACCACTGAGCCATCTTCTGAGTCCCATAAGAGAGCTGTGTTCACTTTTCATGTGTGTTTTGCATTTTCTGTTACTAGATAGTATGGAGAATGTTTCTTCGTTTCTGACTTGGATCTATTTTTCCATCTATCCTCACGTGCATGCCAGAGCTCAGTGAATGTTTATTTGAATGCTTCACACGCCTGCAAGTGAAGTCTGTAGGACGAGCCAATTAGATGCTGATTTAGATACAAGATCTGGAATGAGATTATATATTTGTGTCATCTCATTTAGCACTCCAAATATCTCCTCTGGGAATTGTGTCAGCCTTTTCGGCAACCAGGGGAGAAGTGCCAGACCACAGAACCTTCATGATGAAATTGGTTGTCATACTGAGGCTCTGCCTTTGCTTCTCTCCCAGTCCAACAGTTGTTGGTGTTTGCTGAGGAGTGAGTCTTTAGAAACTCACTTGAAATTAGAAGCCATTTATAGCTTGTATTTGTCTCTAACCCCTTATTACTTTGTTTTTTATTGTGTGACTTAACAGAAGAGTGGGTTTTAGCTCATGGTATAGAGGGAGAGCAAAAATGCCAGGGAAGGGATGGGGCAGGGGCCGGAGCAGGACACTGACTGCTCGCATTTCGCACAGGACTCAGAGAAAGCGAACAGGAAGGAGGATGAGGCTACAAGCTCCCAAAGCTCACTCACTCCCAGTGATGGTGCACTTCCTCCAGCAAGGCTGTATCTCTTAAAGGTTCTCTAGCCTCAAGCAGTAGCCCTACTGACTGCAGACCAGGTGTTCAAATGCATGAGCCTTTGAGGGACACTTTTATTCAAAACACCACAAACCCACAAGCCTGGTGCTTCTGTAGTCTTGAAGGACACCTGGCAGAAAGACATAGTTTTATGAAAAATGTGATGATTAGATGGTAAGACTCTTTGTTCTTACTGTTGGTTGAGTGTATCATGACGTGTTGAACTCAGTCACAGAGGGCCTGGGACATTAGCTATGTGTCATATCCTTAGTGTCAGTTTTCAGCGCTGTGAATTCTTAAGTTTTGCTGTAAAACTTTCTTAAGCAAGATCTTGCTATGAGCTGAGGTTGGTCTTGAACTTGTTCTGTAGTCAGGCTGGTCTTCAATTTAATGACCCTTCTGCCTTGGCCTCCTGCATCCTGTTGTGTGGGGATCAGGACCCAGGAGGAATGCGAGTGGATGGAGCCCACACAGAATCCTGGGAAGCAACTCCAGAGACAAGGTTAAACGGTGCAGATCTAACTTAATTGTTCAGTGTAAAGTCCTTTAAGCAATTAAAAGGTCAATCAGACTATCCCATGCTAGCCACAAGCACCAGTAACAATCAGTCAGGTTGGTGTGACTATAAGGAAAAGTAGGAGATGTTGTGGGGAGGGGAGAGTCACCTTAGGAGGCTTCTGTAAAGGAGAGGGAAGCAGTCACCGCACTAGCCTCGGCTCCATTTTGATACTTCCCTAGTGTGCTAGGAGTCCCTAGTGGATCAACACTGTGCAGTGGATCAGAACCTTTCGAGTAGTCGTGGGAGTGGCAGACGCTTCCCTTGCCATTCCCACTGGCCTCCAGAAGGCTTACCTCAATATTCCCCACACTGGGGTGTGGGGTGGAAGGCATTATGTGTCCTTCCACACAATTTTTTATTTTTCCTGTCCCAGGTGAATTTGAAGACGGGTGTTCCTCCTGACAGCAATAATGAAACCTGCACGGCAGGTGCAGGGTCTCTGCTGGTGGAATTTGGGATTTTGAGCCGGCTGCTGGGGGATTCTACTTTTGAGTGGGTCGCTAGACGAGCCGTGAAAGCCCTCTGGAACCTTCGGAGCAACGATACAGGATTACTAGGTGGGGCTTCGCCTTCTGCCATCAGTTGGTCTGTATAACCTGTGGTCCCATTTTTTGGTTTTTTTTTGTAACACTACATTTTACTTCATCTTCCCTGAGCCAGTGGATCTGAGAATTGATAACTCGAACAGCAGCCATTGGTGCATAATAGGTACAGTTTCTTCATATGATCTTTGCTTAGTGTAAGTTTTAGAGTTTGATGGAAGATAATAATGGTTTGGCTGCTAAGAACCCCTTTGGTTTGGCTTTTTTGGTGTATTCCATTGGAAATCATTGTTAATAGAAGTGCCTTAGAAAGAACTGTCTCAGAGGCAAACTATTGCTTCAATATAAGGTTCTAAAAGTACAGGAATTTAGCATTTCTGGTGGAAAGCCTTCCTCCTTAAATAAAAGAAAAAAAATTTAGTGAAAGCCTAGATTAAACATCCATTAATTCCCCCCCCTTGAGAATAGTCAAGATATTAAAAATGATTATAGAAAGTTTTAAGCATTCGTAGTAGACATAGTAGCAAATGCTGTCCTTTCTGTATTCATCATGACCTTCATCTTTAGTAACTACCCATATTTTGCTAACTCACAGTGTTATTTTAAAAATGGGTTCTTATTGTCTTATTGGAACATATTTTCTTTTTGGTATCTGGAAATAACTTGGTTGTTTTGGGACAATATTGGGTCATTTATAAAAGATTTTTAAAAAGTAATTTCTGTCTTCTGAAATTTATCTACAAACTGTGTACATTGAATAGCAGCAGTGGAAATAAAGTCACTGAGGCTGAATGTGGTAACACACATCTGTAAATATAGCACTCTGGAGGCTCAGGCAGGAGTCATGGTGAGTTAGAGGCCAGCCTCGGCTGCAGAGTAAGTCCTTGTCTCAACATGGCTGACCACTTAGCTTCCTGTAGGCCCTCTTAGTCTTCCATGTGTAACTTGTGACTTTTCGGTTACAACACACTACTAATAGAAACAAGGGTTTTATGCATTTGACAGATCATTCTAATGTTTCCACGTTGTTGCCTTGCTTTCAGAGTTACCTATTTTGGAAGCTATACATTTTTTTCCTTTTTTTTTTTTTTTTTGATTAAGTTCTTGTTATGCAGTATCTACAGGCTTCCACTTTCTGTGCAGCCCCCAAAATGACCTTACACTCGTCATCCTTTAAACCTGTGCACTACCATACTGGCTATATTGTGGTGTTAGAACTCAGGTCCTTGTATGTGTTAGGCAGCTCTGCCACTGATCTGTATCCCCAGCTATGACCATTTGTTTTTATAAACATAATTTTTAGGACAAATTCCAAGGAATGAGAATCTGGAGTAAAAGGCTATGAGTACTTCCTTTGGGTTTGCATTACTATGCTGGGAGAGCAAAATGTTGAGGGTTTTTTTTTTTTTCACTACATGTTTAGTCTCCTTTTTCATCCGTTGCTGAATACTAAATGCATGCACACGTGCACACACACCTGAGTGCTATAGAATAAGCTCTGTTTTCCATGTTACTGATAGAACTAATAAAAAATATTTAGGCTCAACTATCTGTTCCTCATATCTGCCAGGGATAAAGATGCTGAAAAGCATCGGGATGGAAGTAGGAGGGCCTTACCCGCCCCACCCACCTCTGCCATGGTTGAGACCTGAAGTTTGTTTTTTTCCCACAGGCAATGTTGTAAACATCCAGACAGGCCATTGGGTTGGAAAGCAGAGTGGCTTGGGTGCCGGGCTGGATTCCTTCTACGAATACCTCTTGAAATCTTACATTCTTTTTGGAGAAAAAGAAGACCTTGAGATGTTTAATGCCGCGTATCAGAGCATCCAGAGCTACCTGCGAAGAGGGTGTGTGTCCCTGACATCACTTCTTTCCTGTACCGAGTGTTCAGAAATGTTCCTGCCCAGCCCTGCTTTCAGTTTATTTTATTTTATTATAATTAGGTGTTTTATTGTTTTTGGAGAGGGATCTTTGGGCCATGGCTCACTCACGTGTGGAGGTCAGAGGGATGGCTTGCAGGAATTGGTTCTCACCTACCATGTTAGCCCAGGAATGAAATCTGGGGGTTCAGGTTTAATGACAGGCATCTTTACTCCTCAATTCTTGCCAACCATCTTCTTACAGTTTGAAAGTGCTGGGGATGGAGTGTCACTGGATAGTCCTGCCTGGCTTCAGTTGGACTGGAATTTACAGTAGTCCTCTTGCTTCTGCTTCCTAGGGCTGTAGTCACAGCTGTGTTCCACCGCACCCAGAAAGGGTCTTACGATTTAGCCAGGATGGCCTGCAGCTGACTCACAACACTTCCTGCAACAGCCTCAGCTTCCCATGTGCTGGGGTTATAGGTGTGAGCTACCATGCCAGTTCCATTTCTGTTAATATAAACTTACAGGGTCTCTTTATGTTCTTACTTACCATTTCTCTTAATTGTTTGTTGGCCATTTGGCCATTTGGGAGTTGCTCATTGTATAGCATAGTACCCCCCAAACCTGGTGGCTTAGAGTACCTCATAGTTTATAAGGGACAGGGATCTGGGAACTGGTGAGTCATTGGTTTTGGTCCAGTGTCTCGCATAAAGTGTTCTTAACCTCTAAACCAGCCTCGGAAATGTCCTTTATAATATTAATCCATCAGCCCCTCCCCCCACTGCAGGCGGTCTGTTTAAAGCATGCTTTTCTGTTCTGTTTCACTGCTACCCCAGTGGCCGTAGAGACTGGAAACGGTGTGCGGTGCTGCGAGCTCTCTCCATCAAGCTTTCCTCCTAGGTGTTCCTCTGCACTTCTGTTAGGAAGTGGCTAATGGAAGTAATGGCTGTGGAGCTTCCGGTTTCACAACCTTTGACATTCTACAATTTGAGAGCTTTTGGGGCTGAGAGATGGCTTAGAGGCCAACGGCACTTGTCACTTTTGCAGAGGACCCAAGTTTGGTCTCCAAAACCTGTATATGGCGGCTCACAGCCTCCAATAGCTCTAGCTCCAGGGTACCTGATGTTTTCCTGTGGCCTCTCTGGGCACCCGCATGTACATGCCTGAACGTCCATGCAGACACTCACAAATGCACACACAAAAAATTCAAACTATTACAAAAAAAAACAAACAAAACTGTAAGGCTTTTGGTTAGAGTTGTAACTTTTGCTTTGCTTTTCTCTCTTCTCCCCTATTCCCCCCTCAGTGTAGGGTTCTAGAGAGTAATTGTTCTTACAGCTCTTTTGGTGGTTTTGTCAGACAACCCTCAAACTGCAAATGTGGATTGCTTCCTGATTTTTGAATGTCATTGTTATGTAGAGACTATGCTAATTTTCTCTGCCATTGCAGTTTTACTATTTTTTTGCTGAAGTGTGCTCTTTGCTTTCTGAGACTTGCTATCCTTCTGCCTCACTCCTAAGTGCAATGATTACAGGCATTCACTCTCCTACCCAGTTCATTTTAGCTTTACAAAATACTGAACTAAACTGAGTTGAAAGCTCTCAGGGTCCTGCCTTGATAGATCCCCACAGGCCTGCTTTTTACAGAATTGTGTTCCTTCTGAACCAGAGAAGAGACCCCAGCAGAATAAAACACACTTCCCTAATTGGGTCAAGGCCAGCACAGACCAGTTCTGTCACATGTCAGTGTTCTGAAACCCAAATGTCAAAGTGCTTTATGTGAGTATAATGAAGTCTTGCTATTCCACAAAGGCTTCATTTAGAACACCTACAGGCAGTCTTGCTGCCAAAGACAGGGAAGGTGTTGGAAAAAGTTAGCATTAATTTTGCTTCAGTGAAACACAGAGAGTTAAACTGCGAGAGGAACCGAGCTGGGGCTCTGTCGACAAGCTTTCTTTTCAGCTTCGCCTGTGCTCTTTGGATCCACAGCCGGGAAGCCTGCAATGAAGGGGAAGGAGACCCGCCACTCTATGTCAACGTGAACATGTTCAGTGGGCAGCTCATGAACACATGGATTGACTCTCTACAGGCCTTCTTTCCTGGACTGCAGGTATTTTGCTGAGAAGGGTTGGGGACATGGCTCAGTGGGTTAAGAGTGCTTGCCATAGGAACCTGTTGCCCTGAGTTTAGATCGTCAGCACTCACCTCAAAAAAGACATTGGTGGCAGCATGTCCCTGGGCTGGGGTGAGGGGGTGAGGGCAGGGCACAGAGGTCAGAAGTTCACTGGGGCTTTACTGCTAACCTCGCTCCAAGGAGTTATGTGGAGGGTGAGAAAGTGGACATACTGCCGTGGCCTCCCAAGTGTAAATGAGTTAGTATACATGTATACATATGCCACAGACACACAGATACATACACACACACACACACACACACAGACAGGCAGGGATTTGTTAAGAATAAGCAATTACCGGAAAGGCTCCTCCCCTTTTTTACCCTCTGCACTCTGTGGCTGCTTTGGATTTGGGCCGTTACTAGCACATCTCGATCCTTCTGTGAAATCAGCCCCTAGACTTGAAGATCTGCCTGTGATGTTAGATAGTTTGCATGTATTGTCTCCATAGGTCCTGATAGGGGATGTGGAAGACGCCATCTGCCTACATGCCTTCTACTATGCCATATGGAAACGGTACGGGGCCCTCCCTGAGCGCTATAACTGGCAGCTCCAGGCCCCTGACGTTCTCTTCTACCCTCTGAGACCAGAGCTAGTGGAGTCGACATATCTCCTCTACCAGGTAATGGGTTCACTGCATAGAGGTTTGCTGCTACACAGACCTTTTTTTATTTCTATCTTGTTAGAGGTCACTTCTCTTGATTCTGTAGAATAGAGAAAGTATCTTCAGTCAAATCCTGTTTTTACTATGGACTTATTTTTCTTATCTTTAAATACTCAAGGGATGATTGTGTTTTCTAGATATGTTTGGCAAAAAAAACCCTGGGGAAGGGAGATGCAATTTTTTCCCCAGTTTTCTGGTTGCAAAAAAGTATTGACACAAAAATACTTTCTTTCCCTTCCTTCCTTCCTTCCTTCCTTCCTTCCTTCCTTCCTTCCTTCCTTCCTTCCTTCCTTCCTTCCTTCCTTCCTTCCTTCCTTCCTTCCTTCTTTCCTTCCTTCCTCTTTTTCAATTTCTTTCTTTCTCTGCTTTCTTTCTGTTTTCCTTCTTCCTCCTTTTTTTGTAGAAAAGGGTATTTGTATTTTTTAAAGTGGGATTTATTTTTGTACAATTATTCTAGTAACAGAGAAATGTTACTATGAAATGTCTCCTTGACAGTTGAAGTCTGATACACAGACTTTTCACATGTTCTACATATACACACTCAGTCACAAATCCATGAATATAAGCAAAGCCAGCTCTAGGGAGCTTAGTAGGTATGAGATAGGCATCTACAGTATGCAGGGACCCTCATTTTTTTTTTTAAAGATTTATTTGCTTATTTATTTATACAGTGTTCTGTCTGCATGTACACCTGTATGCCAGAAGAGGGCACCAGATCTCACTATAGATGGTTGTGAGCCACCATGTGGGTGCTGGGAATTGAACTCAGGACCTTTGGAAGAGCAGCCAGTGCTCTTAACCTCTGAGCCATCTCTCCAGCCCCCAGGGACCCTCATTCTTACAGACTCTGGTAGTAGGATTTGTTCTGTGCTTTAAATTTATTTAAAAAAATTATACTGAATTAGAAGTCACTACTTCTAGGTTTAAAAAAAAAGTGTTGTGGGTGTGTCAGTGTGCAGAAGGGGGAATCCGATGACGCTAGTACTGGTATCTCAAGAGACCTCACAAGGTTTAGAGATTCTTAAAAAAGGGAAGAGGTAATCTCAGACGTGGTTTCTCTGAGCCTGGAATAAAGTGGAGCCGTATATGCTCCGAGGACATCTTCCCTGCTGTTTTGTGGCTCGTCATCAGCTTAGCCCTATCGCCCGCGGCTTTAACACGTCTTTGTTATTTTGGTTTAATCCTTGTCCACTGTGTCGTCAGCATGCAGAAGAATCTTCTACTCTCTCTTCTGAGGCCGTCCCAGGCTCTCAGCCTAGAGACAGCCAGCATGCTCCTTGTTTCTTCATGTCGCCATTAGGCATGGCGTAGATTTGGGGTAAAAATCTCCTCTTCCAGGGAATTTCCTCCTCTTGAAAACAACAACAAACAAACCAAAAAGCCTGAGACAGAGGAGTAAGGACCCGAGGTCAGGTTTTCTGTGTGGTCAGAAGAGAGCATCCAGGCCTCTTTTAGAGTCCTCCCCTCTAAAGGGCCGTTGCCCCTCAGCAGCCCTCACCGGGCAGTGACTGGAATGACACAAAGTTCTAGTTCCCTGTTTCCGCATCTTAAGTTTCTAGGGAGTTCTGAGATAAGATAGACACTGGACTTGTCCCCTGATATATATAGAACCCATAGGGTGGGCATCAGTAGAGCCAAAGTGGTGCCCTGCTCTGGCACAGATCCCCAACTCTGAGTACACTGAGCACATCACAGGTATTTGCGGACTGAGTGCCTCGTCCGATGAAGTGAGTCTGGCCCTGTTCCTTCCTTTACCTGGAGGACACAGCTCCTCAGGGAACCTCTAGCCACATGATGTGTGCTGATGATGTCTTTTCTAAGTCCTCCCTCCATAATGTTCTCTTATGCTCTGTCTAGGCAACCAAGAATCCCTTCTACCTCCATGTTGGAATGGACATTCTGCAGAGTCTGGAAAAATACACAAAAGTCAAGTCAGTTTTCCAACTTCGTTATTGTTTGGATGTTTGTGATTGACTGAGAGTTGTTCTGGAGAAATGATAATTTTAAAAATTAAATTTATATCAAAAATTTTTATTATTTTGTACATTTGAATGTTTTATCTGCCTATAAGTCTGTGTACCATATATATGTCTGGTGCCCTTGGAGTCCAGAAGAGGACATCAGTTTCCCAGTGACTGGGTGACTTTGGGCTGCTATGTGTGTGCTTGAAATTAAACCTGGGCCCTTTGGAAGAGCAGCTAGTGCTCTTAACTCCTACCCACAAGTGTGTGGTTTTAAAAAATATTTTAGTTATGTCTGTGTGGGTATTTGCAGTTGGTTGTGAACTGCCCGTTTTAGGTTCTGGGAACCAAACTGTGGTCCTTAGTAAGAGCACTGCATTCTCTTAGCTGCTGAGCCATTCTCTAGTCCCTTAGTGATCTTTTAAAAATTAGGTTAATTTATTGTGTGTGTGCGTGCATGTTGGAATGTAAGAAGGAGGGGTGCCACCAGCAGCCACACCCCATGAGCAGAGGCCTGAGGATAACCTGCAGGAATCTCCTCTCTCCCTACAATGTTTGCGCCCTGGGGACTGGGCTCAGGTTCTCAGGTTTAATGACAAGGGAACCGGCTCTCCAACCAGGAGATACTAAGTATTTCAAATGTGTAGTCCAGATTATTACTGTTAGTTTGCTAGAGAAATGGTTCATCTTTTGATATAGTCGATTTTTTCCATTATAGTGGAAATTGCATTTTTATGCCTCCCCTCTTGTGTAAGATTTCAGGAAATGTGTTCTTTTTGAGGAGTTTATTTTTATGCAGTAATTCACTAAAGCACTTAAGTAGCACAGAAGATAGTAAGAGTGGAGGATTCTTGTGATCTACACAGGTCACCATGGTAAATACTGAAGTACCTGTGCTTGGAATCTCTTCAATACATTTGTTACATTTATGCTTATGTTATGTTATATATATACATATACAAAACATACATGTATTTTGATTTTGTAACCTGCTTTTTTGTATATTACTCAGAAATATATGATAGAAAATACTGATTTAGGTTATGCCAATAATAATGCAGTTCCATAAATACTGGATGAACAGTTTAAATCAATCTTTCTAAATTTATTACCAGTTATTTTCATGATGCTATATTTAGCTTTTGGTAAATACCCTCCGCTGTCCTCCATCCCAAGCTTGGAACTAACTGGATAAGAAGCAATCCAAGGATGCTTCCAAGTAAATTTACAAACAGTTCATGTTATATTAAAAAGCAAACAAACAAACAAACAAGAAAGGAACAGTCCTTTGACCTAACATAGTTACTTTTTATGAGGTGTTTTAAAAGTAGGTTGATTCTCATATGATAGAATATCCTGACAGGTAATAAGCACAGGAGAAGGAGTCTGAGGCAGGGCTAACTGGACCTTTGTTTTGTAGATGTGGTTATGCCACGCTGCATCATGTCATAGACAAGTCTAAAGAGGACCGGATGGAGAGCTTCTTTCTCAGTGAGACTTGCAAATACTTGTATCTGGTACGTGTGTTGCGAGCTTAACCAGAGGTATTCTGTGCTGCAGAGAGCAAACATTTATGTAGTCTTTCCAACAAATATTTACGAGACACCGCTTTGTGCTTGGCATTGTACATTCTCAGAGTTACAGGCCTGATCAGGACAAAAGGATATTGCTGTCTTCCTTCATGGTTGTCTACCTCCTGGAGAAGTTATTTGTCATGTAAACAGAACTGAGTTCATGGTTAGGAGCTCTGGGAAGTGCTTGTGTGCAGTGATAGAGAACCAGCTGTATGGTGGTTCTGCAGACTTCTTGGAGGAAAGCAGGATTCTCCTCTTTCACTTCCCGTGGAATATTGGACATTGAGCTCAGAGCCTTGTGCAAGCCAGGCAGGTATTTTACCATAGCTACACTCCCAATCTAGGAGTGGTGTTATAGTTCTTGACACGCAGTGCTGGCTCAGATCTAGAGCAGAGCTGTCTCCTGTTGTGCTTATTTTTAAATTATTTTTATTTGGTTCTCCTTAAAGCCTCTTTCTTCAACCCTCCAGTCCTATAGAGGAGAGAGAAGGTTAGTGCGGAGAGGGGGCACAGACCCCTTTATGTCTCCCAGTTGCTTAGGGTCGGTGGGTTCTTTTGGGGCAATACTAATCTCTGTCAATAGCACAGGCACCAAGCAGTCTCCTCTAGGCTGCTGCGTTGAAACGTTTCTCTTCATCTGTCTCCAAGCTGCCACACCGTCTGTCTCTGGTCTCTCAAAGCTGTCAGACTTTCTCTTTCTGGGCTCTCATATTTATATCCCTCAGAGTCCTGACCATGTCCCTCTCCTTGCTGCAAGACGCAGGCTGTTACCAGCTGGCAAAGACCACACCCCACAGGAGGCAATTATCAGCTGTGGACAAACTAAAGCCCAAACTAAAATCCCACACTTAGGATTAAAACAAAACATATTTACATAACATAACTGAGTTTTTAAAGAAACCAAAACTTCCATTACAGGCTCCTGGTCCATGCATATTTAGGCATGCCTTTGTGTATGTGGGGAGGGGAGAATTTCTGGACCTTGCAGAGGCCTTGGGATTACATAGTTACTTTTTATTCTACCCATATGGGAATAACAGATTACACTGAGAGGTCAGCTAACTGGCCTGAGGTCTTGGGGTGACCTTTCTTTCTTTCTTTCTTTCTTTCTTTCTTTCTTTCTTTCTTTCTTTCTTTTCTTTTCTTTTCTTTTCTTTTCTTTTCTTTTCTTTTCTTTTCTTCTTCTTCTTTTTTTTGTTTTTCCTGTCATAGGTGGCCTAGAACTCACTATGTAGACCAGACAGGCCTCAAACTCAGAGATATGCTTGCCTCTAGCTCCCTAATGCTGGATTAAATTTATGATTTATGATTATAAATAGTGGCTGGTCACTATGTCCAGCCAATCCCAGTTTTTCATTGCTTCTTATTCTGTCTCTAGCTGTTTGATGAAGAGAATCCAGTGCACAAATCTGGAACCAGATACATGTTTACAACAGAGGGCCACATCATCTCTGTGGACAAACGTCTTCGGGAATTGCCTTGGAAAGAATTCTTCTCTGAAGATGGGGAGCGGGACCAAGAGGAAAAGTTTGTGCACAGGCCTAAGTCTCAAGAGCTAAGAGTCATTAATTCCAGTTCTAATGTGAGTTGCTTTTCCACCACAGGTGGAAAAGAGAAAATATTACTCCTTTAGCATTCAGAGTTCTATACGAAATAGATGGCATACTTGGACTGTGTAATTTGACAAACTATGTAGGTGCCACTAGGATGTAGAGAAATTGGGGACCAGCAGTACAAGCATCTGTCCTGTCTGCTGGGGCAGGAAGAAAGTGGTACAGTATCCTTATAAAGGAAGTCTTGTGAGAAGAGAGGCCACTGGTGGGTCCAGTGACATTCAGGGAGAAAGCCATTAGTATCAACATCTGATCTATCCCCATCTCTTTATCTGGAGAGGGGTGATGTAATTGTTTTATTTTGATGCAAGATTTCATGTACTAATGTAGCACACACTGGCTTTGTGTAATGTAGTGGACTTTGTGTAATGGAGGTTGGCCTTGAACCCATGTGTATTACCATGACTCACTTTCTTCCTTGATATCTTATTGGTGTCCTGCTTTGCTGTTTCCATCAGAACACACTCCTTCAGGTCAGACTAGTAGAAGAGGATGAGGAGAGGATCCACAGGGAAGAGTTCTACAAGGCTACCCATCACCCACTAACAGGACAGGGAAAGCAGTCATTATTTTTAAAATCATCTTGGTTTTTTGTGTGTGTTTTGAGACATGATGATATGTAGCCTTCACTGGCTTCAAACTCAGTGTATTTTAGTCAGGTCATTCATTCAGGGACATTGTCAGTTTCTAGAGTTGTTTTTTTGTACAACTGGAGGTTAGAAGTTGTTGCTGGCCAACTACCCTCTCATACACAGAATAGCTCCCCATAACAAAGAGACATCTGTTTCAAATCTGGCCATGGCTTCCCATTTCCTGGGTTTCTAATTAAAATCTCATATCTCCTCTCATTTTTGTCTTCACAGTGCAATCGTGTTCCTGATGAGAGAAGGTACTCTCTGCCCCTAAAGAGCATCTACATGCGCCAGATCGACCAGATGGTTGGCTTGATTTGACCTGCTCACCTCAGTGTGGCCAGACCTTAAACCAAACCCAAGCATACCAAAATCTCCTCTGAGGTGGAAGGGGTGGAGTCTGTCCATCTGTGATGCTGTAGAAGTTTCTATGCAGCTCTTACTCACCTCTGGTTGAATCTTGCACTTAGTGTTTTTTTTTTTTTTTTTTTTTCTGTTTAATAAAATACCCTTTTTTTCCCCCAAAGGATATTAGAAATGGGAAGCTACCTGGGGAGCTTCTTGCGATCTGCTGATGTTCTTAAGCACAATGGATGTAGCCTCTTTGGAATGTTCTCCCCAACTTCACGCATAGAACCCCAGTCTCTGTGCTTTGCCTCCACTTGCTGTGCTGACTACCTCTTTGCTAGAGGATCAGGAATGCAATTCCTGAGCAAAGGTCCTGAGGCTCACTTGGCATACTACTTATTGCAATGAAAGTGTCATCCTTTCCCTCTTATGAGATCACTGGGCTGTTGCCAAGATAGCCAGCCACAATTTTGGATCACATTGGGGAAACTCACCTGTTTTATTTACATTTTACAGTAATTTATTCAGTGTTACTTGTTTTACTGTAATGGTCTAGCCAGAAATCTGACTGGCAGCCTCTGAAGTTAAGTCAAAGTCTAAGAGATTAACTCATAGATCTTTTGTACTGTATTTAGCATTTATTTTGAACATCAACGTACCCGAAGAACTCCCATGGTTCCAGAACCAGGTGCCTTCTAGGGAGAGGAAATCCCTAGGATTGTGTGAGCTTCCATCTCTCACGTTTCATAACCAAGAATGCTCAATGCTAACGTCTTTGGGTTAGACTTCTGTTTTTGTTGGCTTATGTGTAGTGCCAATTAGCTAATCAGGGACAAAGAAATGATCAGATGACTTTCTGACATCCTTGAGCCATTTCTCTGTGTGATATGGGCTTTAGATTAGTGCCTTATGGGTTTGTGTTTGGGCCATCGGCTGTCACAGCCACTGCTGTGGACAGCTTGTTTTGTATTGCCATATGATGGACCAATAAGGAGCAGGGTAGCTGTGAGGAAGAGTTCTGGAATTCAGTTTGCCAATCTTTGCCTTTTAACCTGTGATTTTAGCCGGGCATAAAGGAGGAAATTATGCGAAGATGCTTTTTGTTGTTTCCTTAGCTGAAATAGAAAGCTCTCTGAATTTGCACAGACTGTCCCTAAAAAGCAGACTTGGGCCTGGCCCCCAGCTTGGTTCCCTTGCATTGTGACAGGTTGAAAAGCATTCTAGGCAAAGGGGGGGAGGTGTCTATGAGAAAGCTGGTCCAACCTCACATATCTTATGTCTTCCCTCTACACTGTTAACACACACTTAAAAATACTTCATTCCAGTCTCCTAGAGCCAGGAAAAAGCCTCATCTGAATCATTGGATTTTTAGTCAAAAGGGAGAAATTGTATACTTTCTTCAAAATTGTGATACTGTTTTGAAAAAAGATATATATTCAGTTTCTTGGCATTTTTAGAAAGGGGGCTTCAGTAGTCAGTGTCACCTTTTAAACACTTACTATGCAATTGGTTTTATTTATTTGTTAAGAATATTGAATGTTTCTGTTTTTCTTTTGATTTCACAAGCATTGTTCTGTGTATCCACAATGTCTCATCTACTGAATTCAAAGCTTTCTCTGCGAAGATTATCTGTTTTACATATCTTTGTTAACTCAGTAAAAGTGTTAAGCATGCACACGCAGGTGTGTGTCTCCCTTTTTACCTTTGCGACAGGAAAATTCATGTGTGACTGTGAATGACCCACTAGGGAGAGTGAAGACTTGTCAGGGAAGCAAGTGTGTTCTTGATGCTTCTCTTTACCATCTTCCCCATCTCTCTGTCTGGTTTCTGTGGCAACAGTGGTTTATGTTAGCACCCAACAGTCCTCTCTCAGCTGGGCTCTTTATCTGTTGCTCTTGAGCAAGCTTGGGTTATTTCTTATTTCTGTGCTCTTGGAATAGTGATCTGTATCTGGAAGCCTTGAGTGCTACAGTGGGTCTCAGGGGTACAGGCAGACATGCAGTGTATTTTAGTAACTCTCAAACCCTCTTGACTTTTGGGTAATGGATTATTCACCTTTCAACAAGGCTGAGGGTGAGTAAGAGAATGCCTATAAATACTAGTTATTGACCTTCTAGACTTCTCAGGCCAAAGTGAGTGATTTGTGGGGCCTGATGAAGAACACTGCCCAGTGCCAGTCATATAAAGAACATTTGAGCGAAGTTCAAAGCTGACTTGCTTGCTTTCCGAAAAAATTAAAATGTCAGCAACTGCAGTGTATATCTTGCAGTGTGTGTGCTGTTCCTTCCCGTCCGCTGAGATACCGGTAGAAAGCTTCTAACTGACTGCTTTGTTCCAAGGACGACTGGAATGTGAACAGGTATTTGCAGCCATGCTTGGGTTCCCAGGATGTTCAGAGCTGCAAAGTGTGTAGCAAGCTGCCTTATGGTTAGGTGTGGTTGAAGCCCAGTTCTCCTACAACCAACAGACTTGCCTTAGCTGCTCTAAATACTGTGACAGAGGAATTCCATTCTCCTAGAAGAGGGAATGACAAAGGAATGCTTGGTGGCTCTCTGATTGCTTTGGTCACTGTGGAAAACAGGCTTGTTCTTCAAAGCCTTCATATAGTTTCTTCCTGCTCTTTGCTAGAGCTTGCTTTTTGTAACTGGATTTCTAGTTCTGGTGTCAGGGCTTTTCTTGTCATGGATTGTGCACTCAGCACATGACATTGAAATAGTTTTCTATGTGTTGAAGGGAAAACATGCGTGGGTCATACCTGGGCAGATGAGTGTCTGAGAGCCCATGTATTACTGGTTTAATTAAATGCAGCTATTGCCATCCTGTCTTCCATTTCCTCTCACCACCATGAAAGAAAAATAACCCTGTTACCCACCTCTCCACTCAGCTCAGTGAATGAGTAGCAGCTCTAGTTCTTCACTTTGGATCTTGTAGACGCTACATCAGGCATCCCTTCCTTTGGGGCTCTGGGGCCTCATTCTTCTGGCATATACAAATGTAGTGCTGGGCAGAGGGCAGGGCTTGATTACCTTAGTCACAGAGTAGCCAAGCATGGACTTGAGAAGAAGGTGCTGACCTTTGCTTTTCTGTTCCTAGCTATCCAGTCCCTACTGTAGTGCCTCTTCCCTGCAGGGCAGGGATCCCTCGTGAATTGGAGAAGGTGATATGTGTGGGCCTTGTGGGCTGTGTGGCCCAGCTCAGCAGGGCGCAGGGTTATGGTCCCTTTTGAATTTGGATGTGAATCTCCTAAAGATATCAAGAACCTGTGAAACCCTTCTTCACTGCTTTCCTCTTTCTGAGAGGCAGACAAATAATACTTTGAAAGGTATTTTGTTTTAGTGTTAAATAGCAAACCACAAGCTACATTTTTATTTATTACATACAGGAAAAGTAAATCTGTTTCTATACAACAAAAAGTCTAGAGTTGGAAACTCTGGGAAAACTTACTGAAATACACAAATGTTTCTCTCTGTAATGTGCAATATGCTTGGCAACCATAGATGATATTTCATGTTTAATCTGTAAATAAGAAATGTATTTAAATTAAATGGGAGATTTTTGTAAAAGGACCAAATGTTCTTTTATAAATGTACTAAGGAAGATCTTGCTCTTTGAAATTTATTAGGATTTTTATGAATAATTTTATTAAAAAAATTCTTTTTTTGAGTTGTCACTGTGTTTCTCTTTTGCATACTTTGATATATTCATTTTGCACAGAACAAGAGGAAAATAAGTTAGAGAAATTATAAACTTTGATGAACTAAAATCTTTCATTTTTTTGTTTTGTAACAGCTAAGCTTCTTTGTGAGAGTTCTCTCCAGTCATCTGTCACAGCTTTATGTGTGAGTAATGCCCTTCACTCATGGGCAAGACCCTGCCTGTCGGGTGTCTCATTGCCTCTTCCTGCATTCTCGTTCTCAATGTTGTTACCAGTTACCTGTGTTCTGGAACCGTTTCTTTGTTGTCCTAAACAAGGAACTTTTTCTCTCCATGGTTAAGATAGGGTAGTGGTGCTGGGAAGTGAGATCACTCTCCTCAGGCTTGAGAAATTCTTGGAGTCTAGCCTGGGCTATAGAGTGGGAGCCTTTCTTTAAATTAAAATGGTATCACCTTGCTGGTGGTGCAGGGAACACTGTCCTCACGGGAAACTTGAGCTTATAGAGGTCTGCTCTCCCTCATTCCACTGCTCAGTTCCTGGTGGTAAAATTATTTGTGACATTTCAGTGTCCCATCTTTGGGCCACAGGTAATTCTGGAAAAAAAAGAAAGCTGGGCAGTGCCAGAAGGTTAGGGAGAGAGCCCTAAGATAAGCATTTGCCTCCCTGAAAGAGCTCTAACTACCCTGAAGAGGTGGCTCAGCAGTTAAGAGCACTTTCACTTTCAGGGGTCTGGGGTTGGGTTAAAAATTCCCACATCAGGTGGCTCACAACCTCCTGTAACTTCAGCTGTAAGGGATCTAACACCCTCTTCTGACTTCCCTCAGCACCCACACAAATGTGCACATGAACACATACGTGCACAAATTTGCTCATACACACACAAAAATAAAATCTTTTAGAAAGAAGTACTCTACCATTGTAAGGTGTGGCTGTGTTTGTGAAGTGTCATGGCTTTGTAACCATCCTCAAAACAACTATTCCAAGTTCACGGATAACAGATTGCCATGGGTACTGTCTCTGGTGTCTAATCAATTTTTCCGAGGTTCATGGACTCAATAATTGTGAGCATATGTCTTTGGTCAGACACCTGTATTGCATCAGGTTCTGATACAGGTTTGTTCACAGCTGTGACTAATCTTTGTTAAAAAAAAAATCAGTGAACGCTTTTTGAGAGCCTTGTATAATCTGAGATAGACTTTTCCTCTGGCGTCCTCATTTTTGTCCCAAGCTCTTAAATCTGCTAAGCCATACTGTCCTATAGTAACATTTTCAGGTTGACTCTGTTCTTGTATATCAGAGTACCACCCTTCAACTACCAACTGGTCTTTTATTATTTCATTCCCTTCACGCTATTTTGTTGTTCCAGTATTCACAGCTCCTTTCCTTAACCATTGCAACTGCAGACCAGCCTCTAGTATAGCTGACCAGCTTCTAGTATAGCTGACCAGCCTTTAGTATAGCTGACCAGCCTTTAGTATAGCTGACCAGCCTCTAGAATAGCACACCAGCCTCTAGTATAGCTGACCAGCCTCTAGAATAGCTGACCAGCCTCTAGTATAGCTGACCAGCCTCTAGTATAGCTGACCAGCCTCTAGAATAGCTGACCAGCCTCTAGTATAGTTGTTAACAATTCTGTCCAGTCTTTGGGAATAATTCTATTTTGAATAGGTCAGTTATTTATGTTTTACATAAGGTGAGTGCATCCTATATAAAATCATGGCCTCTTTTAAGATTTACTATTTCTATAGGATGCTATCCTGTCTATCATAACTTTGTTTTTACACCATTAGCAGGCATGTACCTTGTGGGACTATTGAGATCTCGTAACTCCCTCTAGCTTTGGTGGTACAGTATGTCTGAGATTAACCCTTTCTTTTGATACAGGTTGTCCTCCAGCACAGACTCTTTCCATCTTTCCACCTACAGGAAACTCCCGCCCTCTTGCTGGGTCACCAGGACTGAGCCTTTTTGTTTTCTCTTCTCCAGTGCTCCTCACTTCCCAAGAGCTTCCACCTCCACCTGCAACTTCTCCAGTTGCACAACCAACTCTGCAACCCTTTCAAAAATAAGAGCAGGGTGACCCCTTTTGTTTTCCCACTTCAGTAATCTTCTGTTTCCTAGGCTCCTCCACTCCTACCTGCAATTTTTCCAACAGCTTAGCCAGTCTTCCAACCTTTATTGAAACAATATATAAAAAAGAAGGAAAACAGAAAATCCCCTCTGGGAGCAAAGCAAATGATATCTTAGTTATAGCAGCTGCAATAAATTTTTTTCTGGCCTCTTAAAAATCCATTCTCTTCATCCTCTGCCATTTCCTCTACAGCACTTGAAATAAAATTCTCCATTTTTTAAAAATCAAGCCCCATGTTTGAGTTCCACTTGCAGATGGTCTTTGCTACTTCCTGTTATTCTTTTTCTCATCCTTCATCTCTCTGGTTTCTTCCCCTAACACTAGAAAGGAGAGAAACAAGTATAGAGAAGACAGAAGAATTAGGAAAATCCCTGAATCTAATTGTATTCCTTTTGTTTCATTTTTTGACCACAGCTACTAGCAAAACATAACCAACTTCCCCAAAGTACCAATATCTCCCCACCCCCATTCTTCTGCCTTTTGGGGCCCTAGCATTTACGTATCCTCTGAAAAGTTCTTGGAAATCCAAACACCACACAATTGGAGAAATCAATATACAGCTAGAAAAACCATTCTTCTGCTAGAGCACAAGGCAAATCATAATCAGCTGCTGTGGACAGTCAGAAGCAGCCCTATATCCTTGCACCTGGGATTAAAACAGAAGCACAGTTTTATAATATTTCTGGGTTTGTTTTTTGGGGGGGTGTGTTGTTTCTGTGTATCCTTAGCTGTCCTAGACTTACTTTGTAGATCAGGCTGGCCTCGCACTCAGAGACCCACCTGCCTCTGCCTCCCTGAGTGCTGGAATCACAGGTATGTGCCACTGCATCTGGCTTTCTCTTCCTTCTTTCTTCCTTCCTTCCTTCTTTTTCTTTTCTTTCTTTCTTTCTTTTTTTTTTTTTTTTTGGATTTTTACTTATTTTTACTCCCTCATCCAGTCTGTGCTATGTTTTTTTTAAAATTTATTGTTATTTTTTTATTAATTTATCTTTCTTCCTTCCATCCTTCCTTCCTCCCTCCCTCTCTTCCTCTTTCTTTTCTTTCTCTTTCTCTCTCTCCCTCTCTCTCTCTCCCTCCCTCTCTCTCTCTCTCTCTCTCTCTCCCTCCTTCTTTCTTCTTTTTATTTTTAGAAACCAAAATCCCAGAATTCTCACAAATGTCACATACCCAGAAGATGCTGTCTCTCAACACTCCTTCCCTGGCTCTCACATTCTTTCACTCTCCCTCTTCCACTGTTTCCCGAGCCTTTTTGGGGTGGGATGGGGGTATTGTCGTCCTATTCAGGGCTGAGCAGTCTGGATGCCTTCAGTTTCCCCGGCTATCATATGGAATGGCTCATTTACATGGGTGGTTGTGAGGATGGGGATGGATTCCTATGTGTGAAGCACAGCACATGGCATGTGCAGGGCTTCTGTGTTTCCTGTAACAAAGATGAAGGTGCATTTCTTTCTCAGGATGAGTCTTTGTATATGTTTTATTTATTTTTAAATTTTATATTTATATGTGTGAAGAGTAGGTTTGCATGTGTGGAAGACAGAGGACAATTTGTGGGAGTTGGTTTTGTCCTTCAGAATGTGGGTCCTACGGATTGAACGAGGCTTATGTCAGGCTTGGTGGCAAGTGCTTTTACCCCCTGAGTCATCTCAGTATACCCCTAGAGTATATATATTTTTTAAAAAGTTTGTGTATTCCTAGATAGTCAGTGAACTATCAGAAGTGCCCTTTTTATATTTTTACTTTTGAGATCCTTCTGCCTCAGTCTTCAGGGTCTTGAGATTGCAGGTGTGAACCACCAGACTTTAAATAGGAAGTCTAAGAAGGTTACGTATGTGGGCTAGCCTCAGAGAGGCCCAGTTAGAAATTTGTCTTGTGCCTTCTGAATGTGTTGGGTTCATTTGTTACCTTCATGTAGTTTCTTGTTCATAAACCATTTCTTTCAGGGGTCTCAGGAGGGCACAGTGAGCTGCAGCTCTAATTTGTCAGGAATGTACTAGAGGCAGCACAGTGTTACCTGTGTTACCTCTACCATGTAGTCAGGGAAGCACACTATCGTCTGTCTTAGAACATGAGGCCCAAGTGATGGCAGGCGATAATTGTGTCCCCATGCCACCAGTGGGACCCACCTGTCATATGTAGCAGCACATAGATTAGCAGCCTTACCATACTCACACCTGAGTGATGGAGGTAAGTTCTATTCCTCCATGTCTACCCCTTAACACACTTGGAAAATGATCTTCCCTATAGTCAACACGTTTAGATCAGTGACTTCAGATTCTTGTGGGAACCATTGTTAATTATCCGTGTAGTCTCAAGATGGAGAGACGTAGCGTAAGATGAATGTTTCCAGAGGACACAGCTCAACAGGTCTCATCACAGGGATACTGTCCCAGATGGGTTGGGAGGAGGTTGACTAGGGCTGGCAGACCTGCTTTTGGCTTCAGGAACTTAGGTGCTAGGTTCCAAAGTCCTTGACGCAGCAGGAAATAAAGATCTTTCCACCTCAACTTGGAGTGTTCTGTGTGACTTTGTGGACATGTGAAGCGGTTACTTTGGGGGAGGCGGGCCTGCACTGGCTTAGCACACAGAAAAACCTGCTTTAAAGAGGTTGGTTTTCCTTAACAACACCTTTGCAAGTTGGGCTTTCTTTAGGAACTGGTCTATCTGGTGAGCAATCAATTTTTTTTTAAATCTTTTAATTGATTCTTTTCGAATTTCACATCATGCACCTCAATCCTACTGATCTCCCTATCCCATCATATCTGCCCTCCACCACCCCCATCCCCCCCAAAAAAAAGAAGATAGGAAAAAACAACAAACTATCTTTTGGAAACTGTAGTGTGTCACAGGGTGTCCCACAGTGTACCCTTTTGTTCATACATCTTTACTTGCAAATGTGCATTGTAAAGAATCATTGGTGTTTTTTCAGGCCTCTGGCTTCTGCTACACTATTTTGGATCCTCTTCTCTCAGATATCCTTTTGTTGGCCCGTGTCATGGAGATTCTGTAGATTTGGATCTGCAGGACCGGCCCTTTCATGTACTGTAGCAAATAATAGATGGGGTAGATGCTGGGGTGGGCCAACTCCAAGTTCTGGATCTGAGCCTTTGTGGTAGCTAAGTTGGTTAGCCTGCCAGCTCTCCTGTGTCCACACAACCAGGGTGAGCTCTCCAGGATTGCCCTGGTTGGCTCACCTGATGCTGTGGCTGGCAAGGGTCAAAGTCAGCTCTTCTGCACTCATGTCCTTGGGCAGACTCACTCTCCGTGCCTTCACCACCAGGGCCAGGTCTGCTGTGTTGCCCAGGTGAAGTGCAGGGCCCTGCTCTCCTGAGTGCTGCAGGTGGTGAGGGCCCAGGCCAGCTGTCCCACCTTCATGACCTCAGGTCCTGCTTTTCCCACCTGCTGCAGGCAGCGAGGTGGGAGGAAGACACCGTTCCCTTGCCCATGTCTCCCCATGGGAGATGGAGGCAGAGCCAGCTCTGCCATGATTATGCCCTCGGGGTCTCCTCAACCACTCACCACCATCAGGGGCAGCTCTACTGTGCTGCCCAGGTGAAGGGTGGGGCCAACTCTCCCAAGTGTGGCAGCTGTCAAGGGGTGGAGCCAACTCACACACTACCTCTGGTGGCATTCCAGATCAGGGACATCTGCATGACTTTTGGTGGTAACATGGGCCTGGGATATCAACACAGACCTTGGCTGCCACAGGACCACAGACCCAGACATGGCCTCTGTCAGCAGCATGGGCCCAGATATCCCCATGGTTTCAGGTCACAGTGCAAGTCACTCAGAGAAGCATGCCTCCCTTTGGCAGCATAGCCCTCAGATATCCACATGGTATCCAAGGTAATAGCCTGCACAGACATCTGCTTGGCCTTTGGTGGTAATTCAGGCTGCAGACATCAACACAGACCACAGCTGCAGCAGAATAATGGCCCTGGGCCAGGACCTCATCATCATGTCCTCTCATATCTTCCTGTTCCTCACCTACACGGAGTCTCCAGTTCCTCCTTCCTCCATAGTGTATGAACCCCTCAGCTTCAATTTCTCTTGCATCTCCCCACCATGTATTCCATCTTTGCTATCTCCCCATCGCACATTTGTCCATTGTAGGGACAAATGCAGCCTGAAGCAGGTGCTTGGGTGTTTTTCTGCTGGCTGCCAAGGGTCAGTGTGGCTGTGGCAGATGCTCGGATGTCTTTCTTTGGCACTTGGGTAGAGCAATCAAGTTCCATAGCCTGATAACTTGAAACCTGGTTAAGAAGGTTGTTTGTTTCTTTGTTTTTAAGGACCAGCTACTGTTGTACAAAACATATCTGGACCATACCAAATATGTTTTGCAAATGTTGACATTAAATTTTTTAGATTAAAAACTTATATGTGTGTTTATTGGCTTAAAACGTTTTTCATACAATATATTCTGATCATATCGCCTCTCCAACCCTCTTAAGTACTCCCCACTTCCTCAACTTCATGATTGATTTTTGATGTTTAATTATCTGTGTGTGTGTTTTGTGTAGGGTGTATACATGTGAGTGCTAGGTGCCTACAGAGAGCAGAAGAGGGTGTCAGATCCTCTGTAGCTGGGGTTAAAGGGGGTTGTGAGCCATCTGATGTGAGTGCTGGGAACTGAACTGAAGTCCCTCTGCAAGAGCCATATACACACACCCACTGAGCCGTCTCTCCAGTCCCCAAATAGTGACATTTAAAAGTTACAACCACAGAGGACACAGAGGGGTTCTTTGTTTGTTTTTTAGTTTTCAGTGCTAAAAGTAGAACCAGGGCTTTGTGTGTTTTAAGCATACACTCTACTACTGAGCTGCACTATACCTATTGAAATCTTAAAGTCATTGTAATTTATTATGTACTATCAGTTGTTAAATTGTTTATTTCCACAAATTATTTATTAGGAATTTTTAAGTACCACCCCCCATTTGTATTGTGTATTTCTATTTCTCACTCTCCACAGAATTTTAGTGTCTTGACTTAGAATAATCTTTTGAAGTCTTACTGTGTATGCTGCAAATATGTACAGTTTGACAAATGCTCTTTAGTCTGCGTGGTTTACTGACTCTTAAAATTCTAAGTGGTACATATTAAAAACATCTTCAGAACTGAGATATCATTACAGTTACTATAAAGCAGCATATGTGTGTAATTATTTAACTTAAAAAATATTTAAAAAGCCACTTGGTGGTGGCATGCTCCTTTAATCTTGGCATGCAGGAGGCAGAAGCAGGCGGATCTCTTTGTTTGAAGCCAGGTTGGTCTACAGAGTAAATTCCAGGATACCAGGGCTACACAGAAAGATCCTGTATTGAGAAACCAAAACCAAAACAAAAAAAGCAAAAATTTAAAAAATTGCAAAATTAAAAATATTTTTATGTGTATGGATGTTTTACCTGAATGCATGACTCTAACCCAGATGCACACAGTGCCCAGGTAAGCCAGAAAAGAGCACCTGATGCCCTGATATTGGATTAAATACGGGTGCTTAGAATCAAGCCCAGGTTTTCTGCAAGAGTGCTCCTGCCTGTGGATGCAGATGTAGAACTAGCTACGTTTACAGCACCAAGTCTGCCTGCATGCCACCATGCTTCAGCCATGATGACAATGGAGTGAACCTCTGAACTGCAATCCTGCCCCACTTAGATGTTTTCCTATAGCCATGGTGTCTCTTCACAGTAACAAAACCCTAACAAGACATCCTGCAAAGTTGAATGCTCCGTGCCCTTTGACCCAGCAGCTAGGTTGTTCCAGGCCCTCCTCCAGCTACCAAGAGAGCCCCTGGCAGTTCCATGTTTAAGCAAGCTATGCTTCGTGGGGGCAGTACATAGGACTATGGTTTTTGTCATTTAGATGAAAAACTTCTATTTTCGATTTTATCTTATGTGTATGGATGCTTTGCTTGCATGTATGTATGTGCACCATATGCATCTTTGGTGTTGTTGGAAGTCAGAAGAGGGTGTTGGATCCCCTCTTACTGTTAGAGATGGCTGTGAGTGGCCATGTCGGTGCTGAAAATCAAATCCAGGTTCTCTGTAATATTACCCCGTGCATCTAACTATGCGACCATTCCTTCAGCCCCAATGCTTTCGTTAAGGCTTTTTTTTTTGGAGCACAGTCTTGCTGTTCTGCTCATAAACAGCCAATGGCTGTTTTGTGGTACAAAGATGCTGTGGCCTCTGAGGGTTCACATATACACTATTTGGCCCTTTACAGAAAATACTCTCCATTTTTTTGTCCTTTGGCTATAGGAAATGGGACGGTAACTGGGCTATTCCTAGCAGCACTGTTTGTCAAAGTAAAAACAAAAACAAAAACAGTACAGACCGAAACAGGGCAAAACAAACAAAAAAGGTAATATTGCCCCCCCACCCCACCCCAACACACTAGAAGTCATTGGAACATTACATGATAAAGAGTGAGTAACAATCCAGTTGTACATTGTTCACAACCCACCCAATCCATTGCTTAGAGATACAAACAGATGTGGAAAATTATATAAAATGTAAGAAACACAATCTCCCTAAAAATTACCATAAGGATGTTGTAAATTCCCATAATTTCATTTTACTTTGACTTTAAAAAACTATTTATTCACTTACTCATCATTTCTTTTTTTTTTTTTTTTTCAGAATCTGCCAAGTTGATTTAGGGTACTAAGGAAGGAGTTGGGGAACAAATAAACTGAAGTCCTGGTCTGATCATCAAGATGTTTTTTTTTTTTTTTTTTTTTTTTTTATGGTAGGGAACAGATAACAACGTAAAGATGAGCCAATGGGTGAGATAATGCTAGCTGAAGAACCATGAATCAGTCTGTAGTCCCAGTATGCAGGAGAGTGGAGGGCCGAAGGTCATCCTCAGCTACAGAGCAGAATCGTAGGAGCCAGAGTTAGTAAATATCTCCCCTGTACACAGTTTTTGCTAGACATAACAGGGCTGCTGTGGATACGTGTACAAGACCTTTGCAAGATCAGATCAGCCAAACCCCAGCACGGATGCTACAAGGGTGTATGAAGCCCTAGCCACAACTGAGGAACTATTAATGATTGGTGGCTGCTGGCAGATGGAGGACCAGTCTTCTTCAGGGGTGGGTTTCTCATGGTCCCCCTCCCACGCACATGCTTTGACTTTAGTCCACAGCACTAAGTGGACTCGGTGCTTTCAGAAACAAAGGACATGAAGTCAAGAGGGGAGAATGGTGGAGGGATAGAGGGGAACTGAAGGGGAGGGGTTGGGGTGGATTTCATCGAAACACACTATTATGTGAAATTCTCAAATATTAAAAGCAGGGGGAAATGAGGCATGAAAAAGAGATAGCCGAAGGACAGAGCTCTTTTGGACGCTTTTCCTGGGATTGGCAGCTCTGAGGAGATGGTATTTGAGCAGAGGTCTGACTGAAGTGGGCTTGTTGATGTCTGAGATGACAGTTGTGTGACATGAGTGGGTGAGGAGTCAAGAGGCCTGAGCCTGCGGAATGTCAGAAGGCCCCGAAGGTTAAGATGCAAGTATGACGTTCTTTGGGGTTATGATTGCAATGCCCCTTTCCTTTCTGGATCAGGGTCAGAGATCACTTTTAGGTTCTTTCTCTATGACACGCTTCATTTCAAAGCCAGTCCCTGCTGTCCAGCCCTCAGCTGTTGAATCCCTCAGTCTTCTTGACGTCCATTTTGAAAACACGAGAACACGCAGCTGTGGGCTACTCTTTGTTACAAAGCAACAGCCCACAGCTGATTTACTCTATTTTGAGTGTAAATGCCAATAAAGAGTATCTCTTCATCATAGTCACACAAGTAAGCAACCACCAGATGCCACTACACCGGGACATGCATGCTGATAATTTATTTATGACACCTAAAAATAAATCACATCAGAAACAGCAGCTACAACAAACTTATCAATCTCACCACAGGACCGTGAAAGTCTCTTCATCCGGGACTATAAAAGAATTACCTCAAGACTGAGTGTGGCAGGCTTTCAGTCACTTGCCATGAGTTTCATCTAGGAAAATTATCCTGCCTCTGTCCATGGACTCCAGCTTGAGCCTGGTTTTCCTGACAGTTGCTCACTTCAAACTGACCCTCTAAATGTCCCGACACCCAGACTTGGATCTGGCATCTCTACCTGAAAGAAGAGGTCATCTGGTCCCCTACAGACCTCTCTTTGCACATGTATCTTTCTGCTTCTGACTTAAGGACAGCCTCTCTGAAGTCCACACCGTCTTTCTAGCATTTGTTAGACATTCTGTAGCATATTTGTGATCTGAGAGTTAATGCTACTAATTAATACTGGAATGAACGAAACTGTAAGTGCCAACGGGCATCCATCAAGTGAAATCACGATTGTCTGACAACTTGTAAAATTTGACGAAACTGACACAGCCTGTGAATTTATGGCTATTCAATAAATTAACACTTTAGAAGGATGTGACTACATCTGGATATTTCTGACATAATATGCTCATAACATATCTCTCCACACCGCAGACAGGGTTCCATCACTCTAGTCCTCTTTGAGTTCTGTCTGTTATGCACATGTCCTGGTTCCCTACCAATGATCAAGCCAGTCAACATTTTAACATGGAATGGGGGGGGACTCATGAGCTCCCCCTCCCACCTGAGGAGCTATGGACGATTCATGGCTTGTGGAGGAGTGAGAATCAGTTTCTCTAAGGACATGGCTCTTGTTAGGTTGGCTCTAGTGCCTGGTCCCATACCCATGGACTTTGTACATCAGGCTGGCCTGGAACTCACAGAGATCCCCCTGCTTCTGCCTCCCTGAGTGCTGGGGTTAAGAGCATGTGCCACCACATCAGGATGAGAGTTTGTTTGTTTGTTTGTTTTTTAATACAAACAAAGACATAAATTCAGGCGAATAAGGCAGGGTGGGCATAAACCTGGGAGGAATTAGGGGGAGGATTGTGAGGTGAATATGGTCAAAATGCATTGTATACATATATGAAATTCTCAAAAATGAATGAAAAAATATTTTTATTCTTTGAGGATTTCATAAGCATGTATTTGTCATATTTTTTCTTATCTATCAATTCCCCCCTATCCACTCAACTTAATATTCTTTCTCTCAAAACAAACCAAAGCAAATGGGAAAAGTCACTGAAAAGCGCTGAGTTCTATCTTAGTGTTGTATTGCTATGAAGAGACAACACTACCAAGGCAACTCTTATAAAGCAACACATTTAGCTGGGGGCTTGCTTACAGTTTCAGAGAGAGAGAGAGAGATCACCCCTGTGAGCTTCTGAAGCCTCAAAGCCCATCCCTCATGACACACTTCCTTCAATAAGGTCACACATACCCCAGCAAAGCCACACCTTGTAGCCCTTTCAAGCCCATTGTGGATCTTGTCATCTCTGGGAAGGTGGTCCCGACTTCTATAACAAAGCAGACTGAAGAAAACATGAGGAGCGAGCCAGTAAATAGCATCCTTCCATGAACGAATCAGCTCCTGCCTCCAAGATCCTGCCCTCATTCTTTTGATGACGAAGTTACATGGAAGTGTGAGTGAAATAAACCCTTCCCTCTTCAAGCTGCTTTGGTCATTCTGTCACAGCGATGGTAACCCCACCTAAGGCACAGCTCATCAGCTGGGGACTATACAACTCTCTGTACCTGTGGGAGCCAGACTCATTTAGACCACCACAGACTCTTACACCCGTCCTGCCTCTTCTTGTGTATAGACACAGGAGCCTGGAGGGGAGGGTTATGATAGAGACATCCATGCAGGACGGAGTACTCAGGAGTCTCTCACTCTCTGCATGTTGTCCAGTTAATTGTGTTAATTGCCATTTGCAAGAAGAAGCTTCTCTGCTGAAGTTTGAGTTGCGCACTGTTCTGTGGGGCTAGCAATATGTCAGTAGGAGTAATTTTATTGCTGTGTTCATTTATCAGAATAATAGTACTAGGATTTCCCCTTGGGTCCATTTTCCTGGGTCATTAGCCAAAGGGTCCAACAGACACCACCCTTAACCACTATAGGCTATTGCTGGTACTGTAAGTTATCCCTCATAACTTGACAGTAAGGCCCTATTTCTGAAGCTACCATATACTTACGGCATAGGCCATGGAGAAATCTAGCTGCTGATCAACTGGAAGCTCCCTCCCTAGTGGCTAGCATTTACAGCACCGGAAGGTGCTATGCATGTTACAGAAGGAGAAAAGTAATCATCAGTTTCATCTGGCTATAAACCCGGAGAGGTGTAAGAGTGACCTGTTTGCAAAAGATGTGCCCACTGGTACAAAAGTGGCACACATGTTAGGGGAGTAACTGTCTCAGTAAGGGGTTCTATTGCTGCAATAAAACACCATGATCAAAAGAACTTGGGGAGGAAAGGATTTACTTCAGCATACAACTATCAGGTTCACATTCCGTTACTAAGAGAAGCCAGGGCAGGAACTCAAGGCAAGAACCTAGAGACAAAAACTGGAGAAGAGGCCATGGCAGAGTGTTGTTTGTTGGGTTGCTTCTCGTGGCTTGCTCAGCCTGCTTTCTTATACTACCCAGGACATCCTGCCCGTGGGTGTCAGCCCACACGCTGGTCTGACTCCTCATCGCATCAACCATTACTCAAGAAAATGCCCTTCAGACTTGCCTACCGGTTAAATGTTATGAAGGCATTTTCTCAACTGAGAGTTCCTCTTCTCAAATAACTCTAGTTCCTGTCAAGGTGACATAAAGCTAGTCAACACAGTCACAAACTGTGTTTACATTGGATTAAGGGCCCACTTTATGAGACAGAATTCATACCTGATAGAACTAAGGTGATTGAGAAACCAAAAATATTGTATTTCAGAAATAATAATAAAATGTTTGTGGAGGTACGTGTACAAGGCTCCACTTCCCCTTCATGACTTCTTCTCTCGAACCACCTTTGCTGCACACTTGAGGGACCCTGAGCCTAGTCAGGTGTCCTGGAGAAGGGATGCTTGCTGTTTACCCACACCCGCATTTCCTTTCTGTCCGACCGGCTTCATTCCTGCCTTGCCTCACATGAGAACTGAATACTCATGTGTACTCCTTTCCCAGAACCTCTAAGTAAAATGTACATGCGCATGTTCTAAGTGATGGTCTATTAAATTTACACTTATCACCCGAAGAACCAGGGCTGATGTGGGTCAGGGTCTGGCTAGCAGCTCCAGAGTGATGCCCTGGACTCAGATGATTGGCTGATACCATCGAAAGCAACAGCCCCTGTGAGGATCACTGCTTGTAGGCACCTGGAAGTCACCCAGGCAGAAGGATCATCTTGTGTGACCTCTGTCCAGCTCCAATTCATTCACCTCCCAGCTGATGGCTATTGGCTTTGGGCAGATGTGATCATGGAGTGACACAAAGGGACTTTCTAAGGTAAGTCCTAGTGACATTTTTGCACAGCTTGAATAGCAGTTACCTGAGTGGTCACTATTTTTTTTTTAACAGTATGTACATGTTACTCTGTGTGTTACGGACTGAAGGCTTGTGCTTCTTCCTTTCCGTTCATGTGTTAAAATCTAGGCCGCGGTATGGTATTAGCATGTGGGACTTTTGGGAATTGATAAACCTAATGAGGGCGGAGCATCATGATTCGGTTAGTGTCTTTGTAAAGAAGAGGCACCTACACCTGCTGCTTTGTGAGTTAAAACTGGGAAACCATCAAACTTCAAAGAGGGAAATGCTCTCATCAGAACTGGACGGTGCTGGCACGCTAGTCTCAGACACGCAGCCTCCAGAACTGTGAGAAAGTAATCGTGGAAGCCACTCAAGTTGATTATCTCTGACGGCATTTTGAAACAACTAAGAGACTGTGCGTGCTAACTCCCATAAGTGAATTTTAACATTGTAGTGACATCCGCTTTTCAAATTGTGAAATATAAGCCACAGGTTTAGTTTGTTCTGGTCCAGTGTAAACAATGGCAAAATATCCATCAAGGTATGGGGGTCAAGTGGGAAGCAATGCACGTCATCCTTTGGGGAAATTCACCAAGTGTTTTGTGTTCCTCCTAACCCTGTGAGTTCTATTACACCCACACTCTTTGCCTCCCAGGGTCACAATCCCATAAGAGCAGTTGTCAGTAGGTTTCTGGTGCACTTGTGAGTGGGTCTCTGGGTAGAGAAGGTTTAATTATTGTAGCTCCCTTGTGAAAAGAGCTTTTAATGAAAATGTAGCGATGTGCTTATACAGTGCCATCAAGACTCATTGGACCATGGGATCTCACAGTCTCTAGAAATCGCCTCAGGCTTATCTGGAGATTTGAGGAGTCCAGGGCTGGTGGGCAATAAGAAAAATAATAACAACTAAATTTTCAAGGCCCCAAGAAAAGGCTTCTAAACATAGCGGTAGGTTTTTAGGCCTCTATTTTTAAATGCTATCCACTGTGAAAAAGAGCCATTTTCCACCGTGGGCCTTAAAAAACATCCTGTGTTTCAGGGTTAGGTTATAAATACAGTTGCAAATACTGTTCATTTCCACAAGAGACCACTATTGCTTTGCTTTTTCTAGTGGTGCCTTAAAAAAACAGAGAGAGTTAGAACAGCCCAGGAGGGAAAAAAATAACAACAACAACAACAACAAAACCCCAAACAAACAAAAAGCCAAAACCAATATTATATTTTTAAGCATAATGTATACCCTGTCTCAAAAAATGAAGAAAGTGAAACTAAACACAATGCAAAAATGTAATTTCAGGGTCCTTTGGAATCTTACATGAAGCTTAGTGGTGTGTGCTGCTGACCGAAATGAGAGGCAGTGACCATTCTGAGGATATTGCGTCTGTGTGGGGTCTCAGTTCCCAAGTCATGGGTCTTTCATATGCATGAGCCCGTTAATACAATGTCCTTGTGCTTAGCACTTTCATTTTCCAGAGAGTAATCCTGAGTTGTAGAGAAGGGCCACGTGCTGCACAGTTAGGTGGCAATATTTCAGCACCAGCAAGTAAGAAAGAGAAAGGAGAAAGTGAGACTCGCTCGTTTGAAGGACACCAGGATTTTCTCTGTGTTTACGCGGGTGGGGTCCTTTTTGTTTGAGCAGTTGTTTTCAGCTTGAAGAAGTTACACAGTTCTAGATAAAGCTCGGAAGGCAGCCACTGTCTCCGCTCTCAAGAACAATGAGGGGAAAGGACAGCGTTGCTAGCCCCTCTTTCTTGTTGCCTCTCACTGCCAGAAGCTTCCTTACCTCCAGAGCCCTTCTACTGCTTCCTGTCTGTTTTCAGTTTCTGTGATCTAACTTACAATTGGAACACAGGATTCGGCTTCAACAGTTGTGGGATTGAATCTGGACTCTTCCCCAGATTAGTATTCTTCTCAGGTATTCGTTTCTCACCTGAAAATGGGCTGATTTTCAGGCTATCCCATAGGTTTGGGGAGGTGATTCAGTCAGTGACGTTCAGACAACTGAACCACAGGTAGATTAGATGTGCTTAGCAAATCCACTTCCTCCTCCATCACTGTCCTATCTGCTTTCTCTCTAGCTACGGCTCCTGGTTCTGAGACTACTTCACAGAGTCCCCCTTTGTGATCTCTTTATGGCTCTGCTATTGGGTAGTAGTCCTCAGACTTTACTATGAATCCCTGGGTGCACCTCCTAAACTATCCCTGATGTCATGGAATCAGACTCCGCCTTTCAGGGAACTGCTGTAGGTGGTCAGAGATTCTTTTGTGGATCGCAGCATTGAGAGTTTGCTGTGAGACCGCTGCCATGTCCCGGCATTCAAAATCTCTGGAGAACGGTTTAAGAAGGTTTGCAAAAGCGGCTGCCTACTCTACGCTCCCCTGAACTCGGCTGTTCAGTAGCTGCTGCACTAGCTTTGGAATAACTAGGAAGATGAAGTCTCCCTAGCAAAGCTTGGTTCTTACAATATTGGCTTCTCAAGGAGCAGCCACACCACTCAGGAACCAGTCAGAGGTTCACATTTGAAGGCCACACTCAAGATGTAATGCATGTGAAACTCTGGAGATGGGATCCAGCCCCCTGTGCAGTAAAGAACTGGTCAGGTGGAGCCCAATAAAGATGCACTTGCCCCAGTGTGAGGGCCAGGGTCCTTGCCTCTGTACCAGGCAGGCACCACACAGCCTGGGATCTACTTATTATGTCCCCATTGTCCGCAGTTCCTAAATCCCAGTATTCAATGACCTACAGTCAATTGAAGTCCAAATATGTTAAATGAGAAATTATAGAAATAAGCAATTAGTAAGTTTTATGTTTACCATATATTGTGATTGTCATGCTTACTATCATTGTTAATTTCTCACTTTTCCTAACTTAGAGGTTAAGCTCTCATATATATGAATAGGAAAAACACAGTGTACATGGGGATCAGTAGTACTGTCCACGGTTTAAGGTATCGCCTGGGGCACCCCATCCTCTGTGATAAAGAGGAACTACTGTAACCTATTCCAGCCTCAAGCTGATGAGTGAGGGTGGGAGCTGTTCCCCACTCTCCTGAGTGTGTGGACAGTGAGCATTTACGAAGCACCTGTTAGGTGTACTGAGAAACGGTCATTTATTCTCCTCTCTAATGTCTTATTGCCTAGGCTGTGTGATATTAATAGGTAAAAGGTAGGCTGCTACTTCTGACTTGTTTTCTCAACAAACGCTAAGTACTGTGATGTTCTATGGCGATGTACTTATGTACTTGAATAAAAAATAAACAAACATGTCTTAGACACTTTTTTTTTATTGCTGTGAAGAAGAAAAACAACAAGGCCAAAGCAACTTGTAAAAGAAAGTACTTAATTTGGAGGCTCATGGTTCCAGGGGATCAGAGTCCATGACCGTCACGGTGGGGATCATGGCAGCAGGCAGGCACGGTGCTGGAGCAGTACCTGAGAACTTACGTATTGAGACGCCAAACAGAAGGTGGAGAGAAAGTGAGCTAACTGAGAATGTCCCGCCCTTTGAAATCCTCTAGTGACACTCTACCTCCAACAAGGCCAAGCCTCCTAATCTTTCCCAAACAGTTCTACTAATTGAAAACCAAATATTCAAATATATGAGCCTATGGGGCTGTTCTTATCCAAATCACCACACACTGTAATAACAAATAGTGGACAGCTCTAGGGCAGAAGCTGGGACTGAGGATAGAAATTTGGGTGAGGGAGACAAGGGGAAGAGGCAGCTATTTGTGTTTTCTTAAGTAAGGTAAAGGGTGTTTCTGCATTTGGTTTAATCCTTGTACTGGGAAGAACACCTCAGTTTCCACCCTGTGCCTCTCAGAGCCAAAGGTTCCATCTTCCATGGAACCAAGATCTGTCAAATCAAAGCATTTATCTCTTTATCTCCAGCAACAAGTGCTCCAGGGAAAGGCATGAACTACATAAGGAAGATTCATCGAGGTGCCTCTCCGAGATGATATTGGAAAGAGAAAAAGGAAATCCTTTTAGTGATTGATGAAGTAAGAATGTGAGGATTTAGCCATGAGGCTTCCTGCTCTCACTGGGAGGGATCAGATTTTCCAAGGAGCCAAACCCACCCAAGAATGTGGAGGGAAGGAGGCAGTCCTTGACCACACTGTTTGAACTGCTAGGTCCTGAAGCCATGACTGCTGCACATGCTAGCTTGGCAAATCTGTATATTACATTTATGTTGGTACCGGCTTTTGTCCCTTAAAACACAGGGGCTCGTAAAGTTAGATCCAGGAAACACTTATTGCCCATTTATTACCTTTGGGATGAACCAGTTAGGTTCTCTGTGCCAAGGGCAGGTTGAAGGGGTTCACACAGCAAGAAGAGAGAGTTTGCAAAGCAGGTACCTTAGCCCTTGACCTAATGTAGGTGTTCAGGAAGAGGTTAGTGGAACTCAGAAAACAATAATAACAATAAACAACAACACTATAAAGTTTCTTTCACTGTGACCTAGTGGTGTCCATAATTTGTGTTTAAGAAACACATGACTAAATTCTCAATGAAGAACAAGAGGCAGGATTGTTCTTCATTTTTCTCTCTATTTTTATAGTCCAGATGGCACCAGCTTGAGTGGTTGAGAAGAGACATCTCCCCCTCTCTCAATGAAATACAATTACACTGAATTCATGGAATTGATGATATTCATTGTGTCAAATCCCTGTGTTTCCTGGCACTGGCTGAAGAGATATATAATAAGATACTGATGAGAATTCTCTTTCTCACTCAGATTGTATGCAGATAGATGATACTTTCTTTGGGCAACACTTTCTCTTTTCTCAGAATTACAGGAAAAAAGAATCAGTTATTTTGAGGCTAATTTACACCTAAGAGAGAAAAAGAGAGAGAGAGAGAGGAGATCACATATCCATGATTTTGAAAACAATTTCAACAAGAAAGAAGTAAAATTCTCTCAGTTCAGACACCCACAATGTTTGGTTTTAATAATACACAAAAGGAATGGGAGCAAGTCGTGGGTAACTGAGCTTCTGGCTGGAGGAGGCGGGGCAGGAAGTGCTTTCTCCAGCCAAGAACAGCCTCCATCACATCACTGCAACCCTGGAGGAGGCAAGGAAGCAGAGGTGTTCTGAACTTTTTATTTTTAAGATTTAGTCTTAGTGTGTGTGTGTGTGTGTGTATACCTGCATATCAGATGCTCTGGAGCTGGAGTTATAGGTGCTGTAAGAAACCCAGCACCGGTGCTAGGATCCAAACCCTGGTCCTCTGGAAGAGCAGTCAGTGTTCTTAACTGCTGAGTCATCTTTCCAGCTGTGTAGGAACAGTTGTGATGACCATCTCTTATGCTGGTAATCTGCCAAAACAACCCTTAAAAGTTTTGAGATTATTATTTCATTGTTTTGTGTGTGTGGGCGTTTTTTTTTTTTTTTGCCTGTGTGTATGCTGATGCTCTTGCAGTGCCCACAGGGGCCAGGAGAGGGCATAAGGGTCCGTGGAACTGGAATCAGATGGTTGTGTGCCATCTGTGGGTGCTGGGAATCAAAACTGGGAGCTCTGGGAGAGCAGCCAGTGATCTAACTGCTGAGATACCTCTCCAGCCCCATGTTCCTTAAATACAAGGTCTCACTTAACTTGAATTTACTGTGTAGTCAAGGATTACGTTGAATTTCTGCCCTTTCTGCTTCTACCTCTGGGAGGCTGGGGCTATGCTCATCACATTTAATTGTTTGTAGTGATGAGGACTGAACCAGAACTTTGTGCATGCTAGACAAAAACTTTACCAATTGAGTGGCTACTTAGCATTCATGTTGGGTGCTATTTTCAATCTTCTGTTTATTTTTGCCTTCCCATGGGATTTTTTTTTTTTTTAAGTCTTGCAAGACGGGGGACTACATATATAGTCCAGGCTGGCCTAGAACTCATGATCTTCCTTCCAAGTGTTGGGATTACAGGTATACACTGTAGGAAAACACAGCACCACTAATTATAACCCTAGCCCAAAGAATTGTTAATGACATGTTTAATTTTCCTGTGTGTGAATGTGGTATGCCTACCTGTATGGATTCATAGTCACGTGGACATATGTGTGTATATACATGTGGCAGTTTGGAGTTCATATTGAACTCTTCCTGGTACAACTCAAACAAAGGTCTTCCTTTCAATCCCATGATTGGGCTTCCTAGCTTGGACCATCCTTGCTTCACAACCGTAAGGTCTGGTGTGACCAGCCATTGTTCTAACAACAATAATCACATCAGATATGATACAGGAATCTTGGCCTGGGTTCTCTGTGTCTAAAGTCAAATTCTGTACTCCGTAATGGTGGAGATTTGAAGGTAGACTTTACATATAAATACTCTAATCATTATAATAGCCCAGTTATTGTAAGATAAACTGAAGATAGTAATTTGTTCATGACACTGAAAACTAAACTGAATGTTATAGGCTCAATAATGCTTCCTTCCTCAAAAATCTGAGTCCCTGTGGTCTATAAATGCTACTTTATGTAACCCGAGTTCAATCCTCAGAATCCTCAGAACACGTATGAAAAAGCTGGATTCTGTGGATTTCTTCTGTAATCCCAGCATTCTTACAGTGCGGTGGAAGATGGAGGCAGGTGGATTGGATGGAAGCTCAAGCGCCAGGTCGTCTGAAGTATGAAGAAACAAGAGACACCCTGCGCCAATAAGGTGGAAGGAGAAAACTGACTCTTTTTTAAAAATTTTATTTTATTCTTTACAATAAGGAATTAATTGAAGCCCCCTCCCTCAACTCTCCCAGTCCCACTCTCCCTCCCTGTTCTTCTTGTCCCCTTCCCATCGTCCACTGAAAGGGGGAGTTCTCCACTATTGCCATCTGCCCATAGGTAGTAAAGTCTCCTCAGGATTGCTTGGATCCTCTTCCTCCGTGGCCTGGCAAGGCTGCATCGTCAGGGACAAGTGATCAGAAGGCAGTCAACTGAGTTCATGAGAGAGGCAGCCCCTGCTCCCCTCACTCAGAGATCCACATGGAGACTGAGCTGCCAATTGGCCACATCTGGGTAGGGGGTTTAGGTCCTCTCCATGCATGGTCCTCCATTGGTGCATCAGTCTCTGCAGGACCCCCTGGGCTCAGATCTTTTGGTTTTGTTGGTCTCCTTGTGGGGCTCCTGTCCCCTCCATGTCCCTCTATTCCCATTCCTTTCTTCTTCCATGAGATTCCGTGCGCTCTGCCCAAAGTTTGGCTTTGAGTCTCAGTGTCTGCTTTGATCCCCTCTCGGGTGAATTTTTTCAGAGGATCCTCTATAGTAAACTCCAATCCTGTTTCCTCTCTTCCACTGCTTCTGGTGTCTATCCTGTTTGCCATTCTGAATGAGATTTAAGCATCCTCCCTAAGGTCCTTCTTGTTTAACTTCTTTAGGTTGCCCTATATTATATGGCTAATATTTGCTTATTAGTGAGTTGGAAGAAAAGGTGGGGAAGAGCCTCAAACTCATTGGCACAGGAGACAATTTCCTGAACAGAACACCAACTGTTCAGGCTGTAAGATCTACAATTAATAAATGGGACCTCATGAAATTGAAAAGCTTCCATAAAGCAAAAGATACTGTCAGCAGAACAAAACAACAGCCTACAGACTGGGAAAAGATCTTCACCAACCCTATATCTGATAGAGGAGGAATATTCAGAATTTATAAAGAACTCAAGAAATTAGACACCAAAAAACCAAATAATCCAATTTAAAAATGGGGTACAGAGCTAAGCAGAGAATTCTCAATAGAGGAATATAGAATGGCAGAGAAACACTTAAAGAAATGCTCAATGTCCTTTGTTATCAGGGAAATGCAAATCAAAACAACTTTGAGTTTCCATCTTACACTTATCAGAATGGCTAAGATAAAACAATTCAAGTGACAACACACGCTAGAGAGGATGTGGAGAAAGGGGAACCCTCCTCCATTGCTGGTGGGAGTGCAAACTTGAACAACCACTTTGGAAATCAATTTGGCGCTGTCTCAGAAAATTGGGACTAGCACTACCTCAAGATCCAGCTATACCACTCCTGGGCATATACCCAAAATATGATCCACAATTCAATAAGGACATTTACCCCACTATGTTCATAGCAGCTTTATTTGTAATAGCCAGAATCTGGAAATAACCTATATGTCCCTCAGTGGAGGAATGGATACAGAAATTGTGGTACATTTACACAATGGAATACTACTCAACTATTGAAAACTGACTCTTGAATGTTGTCCTCTGTTCTGGGAGGATATGAGGGAGGGGGGCTACAACTGCCATACAAAGGAAATAAATTATAAAATAAACAAATGAACAACCCCTTCCCCCAAAACTCCCAACTGCCCCCAAAGAAAACAAAGAAAGAAAATACAACAACAAAGAAAGCTGTTCTCGGATCTCCACAAATATGCTTTGGCACATATATGCCACACACACAAACACACACACACAAACACACACGGAGACACACACACAGTCACACACACACACATACACAGTCTCACACACACACAGTCTCACATACACACACACAGTCACACACACACACACAAACACTGTAACAGCAACAATAAATATTCCTGATAGTATCGCTCTTTATGTGTCCCCCTGCTATTGTAGATATCTGGCCTTTCCCAACTGTATCCAGTCAGATCTTCTGGAACTTGGTGTTTGCCTGAAACTGTTTTCAGCAGTGTCTTGTCATGCATCTTGACTACCTTAGGTTATTTTGCCTAGAAGCAGAGCTTGGGGCTTGAGGCAGAGATTTGGGCCTTTATAGCTATTTTTCCCTCCTCTTTTTCTTTTCTTTTGGTGAATTTCACACTGTGGTCAAGCCTAGTCTGAAACTCAATGCATAGTCCACACTGCTCTTAAATTTGTGGTACTCTTCTGCCTCAGTTCCCCGGGTGCTGGGCATAGAGGTGTGATCGTCTGTCCCCAGCAGAATGTCATTTCTTGAGGGGAAGTGACACCTAGCACTGGGGGTTAATGGCAGGAAGACCAGAAGTTGAAGGTAATCCTTAGCTATTCAGGAAGTTTGGGGACAGTCTGGGCTAGAAACCAAACACACTTAACTCAATCCCCGAACAAAATAAAACAGAACACAAAAACAACATACAAAATTCCAACAAAAACGGAAGAGACTGAAGGAGCTGAGCAAGTATGACTGAGGTTGTTGGCTTTGTAATAGGACCCCTCTGGGAGCAGTGTGCCTGCGTCTTTCTGGGGAGGTGGCCTTTGCTGTCTGAGAGCTGTTCTCTGGGAAAGTGGTCCTTGTCTGCCATCAGCCGTAACGTGAGGATCCGGAAACAGTCTGAATGGGGAGCACATCCTACCCTCATCTGGATGAACACTTATCTCTGGCCCTGGCTCAGACCCTGGTTTCAAACTTAAGCCAGGCCTCGGCCTTCCCTCTGGCTGCTTCAGCCTCTACCCCTCTAACTGCGATTTTTGTTCGGTCTTTGTGCTCATGAGGAAGATCTTCTGAATGTTCAGCCTTTTGCATTGCTTGAATCTCTTGCTTTTCTGTGCTTATTGCTCATCAGCCTTTGGTAGGCTCTTACTGTAAATCTTCTTCATTCTTTCAGCATTGCTAAGAGTGTTGGGAGAGACTCCGAGAATTCAAGCTTCTTGGCCTCTGACCAGCTGCTGAAGGTGACATAGGTTGCTTCTCCAGGGATCCCATTGATCCCATGGGCTGGTGTTTACAGGCTTTTAGAATCCTTTCCTTGTATGCAGTATGGTTGAGCTCTAACAGAGCTTCTCTCTGGATCCTGAGTATAATTTTCTAGGATGGTTCTTTGTGCCAACAGCAAGGCACCATGATGCTGCTGGCAGGAGCATTTACAGGGGGTACCCCTGTTAACAGGTGCCTTTTGTTTTCATTTTTTTCTGTGTAGCTCTGGTTGTCCTGGAACTTGCTCTGTAGACCAGGCTGGCCTCGAACCCAGCCACCCACCCATCACCTCTGCCTCTCAAGTGCTGGGATTAAAGGCCATGCCCAGCTAACTATGTAACTATTCACGTTACATCCTGATCATAGCCTCTTCCAGGTATTTGTAATGAATAGAACATGGCAGGAAAGATTGGCTGATTCTTCCACATTCCAGCTGTAAAATACCGTGACAGGAATCCTGCTGACACTCTTCCTTGTCCTATTGCTTGCCCTGTTTGCTGGATGTGTGACCTGCTTTGTGGAAAGGTCTGTGTGTCAAGCAGAAGTAGTACCGTCACCACCGGCCACATGAAGCTGCAGCTGTCAGCCGTGAGTGTGGAAGCAGATGTTTCACCAGCTGACTCTTCCGGGACTGTAGCTCTGGGGGAGGGGAGAGCAGGGAGTGCCAGCTGTGTGCTCAGCAACAGTCTGGGTGTCCTGGGCTGCTGAGTTGGGGTGGGGTGGGGGAGGTCATTTGTTAGGCAGTAATCAATCCTAATCCAGACTGCTGTACAGGTTGGAAAGTGAGGCAGAATCATTTACCTGGATCATTACAAACTGGCCGTGAACATGATTTTTCATGAAAGAGTCACAATCTTTTTGGCTAATTCTTCTGTGATCAGCAATTCTGGCTGCCTTTTTTATTTCCTGTAATGAATAATGCTACTAAGATTTACATATGAACTTGGCTCTACACCAGTGTTCACTCATTAAGAAGTTTTGTTCTGGAAATAAACCTATCAGAATACTTAAGGAGTTTTTGAGTGGTGTTGGGCATGGAAGCCAGGGCCTCGTATGTGCTAGGCAAACACTCTTACAAGCCTTGGGATGTTTTGTCTCATTGCCCTTCACAAGATCTGTGAATCTCATAGCTTTGCCAATAAAGTATGTTAATGGGTGTAGAAAGCTCACTCTAGAATGGAGATCTTTGTTTTTCCATCATGGAGATGGTTAAATATTTGTGTTTGGATCTGGCAACATAGCTCAGGGAGCACACAGTAGGACCTGTTTAATGGTATATTTGGCCTTTTTAAATGTTAGATGATTGTTGGGTGAGGACAAATGTGGTCTAGGCCACCCCTGGAGAAGTCCTTTAATACCAGACATCTGATGTTCCTTGGTGTATGCTAACCTGTTCTTCTGAGTGTCTGACCAGGAAGGAAAGACAGTGTAAAGATCCTGGGGCACGGGGCTTCAAGGGCTAAAGAAAGGTCAGAGTGGCTGGAACTTAGAAGATGGGGGTGTCATGGGGGAAGAATTCAGTGTAGGAGGGCTCAGACAGCAAACAGGACCTCCTTAAACTGGCCACACAATTTTGATTTCTGTGGAAATCTTTCAGATTTTTTATAATGGACTTTTAAATTGAGAGAGAGAGAGGACTCACATAGCCCAGGCTGATCTTGAACTTGCTGTGTATCCATGTGTCCTAGACTACCCTTGAACTTACAATCAATCAGCCTCCACAAAGAGAACATTACAGGCCTTCCTTCAGTAATAATTAAAATTCTTATTTTTGGACCAGGTGGTGGCACCAACTTTCAATCCCAGCACTTGGGAGCCAGAGGCAGGCAGATCTCTGAGTTTGAGGCCAGACTGAGTTCCAGGACACCCAGGACTACACAGAGAAACTCTGTTGCAGATAATATATTAAAGAAAAGCATTTTTAGGTTTATTTATTTTATTTTAGGTGTGCCAGTGTTTTGCCTGCATGTATTTATGTGCCCGTGCACGCCTGGAGCCTGCTGATGTCAGAAGGGGGGCATCAGTTACCCTAGAGTGGAGTGATTGACAGTTGTGGGCCGCTGTATGGGTACCGGGAATCAAACCTTGATCTTCCCCAAGAACAGCAAGTGCTCTTCATGGCTGAACCATCACTCCAGGTTCTTGAATACTAATATTTATATCTACATTTTTGCTTTGTTTTTTTTTACTTGCGGGGACAAGGTCTTGCTGGATGCTACATCAGCCTTGAACTCTTGATCATATTGTTTTCATTTCCTGGGTGCTGGGGTGACAGATGTGTGCTATTATGCCTTTAAATTTAATATTTTAAACAGTTTACTTTTTATACTTTTAATCATGCATGCGTGCGTGCGTGTGAATACAGGTTCCTGCAGAGGCTGGAGGTGTGGGGTCCCCCTGAAGCTAGAGTTCAGGCAGTTGTGAGCCACCGAATGTGTATTGGGAACCAAATTTAGGTCATTTCCAAGAGCAGTATGCCCTCCTAACTTCTGAGCTATTAATTTTGATAAGCATTTACTATTCAGGGTCAGCAAAGAGAGTCAGTTAGGAGGTGAGGGTGGATATTCAGGGTAGGAGTAACCTGAATAGCTTAGATTGGGGGTCTAAATGGATGGCAGACAGAAGTGGGTAGATCTGTGAGTTCTAGAGGAAAGAAAATTCAACGCTGGGCAGATTAACTTAACCAAAGTTATAGAGCAGCTACTTAAATTTATACTAACTAAAATTTAAATGAAAAAATTTTATTTTCTTGGTGGCAGGGCCACATTCTCAGTGCCCAGTAGACATGCAGCTATTGTCCTGGGCTGCCCAGTTTTTCCATAGTGAGGTTAGAACCCAGGGCCTTTTCCTTGCAAGGCAGGCAGGTTGAGCTACATCACCTTAACTCTGACAGGTAAATTTATTGGATATTCTTGTTGCCACAGAAAGGACACTTAAATGCTTGTCTAGCGGCCAGGTTTCTTGGACTGTGTATGGCCTGGTCAAATCACGCCGCATGAAGGCTCTGACTGCAGGGGAGAGAAGTTTGACTTGGGGTTGTGTCTTAGTCTCTTGAATAGACCGGGCCCATAGCTGCTTCGTTACCCTGCCTCCTTCACTGTGAGGGAGTGAATCAGCATTTGCAAACAGCTGAAGCTAACTTGTTCCTGTGAATTTGGTCACAGGGGCAGGAGTGAGTTTCCTCCACCTAGAGAAGGTAGGTGTGGATGCTGGCACTGAGGGCTTTTCCCAACTTCTGAAGGGACCGGGCATGAGGCACACACATTTCACAGGTGGAAGCTTCCGATTCTGAGGTAGAGAAAAGACCTCTGAGGAAAATAAAGTTACTTTTGGTGAGCACACATATTAACTGTAACGAACTAAAACGGGGATTGCGGCAAATACAACTCAGCCTTCCGTCTCAGAGGTTGATTAACTGTAATCCCACTGGAATCTGCTGTAGGAGCTGGCGATGTAATAAAGCAGTTTCATTTTCACACCCTTTCCCCCCCTTTGGTACACAAAGCACAATATTATTAAACAAAATCTGTTTAAATTTCCCCTGTTAATTTATGACTGATTTTGCGCTTACAAAAATGGTTTTCTTGTTTACGGTCTCCAGCGGCTTCTCCCTCACCTTTGCTCAGAGCCAGGACGGCAAATCCGTGGCGCTCGCCTTTGCTTCCCAGTCCCTCTAACCAGTCTCTGACGTTTTTGCTGGTGACTCTAGATTTGGCTTGGAATCCTCCCCTCCCCAGCAGTTCAAGAGGAGAGAAAAGATCTGAAACCTAACTGCTGTGTTTTGATAAGGAACAGTCATTTTAGTGGAAATAACAAACAATCATTTCCAGAATCCCAGTAAGATTTGCTCAAAACTGTCTACCTCTGGGAAGGAAGAGAACATTTTTATTGTTTTGAGGGTGCATAAGGAGGTGTGACTTACTCAGGCGAGCCATGCAGTGGTTAAAAGATGAGAGTGGTATGGGGGAGAGAAGCCGAAACCATCGTGCAAAGATTGAGATATTTCTCAGCACTTCATAAGGTTCCCCGCCTGGCTCATATTTGCGTAACCAGAGTATGTCTCACAAGGCCCAGGCCTGCCTCTCAGTCAAATGCTGCAGAAGGAGCACTGGCCCTCAGTTCTGGTTCTACCTCCCCTGGGGTCCTTGTGAACTATGTGGCAAGTGTCCCAGTAAGGCAAGCAAACAGCGGAGCTGGGAGCAAAGAATTCTGGGAGGAGGGAGACTAAGAGAACAGGTGTTAGCGAAAGAGTCGCTGACTAAATGAATATAGTACCGCATTTCCAAATTCACGGTTTTAGAAGTCTTGTTCCATGACTGAGAAGAGAGGTCACCTTTAGGTCAGTGGAGAGATGGTGTACCATGGTGAGCGTGTAGCAGAACCACTTACCTCAAGGCCAGGAAGGGAAGAGGGTGAGGAGAGGGCTGGGATCCTGCAGTTTCATTCAGAATGATGCCCTCAAGGACCTAAACCCTCTGGTTAGACTCCACGTTTTAAAATTTAAACAACTTCTTTATGGTGTCACTCTGAGCTTTAATACATGTGCCTTTTGAGAACATTTACAATCCAAACAATTTTATAATGTATATCATTATAAAAAATAGTGCTGTTGATTTTGTTTCTAAATAATAGTATATAATTGCTCCAACTGATTCAGTTATTTTTTCATGAATTTGATCTCTTCTATTTCATGGGGGCAATGAATGGTTTAAATTGTGAGGTGTAGAGATGAAGGTGTAGAGATGATTTGGGGATCCTCTTGGACCTTATTAAACTCTATCAAGTGCTTATTTAAATACATGCAAATTAAAACCCCCTTTACCCAGGTTTTGACCATTGACAACAGTGTGTCATGTCCTTTACATGGCTGGGCAACAGATGAAACTAATGGATCTGGGGCATTTCCCAGTGGTCTTTGCAGGATGGTCCCATGATTCTGCTTTTCTTTTCAAAGATGGGCTGCATGTTTGTCTGCTCAACAGTGTGCTTAACATGTGTAAGCCTTCTGATGCACACTCCATCATTTAGAAGTCATGCCTGCATGTGTAGTGTGATCCTATTTTTACTCTTTAAAAACTTTGACTATGTATTGAACTTATTTGCAAGAAAGAAAAACTAATTACTTGCTATGCATGATTCTTCTGAATGTTAGACAGACATATAAGAAAATCCTCTGCAACCCAAATAAGGCGCAGGAGACTTGTGGTTGGCTAACACCATGGTGTCATGATGTCTACACAGACAGGCATTGGATAGATCGACTTGGAAGATGCTACTCAATGTTATTTGCAGGATTTTCTGTCTTGTCTCCTTTGCTGAATGTGCTCAGAAAAGTTCATAACACAGAAGAATCTCCTATTTCCAAGAGGGTTGGATCTGATTTAGCTTAGTATTGATTAAAAAAATGAATTAGGTACTGTTTTTTTTTTTTTGTGTGTGTGTGTGTGTGTAAGTTGTTCGCTAGTTGTTTGCCACTTAATTATCCAGGCTTTGGTTAAATTGGTTAGGCCTTACCATGTTCACAGGTCATATGACATTCTGTCTTGTTCTGGATACAAGGACTACCTAAGAAGTTACTCTAATACTTAGTGAGTCATGCTCTTGGACCTTGTGGATCAAGCAACGAAACTGGACATGTCTGTCTGGGGATGGCTTGTCTCTAAGATGTCAGGGCCTTCATCTAAGAAGACCTAAAAGTCGGTAGCCATGCAACTTCCAAGATCTGGAGTCCATGCAGCAGGATCGTTCCTGCATGTTTTTAGTGTCTGGTTTGAAGATAATCTGTGTCTACCCCTGACCTCCTCCTGCAGCATGGATTCTTCACAATGTGGTGATTTGTGTAGCAGCCAGATTTCACAAGTCCCGGCCAAGTACTGCAAGAGGCACAGGAAACAAAGTGGAAAACCCCTGCCTCTCCTGACCCAGCCATCTCCATCAACTCCACTCAACCCTGTTGCTTTTAAGTATTTGCCACCATGGCTGGCCTCATGGTTGGGGACATTAGACTTGATCTACTGGTTGGGGGAGTCACACTGTAGAAGATCAATTTGTAGCCATGTTTGGAAAACATCTGTGTCTCATGAGTGTGGTGTGAGAAGGTGCAGGCTGAATAAAGTGACAGCTTGTACTGTGTGAGTCAGACAACATCCCAGGTTACCTGCTGCTGGTCACTTTCCTAGAGTAGCGATACTTTCGTAATATGGAGCTCCTCACAGGGAGTTGATAATCTTGAGTCAATTAGCACACTACCCAGCATGTAACAATTAATCCAAAATGCTAACTGAGGCAGTTGTTAGCCCCTTGAAAGCTTTAGAGAAATTAGGAAAAGATGCCCTCTGAATATAGGGGAGGGCTTCCCTTCCCACCATGAGACTCTTTTGCAGTACACACACATGACAACAAAATATCATTCTGGTAACTATTACTGTTTTAATTAATTTCCTCATGAAAACATCAAAGCCATCAGCACTCCCAGGGCTTTCCTGACTGCTTCTCCCAGCCTCCACTCCCAGCTGTCCTTTCTATTGTGCCTCTCTTCTTGTCCCTCCCCTTTTTTCTTCTCTGACCTCCATTTACTCAGACACTTGCTGCTCTGTGGGTCAGTTCACGAACTGATTTCGGAGGAGGCACATTTGCTGAAATGCTGGTGCTAAATATGCATTTGGTATTTCTGAACATCTAAGAATTTTAACACGTACATAACATATATAGCTATGGTTTTCATTAATGTAACGAAACACCATGGCCAGAGAAACTTGGGGAGGAAGAGGTTTATTTGGCTCATGTTTCCGCAGCACCGTTCATCACTGAGGAGAGTCAGGACAGAAACTCAAGCAGTTCAGGCACCTGTGTGGCTTGCTTAGCTTACTACCAGCCCAGGGATGGCGCCTGCCACAATGGGCTGGGCCCTCCATCACTGATTACTAAATGAGAAAAATGCCCTGCAGGCTTGTGTGGCAGCCTGACTTTAACGATAACCTGTATAAAGTTGACATTAATCTATTTAGCACAGGTAGATATGTCTGAAGTATGTTTTTTGGGAAACTCCTTCAGTTGGGTGTATTTAGTATTTCCCAAATTTGGCATTTTCTCCCCCTCTGTGTGATGATTCTGTAGGAGAAATGTGGTGTATAGGCTGGATGTATCTGTGTGTATGTATAGGTGTGTGTGTGGGGGGTGTATACTTGTGTGAAGTATGGGTTTAGTCAGAAGGATGAGATCTCTTAGAAGAAGGAATAGATATAGAAAACTTGATACTGTGTCCCCCAATTTGACTAAGTTCATCCATAGTTTTTGATATTATTCTTACAATAGCTTATTGCAAGTTACTGGTCAAAGCCCATCCCTCTGTAGACAGGAAGTCAGGAGCTGAGCCTTATCAATGCTGTAGTCCTCTCCAGACCATTTCGTAGATATTTATTTCATATGGAAGCTCTCAGATTTCTGAAAGGGACAGGCTATGTGACAGTCCCCTGTCTCCTTAACAGCTATGATGTCATCTACAGCTTTACTGATTCCTATAATCCCAGCACTCAAGGAGGCAGAGGCAGGTGGACCTCTGTGAGTTCTAGGTCAGCCTGGTCTACAAAGAAAGTCTAGGACAGCCAAGGCTACACAGAGAAACCCTGTCTCGAAAAATCAAACCAAAGCAAAGCAAACCAAATCAAATCAAACCAAACCAAACCAAAGCAAACCAGCCAACCAGCCAACCAACCAACCAACCAACCAACCAACCAACCAACCAACCAACCAACCAACCAACCAACCAAACACACACACACACACAGAAAGAACCAAACAAAAAAATAAAAACTTTCAAGAATTAGTTCTCTCCTTCCACCACATGGGGCTCAGAGATCAAATTCAAGCTGTCAGTCTTGGTTTCAACCATGTTTATCTGCTGAGCCATCTTGCCAGTGGTGCTCTCTTTTTCTAACAGTAGAATTGACCTGTAAGCCATGCCATACACAGCTAATGTGCATGCATGTGTGTGTGTGAGAGAGAGAGAACACACGAGCATGAGCACATGCACGGCTGTACACAGTGTGTAAGTGCATACACATCTGTTCATACACACACCTGGCAGCAGTATGAGGTGCTTAGAATGGGCTGTAGTTCACTAATATTTTAATGTTTTTCCTCTATAAATTTATGTAGGTGCTGCTTCTGATAAATCACTTGCCTTGAGCAAATCTGTAGTCCTAAAGATTGGCTGTCCAACAAGATCTGTCAGAAACCATGGCAGGTGGAGGGGGGGAGGGGACAAGGTATTTGATGTCCTAACAGTAGAGCCTCATTCCTGCTTCCCTCCATAAGGGACATAATGGAATCTCTGCCGTGCTGGAATTAGGCAGAGAGAGCTTCAACTGTGGGAATGACTTCTTCTAAAAGCAAAAGTGAAAATTTATAGAGAAAGGCTTGGGGGTGGAGGAGCAGTAGCTGTTGAGGCTTTGAGTTCAGATGTTCATGAGGTTACCAGTTTTGACTTTTCCAAAAAGGCATTCAGTCCGAAAAGTCCAATTCAGAATAATAGAATCGTGGCTATGCCCACGAAAACCGAGTCTGTGACTATAGTAAAACCTTGAGCTGATTGTGCACTTAAGGTGGGTGAAATATATGGCATGTGAGTTATATCCTAATACCAGCTATACATAAAAATTTAAAAGCAGATCAAAATTCCCCATATAAGCATTCTCTATGAACCAGGTAGTTTCCATTGTATATGAATAGATTGATGCAACATATTAGGGAAGTTTATCACTGAAGGATGACCTTGTTTTCAGACTTTTTCAAGAAGAGAGAACATAATGAAAATTAAAAAAAATACAGTAAGATGGATGGTTCTATTTGAAAATGATTGTGAGCATTGTTCTTCTCTATCTACATTTTATTTTTTGTTTGCTGCCCATTTGGCCTTGAGGGAAGGGAGGAGGACATGGTTAGCTAGGAATGAGAAATAATGGCAAGTTGGCTTCTGTTAATTTTTTCATATGTCTCATTTACTGAAATCTATAATTTGAAAATGGCTGTTCTTTGAAATGTTCCCATCTGTCTGAGTTTCAATCAATTTCTTAATCGTGTAAAAACAGCAGGAGCCACTGAAAAACAGACACAGTTTCAGAAAACCACACGTTTCCTTTTATAGGGTACAAAGTGGGGAATTCAATGTTTTCTTCACAATATCCTACCTAAGAGCAGGGCACCTCTAAGTGGCTTGGGGGGGGGCAGGGAAAGAAAATGTGTTTTTAAATGAGAAAAGTATAATCAGAAATGATCATTGTTAGGTTTATAACAACGACAAAAATCAAGCTTCCAGCAGCACCTGACAAAATGCAAATTATATACTATTCACATTGATCACTTCCCCCCCCCACCTTTCCCAACTGATTTATTAGCCTATGATATTATAATCATTCAGCAAGCTTGCTGCAGCATAAATATTTGATCTTTGGGTAATGTTTTTCATATCTACATTTTGCTATGGCTTTCCATTCCTCCTTGAGTTAAAGGGATAAAGGCAAATACAAGGAATGCAATATGGATAGAAAGAACAGACTTGGCAAGTTACCCAAGCAAGAGAAAGCCCTGGAGAATAAAGAAAGCACCAGACAGAAACTCTGAAGTTGTTTCCTGGGTGTGATGTTTGGTGCATCTTTTTCTGCTTTGGTTTGTACCTTTTGACTGGGGCTAATCTGGCTCTCCCAGGTTCCTTTTGTCTTCTGACAATAGTCTTTGCTCACTTGTTAATTCTGCCTGTAATGGAAGATCGGCTAGAATAGATTGTCACCATATATTTAAAGATATGCATCTGCTAAAAAGGGACAGGAAAACAGCCTTTGTAGCATCCATCCCTACTGGGAATTTCACAGAACCATGTGGCTCAGAGAAGTTGACAAGCAGCCCTAAGAACAACTTTAGGTTACGATAGCTCTGGGAAAATGTATGGGGTACCCACTGTCTCTACTTTGATCACTCCCTTCAGTTCTGTTTTCTGACATTGCACAGAACAAACCAGATTTCCTAAGACATAAGCTTTTGGATTCCCAAAGACATAGTTTTGTTCCCACTGCAAGCTACTGTTTTCTTCAGTTTCATCTCACTTTAATGGTTGCCCACAGACCACAGGTTCAAGGTTTGTAATCTCACTTGGCAATCTCTTCTGGAGTCAGGATTCAAGATAGAAAAATGGGTGTTTCTTTGGGTGAATGTCATGGCAGAAGGAAGAAGCCAGGGGTAAGAGGAGGAAAGCAGAGACTGTAGTGTTTGTGTGTGGTGTGCCATGAGAATTTTGTCTGTGAAGGCTGGGTGCTGTGTCTGGGGTAAGGCCATTGTTTAGCACATTGTAGCTACTGTGAGTCTACTTTGCAAAGAGACTCATTGAGATCCAGCACAGTGGCTGCTGGCCTGTTCCCTGAACTGGAAACCCCACCCCTCTCCCCCTTACTTGTCTGGTCTATTTCCTGCTCAGATGTTGGGTTATTTTGATGAACAAAGCTAGATGTTGTCATGACTCGGCGTTAGTCACGGTTGCCACTTGCTCTGAGTGATTTGCTCCAACTCTCTCATGCTCAGTTATCTCCTAGAAAGATTGTACCTTCCTTGGGAAGTTGTGGGATGAAATGAAACGAACAGTGAATGGCTGGCAGAGAGCAAGCGACTCAGCGCAGGTGGAGGTCGATCCTATTTCCCTGTACCAGGCCCTCGCGCTGCCTCCCATCCATTTTCTGTTTGTTGTTAATTGTCTGTTCTCAGTTAGAATGGCAGCTTCTTGAGGAGGACTTCTTTGGTCACCTCATGTATGGAAAGACACCTTCCCGTTACTCATTCGATCATTCTGCTATACTCATGTCTGTGTTGTACATGTGTTTGCCATCTGTCTTCCCCAAAACATCCCTAATTGTATGATGCCAGCGACCTTCTCTTGCTTTCTCTGGTACATCTAGTGCCAAGCACGTCACACACATGCAGGGTACATTTATTGAATGAATCATAATTATAACCAGTGTGACAGAAGGCTAAAGCAGCGTTAGGGTGGGTTTCTCACTACTAGAAGTTTCAAGCAGAGCATCCTTAATTGGGTATAACTTTAAGCAAGCTTTCAAGCGCCAGATTCTACATTTTTATAATTACAGGCCTGAACTGATGCTCAGCAAATTAGAGGAGGGCATACAATGCTGAAATGTTTTGCATTCTAATTTTATTCCCATACTCAAGCCTCTTCTCTTACCTGGATACCCTCTATACATTTCAGGCTTTTTCTTTTGCCACTCATGTACCAGCTTCCTTGTTAACAACGACTAATGTTTGTCCATCATGTACCAGGTGCTGTGCACTCTGCCCAGTCCTTTATATGTGATTCATCACAGTCATGCTTTGAGTTCAAGTCATGATTTCCATTTTTAGACAGTAGCATTGGACTGTGACTATGGTTCTTCGGGAGAGAGATAGGGGTGAAATGGAAGGAAGTGAGAGAGGAACAAGAGAGGATAGTGCCAGGAGAGAAATATACGTAGGTATGTGTAGTGTGTGTGTAAGAGAGTAAAAATACTGGCAAGAAAGGAAATGGAAGAAATGATGGTTGGAGCTGGGTATTATAACAGAGGGGTCAAACAAACATAAAAGAAAATTCCAAGTCTAAGAGGGTCAGTTAAGAGCCCTGACATCAAGCTGGTCCTGGTGGTGAACCCCTGTAATCCCAGCACTCTGGAGGCAGAGGCAGGTGGATCTCTGTGAGTTTGAGGGCAGCCTGGTTTACAAAGCTTGGTCCAGGACAGCCGAGGCTACACAGAGAGACCCTGTCTTGGAAAACCAAAAGCCAAGAGGGGAAAAAAAAGAGCCATGACATCCAAGGATAAGCAGCAGACATGGCAAGGGCACTTCCCCAAGCACCACTGACAAAAAGATCTTGGCCGTGTTCTGCTGGGATTAACATGGCCTTGTCCCACTCAAGGTTTGCTGGTGAGGAGGCAAGGAGTGCCCATAATAGAGAAGTCAAGGCAGGCAGAGTACTGCAAAAGTCTCTGTTAGCCTCACAAAAGAGGTCTCAATAGTAAAGATACCCACAGAGTCGGTGTGTCTTCCCCAGGCATCTTCACCAAGGCTGTTCTTTGAAAATGGGACAGAAAACCTCTGAAATGTCAAGAGATAGGGTTTTTGCCAAGGCAACAGAATGCTAAGGACTGCAAGCAAAGATTCTTATTACAAAAAGGTGCTAAATTCTGGAATCGGGTTTAATTATACCTGAGGTATTTCTGACTTGGAGTGTGGGTGGAGGCTGTTATTATCACATGGCTGTACAGCTTAATTTTTTCCCACCATGGGGCTTCTTAGTCAACTTTCCAGTCTCTCCCAGCCAACTACCTTTGGGAGGTAGAGTTTCTGACAAAGCACTCATCCATCAGTAAAGTTGTTCCCCACTTCAGTCTCTATCAGCAATCAAGTTATCGGCCCTGGGAAATCATCAGGTTTAATCGTTTGCGGATCAATTGCCAGGATGGTGTAGGAGGCAGCGTCATGTACCTCAGAGGCCAAATCTGTGGGTGTGTGTGTCAAAGCAACACACTGGCCGAAGTGCTTTTAGTGTTGGCTTTGGGAGTGGGGGGACATGGGAAACGTGAATTACACCTCACCCTGCCTAATGGGACTCCTCTGGTTGGATTCACTCTTCTTTTAGAGGTGATAACATTTTTTTTTTCAATGCTGTGTGTTCTATGCACGATTTCTCAGCTGCGGCAGATCTCCATTTGTTTTGCAGTAGGCCTCTGAATAATTTACAATCAAGCATTTCTCAGTGCTTCTGGAGGTCATTAGGTGCACCCTTGATGGAGTTGTTTTCTCTCTGAGTACAACTAACAGCAGTTAGCACTTGGGGTGAGAGGTGAGCATGTGTGTGTGTGTGTTTGTGTGTGTGTGTCTACACGGCATGACAAATACAGGGCATGTTTTTTGTTTGTTTGGTTTTGGTCAAATCTTGAACCTCATTCAGTGGAAAATTCAATGGCCTTAGTGTGAAAGCAAAGCCTTTGTCTAGCCTTAGGTGGTCTGTCACCTCAGCAGCCTCTCTTGCTTGCCCTACTCCTTCTGTAGTGACCTTCTTGTTATTTCTATTGTTTTTTTTTTTTTTTTTTTGATGCTGTTGAATACATGACTACAAACACAGTGTCTCACAGCAACACCCATTTATTAGTATCTCGCTGTTTTTGCAGTTTGGAAGCACAGGCAGGTGAGCTGTGTTCCCTGCCAAGGCTGGAATTCAAGTGTCATCTGCGCTGGATGGTATATCTGGATGTTCTGGGGAAAACCTGAGTCTTGAATTTGGTAGGTTATTGGCATAATTCAGTTCCCTTCAGTTGGAGGACTTGGCGTTTCCATGTCAGCTGTACCCCAAAAGCTTCTCTCAGCTCCTTTGAGGCTTCCTGGATTTCTTATCACACGGTCTTCTTCATCTTCAAGTCAACCAGGATGCACTGTAGTCTCCTCTCACTTCTGTTGTGGCTCACCAGAGAAAATTCTCTACTTTTACAGGGTCCCCATGATTAGGGGAGGCCCACCTTGATACTCTTACTAAGGTCCATTTTTTTTAAAGGCTAGGATTTTGCTCTGTGTTACAGGCTAGCTTCAAGCCCTATATCCCTCGGTTTTAGCCTCCTGAGTGTGATTGCTGTGGGCTCTACCATATTAAGTTTTCATAGTAATCTTGATTAGAAATGAAAGTTTTCTATAGCCTAGGTTCTTATGGAATTAACAGCCGGGACATGGAGATTAGTGGACCATTCTTAGAATTCTATCGCTCATACTGTTTTTCCAACATGCTTCCATTTGTCCAACCATAGGGTCTTTGCATGTGCCCTACCCTCTGTCTGGAATGCCTCCCTCTGTGGTCACATGGTTTGCTATCTGTCTTTCTTCATGTCTCTGCCTGCAGGTCACCTCAGTTTAGTGATCTTCAAGAGAATTCTTTATAAAAGGAAGTCCTTATTCTGCCCCTTTCTTTACAATATCCAGGAGAGATTAGAAATTATATAGGTTAGGGGTACTGTGACTTGAACCTGGGGCCTTGTGTACGTCAGGCAAGTGTTTTCACCACTGAGCTATCTCCCCCAGCCTCTTTTACTTTTTTATTTTGAGACAAGATCTCATTATGTTGTCTAGGTTGCCCTCTAACTCACTCTGTATTGCAGCCCAATTTGACTTTGAGCTCCCTTTGGTCTAGGCTGGTCTTGACTTCATGGGTCACCTGCCTCAGCCTTCCGAATAGTTTAGAATCTAACACCTAATATGTGCCTCTGTTTGTGTTATCAGGCTTGGCTTGCATGCTGTTGTGTATTATGCTCTTTCTTCACTGGGTTCGAGTTGTCCTAAGGATGGAGCTTTGCTTGCAGCATTCGCAGCTTCATCCTCAGCCTCTGAGATAACTCCCAGCACATCTCAGGATATGTGCTCCAACTACAAATAAGGGAGTGGATAAACAGACCTTGTTTTCTTCCTTCTTTCTCTCACTAAGATGTTCCTGAATTTTTAACATTCTTTTAAAACTGCTCCTGTTTTTCCCATTTCTATTTCTCATGGATTTTCTTTCTTTTATATTTCTATTGCATTTTGAATTAAAATTGATTTACATCACATACCCCTATCTCCCTCCTTCCATCCCCTCCCAGGCTCCTCCCTCCAACCCCACTAACGGCCCTCCACTCTCAAGTTGATAGCCTCTTTTTCTTTGATCACTATTGTTACATATAAACGTATTCACATGTAGGCACAGATATATAAATATGATCTGCCAATTCTATTTTGGCGTTTGTATGTATATGGCTTTAGACATGACTACTTTGTATTGGAGAGTCAATGAGGAGACTCATCTCTGGGAGAGGCTAATCTTTATTCTCTCTGCAGCCGTTAGTGGGACCCTGTGAAATGCTCCCCCTTTAATGGTAGCATGTCCATTGGTGCTGCCATTATTCTGGTCTTGTTTATGCAGCCATTTCAAGGAGAGACTGTTTCAAAGCAGACATCTTGGTATTCTGGCTCTTGCGATCTTTCCGTCCTCTCTTCCATGATGTTCTCTGAGCCATGCAAGTGCTGTGATGTAGATGTAGCCATTGGTGCTGGGCACCCCGTGATCCATTAATTTCTGCATTGTGTCCAGTTGTGCTTTTTTTCTATTAATGGTCTCTGTTTGCCATAAATAGAGGCTTCTTTAATCAGAGGTGGTAGTTATACTTATTTGTGAGTGTAAGGATAACATTTAGAGCATAGTAAGGAATTATGTCTGTCTAGCAAGGTGGTCCATAAGTTCACCCACCCCAGGAAATTGGCTAGGTTTTCAGTACTGGGAATGGTTTCTTTCCATCATGTTGAGTGAGCCTTAAGTTCAGTTAGATAGCTGTTAGTTATCAGCAACATGTGAGTGCCACTTATTGAACTTTTAAGGATTAACTTGCCATGCTGCTCATTGTAATGATTCATAGTTGTTGCAGCTGGGTAAGACTATTAATTGCTTCACACCTTGACAGCTTGCCAGTATTTTCTAGTATGATGGACGTTAGCCCACAGGAAGGAAACTAGTTAGATCCAGTTTTACTAATCAGAGTCCTGAGTTTTAAGTGTGTGGTATCTCTGGCAATAAAGGCTTACCTTCAACCCCTGCAGAGGCAACCAAGGGCAAGAGCAATAGTCTATACTGAAGAAAAAGTTTATCTTATCTTACATCTTATAGACCATCATTGAGGAAGCCAGGGTAGGAAACTGGAAGAAGGAACTGAAGCAGAGACCATAGAGGAACGGTGATCACTGGCTTGCTCCTCATGGCTAATTCAGCCTGCTTTTTGTGTAGAACCTGCCTATGCATGACACTACCCACAGTGGGCTGGATCCTTCCACTACAGTAATTAATCAAGAAAATGTCCTACTGGCATACGGTCAGTCTGGATGGAGGCATTTCAACTGAGGTTCCTCTTCCCAGACAACTCTAGCTTTTGTAAGGCTGATAACAAAGAGGCAAGCAAACAAAAACAAAACAAAAAACCCAACCAACCAGTACCTAAAATCTGTGCATTTATATAGCACTTAGTGACACTGGGCATTCTTGTTGTGTTTAAGTGTTGAGATCTTACAAAGTTTTTAATGTATTGTCTCTTAAATTAGGTTTATTTCAATACAGAGACCATATCTATATTTTTTTTCCTAGGGCTGCTACAAAAAAGTTGATATAAATTTGAAGACTTGAAACATTACTGTCTCAGTTTCACAGGGTGAAAATCTGAAACAAAGCTGTTGGCAAGGACATGCTATCTCTGAAAGCTCTATGGGGGTGGCATGGGACAAGTCTTCAATGTCCTTCAAGAGCCATATGTTAAAGGTTTAGTTTGGCATGACTGGGAAACAGTGGAAGAGGTCAGGCTTGGAATGAGGAAGTGTCTAAGTACTGGAGATGTGTTTTTGAAGAGATCATGGATGTCTTAGTTAAAGCTTCATTGCTGTGAAGGGACACCTTGACCAATGCAACTCTTATAAAGGACAACATATACTTGGATCTGGCTTATAGTTTCAGATGTTTAGTCCATTATCGCTATGGTGGGAATCATGGTAGTATCCAGGCAGCCTGGTGCTGAAGAAGGAGCTGAAGAAGGAGCTACATTTTGACTAGAGACAGCCAAGAGGAAACTGACTTACACTGGGTAGAAGAGCTTGAGTACATATGAGACCTCAAAGCCTGCCTCCACAGTGACACCTTCAATAAGGCCACACCTACTTCAACAAGGCCATACCTCCTAAAAGTGCCACTCTTTATGGCCAAGGGTTCAAACACACGTATCTATGGAATTCAAATCTATTCAAATCACCACGAAGGAGCTTGTCCTCCAATTTCTATTTTTCGCTTGCCAGGCATGAGTGAGCAATTTTTTTTATTACCACTCTCCCTGCCATGAATGTGTTGTCTCACCTTTGGATGAGAAATACTTCCCATACTCTTGGGCAGTTGAATTTGGTTTTTGGTTGGTGTCACTGTTTAAGGAGGTATGACCTTATTGGAGGCCTAATTAGTGTGTCACTGGAGGTAGGCTTTGAGAGTTTTAAACTCTATTCCACTTCCCATTTGTGTTCTCTGCTTCATGCTTGTGGCTCAACAATCGTGTTTTCTTCTTTCTGCTCTGATACCATGTCTTCCATGCTGCCATGCCTCTCTCTTACCATAATGGGCTCTCAATTTTCTGGGAACCACAACCCCAAATAAACCCTTCCTTCTATAAATTGCCTTGGTCATGGCATTTATTGCAGGTTCAGAAAAGTAACCAATAGGTTCCAAACAAAAGAGCCAAGTGAATATGGGCTGAAACTTCTGTTTTTTTTTTTTTTTTTAATTACTTTCAGCATTTTGAAAGCTGACCATTACTCCTTCAATTTTTGGTAGCTTGTTAGCTTACAGTGTTCTTTGGCTTATAGTAGCATATTTTCATTTTCAGATGGGCCTTCTCTTGGCCCTTTTTTCATTTCTTCTATTTCTCACGTAGATACATGTCATTGGATTAAGGTACACATAATCAATTCAGGACAGTCTCATTTTGGGAGGAATCTAATAAATTCAATGTGATATCATATACTATCTTTTATTTCTTTGTTTGCAAATATACAGTTATACAATGGCTCAGTGTTGGACATTATGTGGGGGAAGGGTGCTGAGCAAGTTCATAAGATCCTTCCTTCTAGGATGGAAGAAGAGGAGTATATGCCATAATTGTTATGTAATTCAGTGATGACTAGTACTTTCAGTGTTCACAGAATACTAGAACGTCTCAAAGGAGAAAGACATAAAAAGATCAGGGATGGAGTTGGAGGTCACATACCTGGAAGGATAAGTTGAAATATTGGGGAGCAAACTTTACTCAGGGAAGAAATTTATGAGAAGCCAGAGTGGGGAGAATCCTACAAACAATTCTTTTTTTTTTTAAAATGAAATAACCAAGTATTCTCAAGAGTGACTTTTTATATACAGTAGGTGTTCACCAGACATCTTGTTAGCTATATGCACTCAATCAGTCTTCAGTGCTCACTGGTGCTGCCCTAGGGACTACACCAAATTGATACGTTTATAGTGTCCAGGAAAATTCCAGTTCATGATAGGCCGAAAAATGCAAATATCAGTAAGCCAGTGACATTGACGCCTATTTGAAGGTCACATGTGCTGTCAAGTTGGAAGCTGGCACTTCAGTCTAGTCAGTACATTGCTTAGCCACAAGGATTTCCTGTTTCCGTATTCTAATATTCGATACTGTAGGCTGCTAACCATGCGTGGATCCATTTGGAGCTCAGTGGTTTTTCATTATTTCCAAATTTGATTAATGCTCCTGCCTCCATTTGTCCTCCTGGTGGCGAAGTGTAATGCCACATATTACAGTCACCGGTGGGTTTCCCAAGAATGGTGCTAGACCATAATATGAAGGCAATACTACCTTGGAAGAACAGAAAGGAGGGGGAAGACTGTTGTTCCCTAGGCTAAAGAAAGATAATAGAATATAATCTAGTATTCTTCCCTTCCCCCAGAGACAGTTTCTCTGTGTAACAGCCCTGGCTGTCCTGAAACTCTCTTTCTGTAGACCAGGTTGGCCTTGGTCAACTTTGTTAAACTCTCAGAGATCTATCTGCCTTTGCCTGCCAAGTGCTTGGATTAAAGGCATGTGTCACCATTCTAGGCAGTATAACATACTTTTAACAGGAATCGCAAGAGTCCTCTGAAAGAGAAAAAAACATTTTCAGTAAATTCTGCCTACCCCTTGTTGAAAATAATAATTTTTGATATTCAGTGCATTTGTTAACCAGAAATGTAATTAACAAATACAAATACATTTATGACATATTCCTGCAAAGGCTCATGTGTTGAAAGTCTGGTCTCTAACATAAGGGAGTCAGAGAAGACAGGATCATGAAGGCTCTAACTTTAAGGTGGGTCCCTCTGCTGATGTAGTCATGGCTGTAGGTGGGCCTGGTTGGAGGAAAGCGGTCATGAGAGGGCTTGTCCTGACCCCCTTCTCTCCTGTCTCTTTGCCTCCTGTCTGCCAAGAGGTGAGCTGATCTCCTCCACCGTTTGCTTCCTACCACATTATGTGCTCAGGAACTGTCACCAAGTGATTACAGCCTGAAACTGTGAGTGCAAATAAACCTTTTCTCTTTTAAGTCATTTTTTGCTGTGGTGTCAAAAGGTTAAGAACTCTTGTTTGCATGGAAACGTTCAAAATGTAGACATTTTCATGGGATTGTGGGTTTAGTAATTTGTTATATGTGATGATGTAACTTGTTCAGTATCAGCTTCAATGAACTTGATACAAGTTCAGCTCACTGGCATTTGAATAGAATCCAAGGGCCTCTTGATTGGCTGGAACTCAGAAGGTTACCTGGAAATTGCTTTATTTTGTAGATGGGGAATGAACCGTTGGCCTTGCATCCTCAGAACGTCATCTAATGACACTAATATCAGCGCTGCAACCCCTCTCCTTATGTGTCTACGTCATCTGGCCTTGCAGTCGATCGGGTTTTGTTTGCACACTCTAGCAACAGAGCGCTTTTCATCTGAGGAGGCGTGATTCTTTGCAATGACATTTCCTTTTTTTTTTTTTCTCCCTGACATAGGATTTCTCTGTGAAGCCTGTATAGAACCAGTACTGTAGACCAGGCTGGCCTCCAACTCACAGAGACCCACCTGCCTCTGCTTCCAGAGTGCTGAGATTAAAGGCGTGTGCCACCACCCAGGTTGCAAGAGCATTTAGTTTTCCTCTTATTCGGTTGTCATCAACATGTTTAAAATACTAACCAATTTTAAGAAAACGATCAACACGTGCATATTAATTTTTAAAAATTTTTTTATCCCTTGACAGTTTTGTACAGCATATAATGGGTTTTAGTCATTTTCACTCATTGCCGTCTTCTGTCTTCCATCATTCTCCCACTGAACTCACTCTTTTCAACAAGCCCCCTCCCACTTGTATGTTCCTTTCATGTGTGGCTCACCGAGTTTAATTAGAGTGGCTTTCATGAGCTTGGATGAGAAGATGAGAAATTATTTACTGGGGCATGGACAACGTGTCAGTTTCCACCGAAGAAGGTAAGACTTCTCCCCTATGCTACCATTAACCGACAATGGTCCCTCGGGGATAGTAGAGCATCATGGCCCCTTCCCCATTCCATGATGAAATGTTGATAGGGCCCATTCTTCTGTAGGTCTTGTGCAGGTAACCTTAGCTGTACTGAGTTCATGGCCTATCGTGTCCAGAAGAGAACATTTTATAGCACTCTGTCCTGTTGGACAGTTCTTACATTCTTTAAAAAAATATTTACTTTTTGATGCATGGATATTATGCCTGCATGTATATCTGCATGTACTGTATGTGTGGCATGTCCTCGCATGCCGGAAAATTGCATTGGACTCCCTAGGACTGGAGTTAAAGATGGCTGTGATTGCCATTTGGGTGCTGGGACTAAATTTGGGTCCTGTGGAAAGTAGCCAATGTTCTTAGCTACTGAGACATCTCTCCAGCCCCAGGTCTTTCCACCTTTTGTGATGTTCACTGAACCCTTGGAGAACATGATATTAGGCATTGTGTCTTTTTTTAAAAGCAAAGATGGGATTGTACACTTTATGTGGCCCTGCATCTTGTTCTTTAAAAGACATGTATTGGAGATCATTTAGCATTAGCACCTATGTCCCGCTGAATTTCTGTTGTAGCATGCAGCCCTGAATACCTATTGGCAGAGCCTGGTGGAAAATATAATTCATATATTTGGAAGCCCATTACCTACTGATAGTAATATAGAGTTCTTAAAAAAAAACAGGTATTTTATGGGCTCTACTTCTTATTGCTTTCATACATACTTAACTTTTCTCAATACTGTTCCTTACAATGTCATCTCATCATTCAATCAATCTATTTTAACCTCCTTAGAGAAGCTTTACTAAATTCCTCTTCAGAATTTAGGGAACATTTTGCACACATTTACATCATCGCATTCAGCACAATTTAGATCTCCCTGGGATATTTTCATTGGTTTATCTGTCTACCTCTACTGGAAAATTATACCATCTCTATTCCAGGCTCTGCTTCTTAACTAGCGGCCCAGTATAGTCCTGGCTTTTAGTGATTCGAGGTCAATTGCGGCCACCCAGACCTGTGTCTTTAATGGAAACTGCAGAAAGCAGGAGGTGACAGGAAGTGTGGGAATGAAAAATATCTGTAAGTAGACTTCACCTTCATTTATTTTCAATTGAAAATTTTTAGATACAAAATTTTCTCATTTTATTCTTAATTTAAAATTATATTTTTAAAATCTCACACGTGAATACTGTAGTTACATTACTGTTACTCCCATTATTCTCTAACTTCTCCATGTCCCCAATTCTTTCTCAGATTCATTGCCTCTGTTTTTTTATAAGCAGATTTTAATTATATATAGTAATGAGTTTTATTATGGTATTTTGATACATGTATATAGAGTATTTTGATCACATTTACCCCATCACCCTATCATTTCCTCCCCACTCTAGATAATTCTGTTCTCTTTTACAGTTAGTCTTGATGTTCATGTCTCTTTGTGTATATGTAAGAATTGATGAGTTTTATTAGGGTTGTTTACAGAAGCATGTGTGAGGGTTTCTTTACAGGAGCATGGACATCTTACCAGTAGATATACCCATTAAAGAATAAATGCCTCTCTTCCCGATCAGTCTTTACTGTGTGTACACTCTTGGGTGGACAGGAAGCTCCGTCAGCCACTCCTGGTCCCATGACAGGGGGTTGATAAATCAAGTGAACACAGCTGTGCAAGTTCAAAAATGCAGTAGCCACATCATGCCTGGAAATCAGCATTCCACACCACTCTCTCTCCCTCATCAGCTCTTTCTTTCTGTCACCTCTCTCTAGTTGATCGCCGAGCCTTGGAGGTGATGATAAAAATACCCATTTATGGCTTGGAATTCAACAGCCATTCACTCTCAGTTCTTAGACTAGTTATGAGTCTTTAAAGTCACATCTGATCAATGCAAAAGAAAGTTTCACTGACCAAAGGTGACGGCAGGAAAAATTTATGGCTGTAAATACACTTATTTAGAAGGAAATTTGACTAGTACATCATGATTAGAAGAAAATATCAAAGGCTCCCGAACTAAGGGTTTTCAACCAGGTTTTGACTGGATTTAGAGTAATAGATGTGGATGTGAGCATCGCGACCAATCAGAAAGCAGATGGCTACCCACTAACAGACTTTGCCACTATTACACTGGTGAGCTCATCTCACCTAGCCGTTTGGCATTGTTGCATATGAGGAACAAGCTGAGTCAGACAATTTTCCCCCTGCAGCATGAATAACATCTTCTGGCAATATGAGGACTGTTTAAACCTGTTTGAGGTATTGTAGTTATTTTTTTTAAAGATTTATTTACTTATTATTTATACAGTATTCTGCCTGCATTTGTGCCTACAGGCAATAAGAGGGTACCAGATCTCATTATAGATAGTTATGAGTTGTTGGGAATTGAATTCAGGACCTTTAGAAGAACAACCAGTGTTCTTAACCTCTGAGCCATCTCTCCAGCCCTGATATTGTATACACTTAAATGTTCCACAGAAGGGCATGATGAAATGGGTTAAAATGCAGATTCCTGGTCCGTTTCCTGGAAATGCCATTTCAGCACAACAGACAGAAATAGTTGGTCATTTATAATTAACAGGTTTCCCTGGAGGCTCTGATTAGCAGAGCCTGATGTGAGAATATTTTCTGGGCATGAAGTAAAAGGAAATATTTTGATCCTGGAAGCACTCATAATCTATATGGGGAAACAGAGGGCGTAGTAAAAACACAAATGTATGTGTTATAGACAGAATATAAAACATCTCTCACAAACTTATGTTTTGAATGCCTGGTTCCTAGCTGGTGGCATTATTTTGTGAGGTTGTGGAAATCTTAGAATGATGTATCTGTGTAGAGGAAGTAGGTCATTGGGGGTGGGTTCTTGAGGCTGCTTCCTGTCATGCCTTCTGTTTGCTGACCTGCCATGGTATGAACTGGGTGGCTGTGCTGTTTCTTTCCTGCCCCCTACCTTAGCCTTTTGAGTCTAGGGATTATAGATAAGAGCCACTGTGTCTAAATGTTTTTTTGTGCCGTAGTTTATACATTATTATGAGTGGAGCTGTAGGGCTATGTAACACATATTTTTCCTTTACTGTGTGTCTTTAATGTTGGCATCAGCATAGTGAGGGATGAGGCTAGATAACCAACCTCCAGTCTCCTTCCCTTTCCACTCTTGTAAACATAAAATTCTTTGTCAGGAGAAGATCTGGTTTCTGTACTCCATGTGTGATGAGAAACTTTTGGTATACACTCTGTTGACCTCGACTCGTGCTGCATAGCATGTAAATCGCTTCCCTGTTGCTCTCATTAAATACCATGAACGAGGCAGTCTGTACGAGAAGAGTTTACTTGGGCTTATGGTTGCAGAATGTAAGACCCAGCGATGCTGGAACAGAGGCATGACATCGGAAGTGGAAAGTCGATGGCTCATATCCTGAAGTGCAAGCATGAAGCAGAGAATGCAAACGAAATAATCCTTGAACTCCCAAAGCCTGCCTCCAGTGACTTACTTCCTCCAACAAGGCCTCGCCCCTGAAGCTTCACAAAACGCACCAACAATTGGAGACCAGGTGCTTAAACGCCCTGGAGGCTACAGGAAACAACTCAGCCGAACCGCCATACTTAGCAATTGATAGCTTTGGCATAGAAAGACAGAGGAAGAAAAAAAGGGGAGTGAAGAAGAAGAGGAGAAGAACCAAAGTGAAAAAGTAAAGCAAAGGAAGAAAGGAAAAGAAAGAAAGAATAAATAATAAAACATAATTTTTTTTTAAAAAGGAAGGTTGAGAAATGAAAAAAGGAAAGAACATCACAAGATAAAGAAAATAAAAAGAAAGGGTGGCGTTACGGCCAGGCCTTTTCTCCTTCCTGTGTTCACAGTTCAACAGAGAAGACAAGAGCCGTTTGGTCCAATGGTGATGGGCATCTCTTTTACTTTTCTTTAATGAACAAAACACCACTTGTTCCTAGGTCTCTGATGACATCAATCTATAATGTTGTTTTTCTTACCGGAGCACTGCAGGGTGATAAGGGGAGACAGTAGAATGAATGCTAACGAGCAAGACAGCTATTATTTTGGGGCTTTAATGAGGTACCAGACAAGAAAGGCAGTAATTTCTACCTAATGACTGGATGCGGTCCTTGGATTCATGCTGCAGGGCTGCGCTGGTTTTATTGAACCAGTCTCTCAGTGCTGCTGACCGTGTGAAAAGCCACCGACTTGATTCTGGGGAGGTGGAGAGACGCAGTCACGTGGTCATTTTATAGCATTCAATTCCTAAACTCTCGGTGGGAATAGGAAATAACTACTATTTATTTTTAGAGAAAAATCCATTGTGTGAAGACTATTTTATGGCGCTCGGATGAGAACAATAAAGGTTCCTTAGGCTCTCTGCAAAGAACCCTAGATTCCTTTTTTGAATAGTGATCCGTCTTTGGAAGATGCTGATACCCACTGTTATTTTTCGGTGCTATTGGTTATTAAAAGACACTTTAGAAATTGTCCATTTGAATGGTAACACATTCTGGACAACTTACGGCTTTTGGAAAAATGGAGTCATGATAGCACACAGATTGCTCCTCGAACGCCTGGAGTTAACAGAAGGCATTGCAAAGCGATTGCTGTGCATTTCCCATCATGTCCATATGTGACCAAAGTTTTTCTTTCCTTTTTTTTTCTTCTTCCATATATCACTCCAGAAAGATGTTAACTAGAGTCATTAGATTGACGTTTTGCTGGCTTGTGAAACCTCTTGCCACCCAACGTAGGTATAAGTAAAATATCTAAGTTTTCTTCTTCAATCCTTACATTTAAAAACACTCTTATAGCAATGCTTAAAGATAAACTTCCCAAGCTTAAATTTCTAGCTGAATTGCTCAATGGCTCATTGCTTGTTATGTCAGTTTGAAGAGTGGGCCATGTTAGAAGTTCTGCTGAGGAATTCTGACAAGATTACTGAGGCAAGACTGGCTTTTATTGTTTGAGCTCTTTACCCCATGCCAGACATCGATGGAAACCAGCACCTGGAACAAATGGAAAATTGTATATTCCAGCAGGGGAAGCAAATGCGTTACAGTAAGTGAGAACACGATCTCTCTCTGAAGGTGGAAAGCTTTTTCTCATGGTGAATGAATACTGAGTGACCCTGAATGCTCATGCCTGTCTGCGTGACATCTCTCATCCGTGCATCCTGAAGTTGCTCGCAGAGGCAGCCAAGTGACCACACGGAGCAGAACAGAGAGATAGGAGGGAAGACGCGGGCTACCATTTTCAAATTTGAGAAGTGAAATGGTCTCATTAAAAATGCATTATTCATAGGATGAAAAATGTAGCCCTCCTCTGTGGTTGACACACGATTATTAGATTCCTCAGGATTTCTTGAATTTGTTTCGCGACTGACATAACACAAATGGCTCTGGTACTTTTTGAACCAAGGAAGCAATTTGGAAATCCGATATTGCAGGAAAAGGAAAACAAATAGTTCCTGCCTGTGAGTATACAGTGGGCCTAAAAATACACTGCTGCAATTTCATGGCTGACCTGTGCTGTAATTTACTCCTGGTGGCTCACTTGCTGAAATTTTAATTCTTGGGTGTCTACATTTAGCCCAAAGTGATTTCTATTTGAAAGCCATTACACACCTAGCTTTGGAAGACAACATGAGGGGCAGGATTCTGACTTCTGTAGTCCGGCTGAGCAGATAAAAGGAGTGCTTGATTTCTGGCTGTGCTGTCTTGTACAAGTTGCTAAACTTCTCTGGTTCTGAGTTTCTCCATCTGCCCCTGGGATAATTATATATGTCTTAGATTTGTAAGATGGAGAAATGAGTTAGAGCATGTGATAAAAGAAAAAAAGTATACATCTGTCATCTTTATGAAAATGCTCATGTCAATCTGCAGGAGAGTTAGAGATGCAACGGTTGAGAGAGTCTTCCCAGTCACAAGCCTCCTAGAACACTTTCCATCTACAGAATTCCTGTATCTGACAAAGAACAGCAAAACCTCTTGGCTGATTGCCCAGGTTCCTGGACAGTAACCGAGATTCAGTGTATACCACTGAGGTTTTGCACTGTTTGTTATGCAGGCTTGGGGAAACGACCAGTGATGATTAAACTTCTATTATAGATGGAATTTCTTGTGCTGTAGTCACAGTTTATCTATGAGGTTCTTCAGATACATTTGAGACTCCTGAGAGTGTGATGGATCTTACTTTCTTTGTGCTGCAGGGCCCAGGCTGGGGGTAATATTTGCCAGCTGCACTCATGGCTTTAGCGTCATTCCTGTGCTCGACGGATGGCTTTTTACCCGGGTGCCTTCACTGAGTATCTCCAGTCAGAGCTACAGATGTCAAGGTGGAGTCAATTTTGGAAGTTCCAGACAGACTTAGGGAAAATTAAAAAGGGAAGTCCTGTTGTGCCTGTTTTCAAAATACTTTCTTAATGACTTTCTCTCTCTCTCTTCTTCCCTTCATTCATCTCTCCCTCTCTTTCCCTACTCCCCCAACCTCTGAGTCAAGATCTCCCAACATAGATCAGGCTAGCCTAGAATTTATAGGATCCACCTGCCTCTGCCTCCCAAGTGCTGGGGTCAGGGACAGACTCCACCACACCTGAGTTCTCTCAACACGTTCTAAAAGCCCACAGGAGACACCTTCTCAATCTACATGAAACTCAGAGTTTATATAAGATATATTCTTTTTTAATGGTAGTAACTATTGTTTGCAAAAGATACTTGCAAAAAACATAATTCAAGTGCTTAAAACCCCATGGAATTATAATCATGGAGTTAAAACTTATGCTATGACCCCTATCAATTTCACCACAGTTTGGACTTCATAGTTCATGGGTTCACTCTGTGTGTGTGTGTGATCTTTCTAAGTGGGTTTTCAGCTTTAAGGGACATGGTTAGATAGTCTTGTTTTCCCATCTGCTAAAATGTGTGGCAGAATGCTTCATCTGCAGTGGGACATCAATAGATACTAAGAGGCTCACTAATGGAGATACATTGGTGAACTTCATAAAGCTGGAGTGGGTTTTCACATATTACCAGTTGGAGTTTTATCTTGCAGCAGGCAAGCAGAAAAGGCTGATTAATTTTATTAACCACCTTAATTTTTTAGAAAACATATAAATAGCTCCAGGAAGTCTTGAGCTGCAGAGAAACAATCAGCATTCAAAGGCTAGAATGATGACATTGTAATTGGGCTGTGGGAAAGGGAGGACTGTCATTATGAAAGAAGGTAAGTGGCTTAAAAAAAAAAACAGAGAAAAGACCAAAGTTCAGGAAAATGTCTAATTTGTTTAGTGATTCATGGGATAATCTGGAAGGACAAAAGTGCACATTTTCTCATAAAACCCCACAAGAGTGAAGGCAGTTTATGACTCCTGGGGGTGACTTTTCTTTTCTTTAGGATTTTGAGAATCCGAGTTTCAGCTACCAGCAGAGGCCCTTACAAACTTTTCTGACCCTGAGGAGGTTCACTCTGAACCCATCTGGCCTTTCGCTTACAGCAGAGTATACTCCTCTACACCATGTGGTGCCCCAGAGTTTACTGGCTGCATCCTCAGCTAAATCAGCCTTCGTGTCAGTTCCGGCAGGAAACATGCAAGGTCATGAGAAGAAAACTACCTCAGACTTGAAAACAGGCTAAAGTGTCATTGTTTTATGACACTGTAGTGCAAATACCATGGGACAGATTCTTCATGGATGATCTAGGTGTACCGAGATGCAGGCTCTCTACGGACTGGGCCTGGGTGGAAAGGCTGCCTTGGTGCAGCAGTGGATGGTAAATGTTTTAGACTTGGCAGGGTATGTATGTACGTTTATATGTATGTGTATATGTATACATCTTGCGTGTGCTATATATGTACACATGCGTGTATACACACATATATGCATGTATATAATATTTGGTGAGTTTTCTTCTGCCTTTATTTTACGTCACTTTTAAAATACCAAAGTCACCATTACTTATGGGATATCCAAAAACTGATTGTGAGTTGGATTTGAGTAATGCGCAGTAGCTTGTGTTGCATCTCCTAGATGAGGCAGCTTTATAGTTCCATAGGAGATACACCTTGACTTGCAAACACTGTCACCATCACAAATGATGCTTGTCTGAGAGGCATTTAACTCCTCTCTACAAGGGTGTAACTAAGTTTTGTCCAATGAGGGTACAGTTGATTTCTCTGAGGTAGTAAAGATAATGCCACATATTTATTATGATTTATAACAAAATCAGCAGTTTTGCATTTCTTGGTTTAGTGCTCTCATATCTGATTCGCATGCTTTCCTTCCACTCAGCCCTAACACCCACAAGCTCGTCAATGAGTGAACAGGATGAGGTATTTAACACATATTTACTCTGTTTATATGACCGTCACACTTTTAAATATTTGAAATTCATGCTGTAGTGCTGGTGTGGTTGGTGTGGTCCTCTCGTGGGGGCTTAGCAACTTGACTTTACAAATAGCTAAAGCTGAACTCAACCGCAGGTAAAAAATCTGCTTCTCAGTGAAGAAAAGGGAAAAAAAATGTAATTCTGCCATTTCTGGGTTGTCTAGCCTTGAATGTTCTGCAATAATTAATTTTCCCCATCTTGGAAAATATTTGTATTTTAATTTAAATTTAAAGATATAAATTTATAAAAGTTTTCACTTTTAAAGAAAATTCTGTTACTTAAAATTTAATTTTAACAGTAAAATTATTGTTATTATTATTATTATGTATGTGCATGTATGTGTATGTGTATGTACTTACACACATGTGCAGCTGTGTACATGGAGAAGGTAATTTTGGGGAGTCAGTTCTCTCCTACTACGTGTTTCAGGCATTAAGTTCAGGTTATCAGATTTCCATGGCAAGAGATTTTTCCAGGCCCAAGGTTTTCACTGGCCCAAGGTTTTCATTTTTCTTTTTCTTTCTTGCTCTCTTTGTTTGTTTGTTTGTTTCTTTCTTTCTTTCTTAATTAAACAAATTAGGGTCTACAGACTTTATTGGTTCAACAAGAAACAGCAAAGAAAATGCTAACTATCATTCCAGGGGCACCATTCACAGATATGAAAGCTGCCTATCACCAAAGTTTTCATTTTTATGTATTAAGTCAGATCTTGTTACAGATGGTGGTGCATACTTGTAATCCCAGCCCTTCAGAGATGAAGACAGGAAGGGTGCCAGTTTTCGGTCACTCTGGACCACCCAGTGAGAACCTGTCTTGAAATATCAGGGAGAAAAAGAGATCCTTCTTGAGTAGTATGATGGATGTACCTCACATGGCTAGGAAATCTATCAATTATGGGCCTAATTAACGTTGATGTTCAAGCTCAGAATGGAGTCATATTAATCAAAGGCATCTATTTGATGGGGTTCAGCTAATTAGGTTCTGAGGCCTCTTCTGATAAGCTCTGCCTGTGCTAATGAACCCCATAGATCACCTTATTAAGCTTCCAAGTGTTCCCATCATTCCCCTTTGTGCTATTAAACTGTGTTTAATTTGTTCACATGGTCCTCAGAGTCAATAGCACGGCCTTTATTTTTATACCATGAAATTCCAGTTAGAAATGGCCCCTCTCTGTAGTTCAGTACAGTGCTTGCATAATGCATGCCATAGAAGGAGATGCTTAGTTAGAGGGCTATTAAACAGTAAAAGGAAAAAAAAAATCAAATTGGCATTAATGAAGTGTGGGAGTAATGCAATGCTAAAAATAGTACTTATGACAAGTGCAAATAAGACTTTAAATTGGAAATATTTGCTATAAAGTAGCATGAAGATAGAAATTACAGGTTTAAGTGGCATTTATTCTTTCCCCCAGATTTTACCAATCAATAAATTTTTTTGGGGGGGTATTAATTTGCCTAATTTGGTTACAGATCTCCAGGTTATAGTTTGATGAGTTTAGAAAAACCTTGTACCAAGGCAAGCCTGGTCCTTGCCTTGATAATAGAGATAACAGAGAACATTGCATGTCTTTGGGAATTACCCCTGCCCCTCCCAGAGGTAAACACTTCATGCTCTTTACTACTGGGGAGTAGGCATTTCCTGTTCCTGAGCTTGTACAGATGGAATCTTGTAAAACGTAGCTCACTTAAGCCTGTCTTCCTCCTCTCACTGTGCTCTGAGCTCATCCAGCTCTTACGTTACTATCAATCCATTGTTATTCTGTTTGTGTTGTATCACTGTGCCGTAGCCTACTTCCTGAGGAATGTGTCCTGTTGATGGATGTAGACTTCCTTTCCCTTTCTGGCTTATATGAATGAATGTTTATGAACATTCCTTATAACTCGTTTTGTAGGTATGTAGCTAGGAATGAAATTTCTAGGTTATAGGGTAAGAATGTTTAACATTATGAGAAATCGCCCAGGACCTTTGTAACGGATGTGTGTAATATCTGGTACTGTCATTTTAAATTCAGCTGTTGGAATGTGTGCATGGTGGTACCTGACAGCCGTTTACAATTTGCATCTTTCTGCTGACTAGTGATTGCAAAAACTTTTTTTTTTTTTCAAGAGCACAAATCCACTTTTATTTATTTACTTTTCATTAGTTTAAATCCGGGAAGGGTACAGCATCACACGGATTCTGTGTCCGATGGCCTTCGCAGGGAGGTTGCTTCGGAATTTGGCG
>CM053761.1:33140819-33150902 GCA_028658305.1 Pachyuromys duprasi | reverse complement strand
GTTTTTTGCTTTATACACATAAGCACATCTCTTGCCTAGGTAGAATTCTGTTTCATCTCGAGCATAAACACCTTCAATTTTAAGAAGAGCTGTATGCTCTCTTTGGTTCCGGAGACCGCGCTTGTAGCCAGCAAAAATGGCCTTGCACCACAGCCTTCCAGACATATCTGCTGCTTAGAGGTCCTGTTCCCAGCAGGCCCCAGAAATCCGGCCCCGAAGTTCAGTAGCAGAAATTCCCCTCACCTTCTGCAAAAACTTTTTAATGTGTCTATTAACTATCTACACTTTTCTTTATAAATTATCCAGACCATCTCATCCTCCTCTTTCTTCTCCTTCATACTGGAGTGTCTTAATTTCCTTATTTCAGTGCTAAGGATTGCATTCAGGTCCTGGTGTATGTTGGGTAAGTGTTCTGCCTCTTGTCTTGGAGGAGTTCTTTACACATTTGCATATGGGTATTTCCTCACAATACATATTGCCTTATTGAGCTTTTTTTTTTAATTAAATTTATTTATTTTTATATCAATCACAGGTTAGGTACTTTGAATCCCAGGCGTAGCCCCCTCCCTCATTCCCTCCCATCCTCCCCCTCCCTCCCTCATCTCCTCCCCGCCCCCTCCAAGTCCACCAACAGGGGAGGACCTCCTCCCCTTCCATCCCGCCCCAGCTCCTCCTGTCTCCTCAGGGCTGGCTGCCTTATTGAGCTTTTCCAGTGTTGCAATGTTCTCTTTTAATGGGCAGAAACCTCTGATTTTCATAGTGTAGAATTCCTGTTTTTTATATACCTTTTTTTTTTTTTAATCTATAATGAGACCGTAAGTTATTTTCATCTAACAGCCTTACAGGTGTAATCACAAGTTCAAGGCCAAGCTTTAGCTATGTCTTGGATATATGGTTTGGCATAGTGTAGACTGTTTCTGGAGATTAAGAAGTGTGAATCCTCCGTTTTTGTTGTTGTTCTGGTGGTTGTGGATCTTTCTTCTGACCTTTGAGTTTAACTTGCCAGTTTATGTTAAAAAACAACAACTTCTGTTAGCGTTTTTGTAATATTTCAGTGTCTATGTAGACAAATGTGGGAAGCTGACATGCTATGAACAGTGAGTTTCATGAAGAAGGGATAATATGGCTTTCTATTACTGTAGGTTGTCTTTATTTCCTTCGGCAATGCTTTGCTGTTTGGAACATTTGGGGGGAAGTTAAATCTATTTTATATTATCTACTACTTCTTGCGTTAGTTTTGGCCGTGTGTCAGGTAGTAGCAGTCAATTAGTACCTGACTTATTCCTCTCAAGATTCAGAATCCATAAGGATTTCTGTTGCCTGCCTGGCTTAGGTATTGTACTCACATGTCTAGGAATGGGCTGAGAGGATCTTTGAATCTTCCTGAGACTGTATTCAGAAGAAGGTAGGAAGGATCCAGAGCTATAGTCACATACTTTCTTTCCTAGAGGATAGGGAGTTTACTCTTAAGAGACAAAGACAACAAATATCTATTACTAGTAGCTGAGCTAAAAACCCTACATTATCTCATTTAATCCTTACACTTTACATGCAGTCTGTGTACTTTCCTTTAGTAATATTGGCACATTTTATTTTGAGTAGTTATAACCTTGACCTAAGACCTCTTTAAATAAAGAAAAACTTATGATGCATTAGCTGTGGTTGGAAGAATTCTAAAGATACACCCTAACCACTGGGATGTATCCCATTCTTGTTATGAAGTTAAACAGCAACCTGGGGGCCGGTATGAAAGGACTTTGCAAAGTAAGGTTTCTACTCAGCCACTTTCAGATGGAGAGTATATCTTGCATTACCGATGTGCACATAGTATAACCCCATAAGCTGTTCAACATAGAAAAGAAGACCTGAGCTACAGTAGGAGATGGAAAGAGAAGAGAGATGTGGAAGACGAGGAGATAAGTGAAGTACACGGTGTGGGAATGACTCACTGCATTATTGCTGACTTCAAATTCTTGGTGGTTGTCTTGATCAGCCTCCCATGTGCTGGCATTACAAGTATGTACTGCCATGCCTGGTTTATGCATACTATTTGTAGCTTTATCTATAGAAGCATAAGTAGGTAGCTCACGTGTAGAACCAGGAAAAAGAAAACCAAATAGCTTGGATACAAAATTAGTTATGTTGGCCTCATTAGCTTTGTTCTTTGCTCTTTAGAAAACATCGTCACAGTATAGACTGTGACAAGCAATTTTGTTAAAAAGATGGGAAGGCTGGGTATGTAGCTCAGTAGTAGAATGCTTGCCTACAAGCAGAAGGTGCAGGAGGATTGTGTTAGTTGTTTTGTTGTTGTTGTTAAAACAAAACTGATAGAATCAACTTAAGAAGGAAAACATGAATTCCTGCTCACAGTTGAAGGACAAAGTCCTCCATGATGAAGAAGACAAGGCAACTGGTCATATTTCATCTGCCGTCAGGGAGTGAAAAGAGACAAAACTCGTGCTCAAGTCACTTTCTCCTGTTTCAATATAATCTATATTCTAGCAAGTTGGCAGTATTAATCATTACGCAGAAAAATAAATAAGTAAAGAACAAAAGCAAAGAAGGGAAAAGAAAGAAAGAAAAAATAAAAAAAGAAAGACACAGAAAGAAAAAGTGCCATTGATTCCTGGACTATCCCATGACAACTATTTAGCTGGGTCTGATGTGCAAATGATTTATTCACAGTCTTTGGACCTCTTGGTAAAAGTTGGTTTGCTTTTGGTTTAAGAGACCAGCTGCATGAAAAATGACTTTCAGTATCTCAGTCATTAGCTGAGCGGTCAGTTTATAGCTCTTATCCTTGCTGATCATTTCCCTGGGAGCTACAGAGGAGTGTAACAGCATCCTCACACAAACATTGCATCATTCTGTGCTGGAGGAAGAAATCATTTGAATCCATTTTCTCTAGCCTGCATCTAGGGAAATCAGATTATAGAGTCCTTGTATCTAGTATTGTCAGTGGGATGGGAATTACAACCTAGCTCCTTATCTAGCTTTAGAGTTAGCAAAGCATCAGAGAATTGGGTTATTACATTTCTCCTTAAAACGAATGACTCACAGCTTCCATAGAAACTCATTTGACATGTTAGTCACTAGGAATGCCTTGGTCCTACACTAATGGGCTAGTCTTGTGTGAAGCTATGGTTTCATTTTCTTTTCAATGTATAGTGTAAAGCAATTCTCACTCACTCTCAATTTTATGAAATAATGGGGTAGAAGAAGATGAATTAAGGTTATTAAGTCCTTCCTCAGCCTTGAGATACACTTAACTCTTAGTCTTCTTAACTTTGCAAAGCGATTTAGCAGTGATTACACAGGTAATAATGGAAAAAATGCCTATTCCCTTGCTTTCACTATTTAGCCCTGCTTCTGATTGCTTGTTTAATGAAAGGCAGTGAGTTTAACAATTCCATTAAATGTAACACCCTATGAAACACAGAAGACATTAGTCGCATGCCACATGAAGATTTAATAATAGGAATTAATGCTTTGTGCCACTTCACAGTTTACAAAATACTATACTGTCATCCTACTTAAACTTCGTGAGAGGTGAGGCATTTAAAGATGAGGTAAGTGGTGTTCAGAGTAGTTAGATATATAATTAGTATCATTTGTATGGTGATGGACGTGGTTGATGCTAGAGACAAGTTTTGGATGTAGTATTCCTTTTCTTTCACACAGTGTGAATTCTTTTAATTTAAATGTAGGTGTAAAGGGTATTGAAAGCAAGGACTACAAGTAAACAATTTGTTCCAACTGGAATTTAGAAGATGGTTAATACTCTAAGGATCATCTGATTGTATCACTTTATTTTACTAAGTGGGATCAGAAGTAGGCAGTGGTGCACATCTGTAATCCCAGTAATCAGGGAGGCAGAAGCAGGTGGATCTCTGTGAGTTCAAGGCCAGTCTGGTCTACAAAGTGAGTTCCAGGATAGCTAATGCTATACAGAGAAACCCTGTTTCAAACAAACAAAGAAACAAACAAACAAACAACAAAAAATAAGGAAATATGAGTTCTCACAGTTCTCTATGGGAGAACTGTGTTAAGTCTGAGCTTTCAAAGGCATTTCAGCCTGTTTTACAGAGACAGGAAGCTAGGATTCAGCAGTGGCAGACAGTGCTTATTGGGGGGGGGGGGATTTGGATCCAGATTCATCTAAGTACTGTGTTAGTGCTTGTAGGGAATTTCACATACTAGTCCAATTTAAAATTTACTCAGGGTTTCTTCTATAGAAAAATATACTATGTCAATTAAATCAAAACTGATAAAAAGTTATAGGTTCCTGCATGAGCCAGAAATAAGTTACAAATGTGGTTCTCTCTGAACAAACCAAGAACTCCCCCCAAATGGATAAATATTGGTCATAATATTTAGCCACAAAGAAAGTCTCATTAAAGCCTCCCATGTAAAAATGAATGAACCACATTTTTTTGGCAAACACAATTAATTAATAAATAGAGGCCTAATAAACAACAAACATATCACATGAGAATTGTAAAATCATTAATGAAAAGCTGTCAGGTCAATGACAAAAGTGAAATACACATTTATTAATATTTAGAAAACACAGTTGTTGAAAATGCCATCTATAGCAAGGGATACGATGTGTGCAAAGTTGTGATAAGTGTAAGTTTTGTAATATTAAATTTCTGCTTGAGTAAATAAATAAGAAAAAAATGAACAAAGTGTTTATTGCTGGAAGTTAAAACATTTTTAGTAGAAAATTCTATCTCGGCTACTCATGTGCAGGACACTCCAGCCACAACAAAAGAAGAGGTCCACCTGCCCTCAGGGAATCCTGCAAAAAAGGGGGTTGGGGTGGAGGGAAGGATTGTAGAAGCCAGAAGGGTCAAGGACACCACAAGAACAGGGCCCGGAGAATCAACCTAAGCTCATAGCTTATAGGTGCTCAAAGAAACTGAACTGATAGTGAGGGGCCTGAACAGGTCTGACTAGGACCTCTGTGCCTATGTTATTGTTATGTAGCTTGGTGTTCTTGTGGGACTCCAAAAAGCGGGAGTGAGGACTGTCTCTTACTAGTGCCTGCTTTTGGGGTCCTTTCCTCCTACTGAGCTGTCTCATCCAGCCTCGATAGAAGGGTATGTGCTTTGTCTTATTGTAACTTGTTATGCCATGTTTGATTGATGTCCCTGGAAGGCCTGCTCTTTTATTTGACAGGAAATAGAGGAGGAGTGGATCTGGGGGAGGAAGGGTGAGGAGGGAAGGACCAGGAGGAGAGGAGGGAGAAGAATCTGTGCTTGGGATGTAATAGATAAGAGAAGAATAAAGGAAAAAAGGGAGCAAGAACAGAAAATCCCGTCTCAACACAAAAAACACAATAAAAACGAAACCTGTTGTTTTGCACGCTAACTTCAGCAATGAACAGAAACAGTGTTGAGTGAGGCTGCAGTCCTTCAGTACCAGCACTCAGGAGAAAGCACCCAGCTGACCTTCCTTCTCAGCTCAGGTCCAGATGGGAAAAACCCACAGGGCTCACTAGCTCAAGTGACAGCCCAGGAGAAAAAGGCCCAAAACCTGAAGACTTGCTAGCTCAAAGCCGAAAAGGCCCCCAAAACCAGATTGCTAGAGAGTAAAGCCTACCCCTTTTACTTCTCCATGCTGTTTTAAATACCCTTCAACTCAAAGTCCCTCCTACACTTTAATCCCTGTCAGCTGCTCTCTTGCTCTGCCTCTTGACTGCTGCATGGTCCTTGGTAGTAATCTCTCTGTCTCTGTCTCTAGTGTGTGCACATGTGCAAATGTGTTTGTGTGTGTGTTGGCAGTTGTGTCCGCAGTGACTATAAAGCTATGGAGTTTCTCAGTGGTAAGATAGCCTTCACATCCCCCACGGAATAGATCTCTGAGAGCCACAGTAGCGCCTGTAGTCTGACTGATACTGATAGCCTACGTCCTTCTTTCTTGTTCCTATTTATGTCTATGGTGTCTGTACTTTGTTAGTCTCTGTAGCCATTTGGATGGTGGGAAAGCAAGTGAGTTCCTAGGGCAGAGCTCTGAAGGTCTGGAGAAGGCAGGCACACATCCCCTTTTCTCTTCCTTTAGGGTAAATTGTGGGCTGAGAAGACCCTCCAGTCCTCTAAATTGTTCAAGCCTCAGAAATTGAGTGATGTAAAGAGAAATTGCTCTTTCTACCCTCCTATGTGTTTTGTTTCGTGCTGCTGGTGTTCAAGCCCAGGGCCGGGTGCTTGCTAGATAAACTAGTCATGTTGAGATACATCCTTAGCCCTGTCTTCCTATCTTTTCCACAGTCATGTTTACTTCTTTTTCTCCTTTGTGTTGTTGCAGCAGCTTAACTGGTCTTTTTGAATACTCAATGAATTTTTCATTATGGATAACTTTGTTTTTCTTTTTCTTTTTTTCTGTGCAATGGTGGAATGCCCTACTCCATCATCTTGCTTATGTTACTGCTCTTTTTGCCAGATGAAGCCTTTTAATTCTGAAAAGCTAAAAGCTCTATTGCCCAAGAGGAGTTATTTTAAATCCAGGAGCAAGTACAGTGAGTGCTTGTGCATAACTCAATTTGCTATATATTTCATTAATGAGTTCATCTTCCAAAGTGAGAATAAGGGGCTCATTTAGCTCCTGTGATGGTGTGTAGTCTCTTCTACTGTTAGTAAACATGGGTAGAGCTGGGAAAGTGGGGCATGTGGGAAAATGCTTACTGAACTATTCAGGTGGTAGATGCAACCTAGAAATATCAAACTGAGGTGAAGTATGTCTCATGGAGCATCTTACTTTTTCTATGTCTAGATTTGAAGTCACTAACTTGAAGAGGACAATTTTTTAGCATTCAGTTTCAGATGCTGTTGCACTTCCAACTGTTGTATTGATCATACAGTAATGCACTTTATTTATTCAGCATTTACTGGACAGAGACACTATGGTAGTCACTGGGGATAGAGAAGAGAGTGTATTTGACACTGTAAACATATCATGCCAATAAATATGAATTTGAAGGTATTTAAATTCCTATCAACAGAGAGCTACAAGGTATAATCAGAGTAAATAATCTAGCTATGAAGGTCATGAGGGTTTTTCCAAGGAGCTAAGATTTTATTTTATTTTTTGAGACAGGAACTCATAGTATAGCCCAAACTAGCACCATATCCATGGCAAAACCTAGATCAAATGCAAACAGCTACCATTTTCCTTTATACAAGTAGACTAGAAGAAAGTTGGGAAACACTGGATCTTGAAGTGATGAAAGTGGACCTGGAACATTCTGATTATAGAAATGACCAGACAGGTCACCATTGCCAGTAGTGACCGTCTATAATACACTTCACTGTCTTTTCATCTGCAGATAGCCCTGAAGGGTACCTCTTCACCTTGTCTATTGTAGAGTCCTTTAGTCTCTGTGCAATCCGTGCACAGAGTTGCATCCCTCTCTCTCTTCCTCTCTCTCAGTTTTCTTACTCCTTCCCAAGTCTACCTGGAGTGAAGAGTTTTATTTATGGATAAAAGCTAAATAACAATAGCCCCACTCTACCTTCAGTGTCCTCCTTACCAGAGGTTTGGTCATAGGCAGGTAATTCAGATGCCAGCTGCTGCAGTTTCCCTTTCATACCTAGAAGATGCTCACTTACCCACCCTCATAAAGGGAGATTAGAAGTATGACTCTAGTTTAGGAATTATGCCTGGTTCAGAAGTGTCACTTGGCTGTACTTAGAAGATGGAAATCTCAGTGTGAGAAAATGTGAAGGCAGTGGACCAACATTGAGTATAGTGTAAGAACTTCATATGCACTCTGGATCTTCATTAAAAAATATTTTATTTTATTCAAGAATTTCATAAACTGTATTTTGAATATATTAACCATTAACTTCTCACTGTAACTCTTCCCTGATCCACACCTATATCCCTACTTCTCCCAACTTCATGCTTTTTTTTTTAACCCACTAACTCTAATTTAAGCTGCCCATATACTCCTGGATGTGGGGCCACACACTGGGGTGTCATCAACTTGCTGAGAGCCATACTCTCATAGAAAGCTGACTCTCCCATTCCCAGAAGCTGCTGACCGACCATCTGGACCATCTAACTGTCTATAACTCTCTAGTTGCGGATGGAGACTCATGAAGCACTTCCCACTCCATGCTGGAACGTTGACTGGCTAATCTCATGCAGACAACCACAGTTGCTGTCTGTTCATGAGAGCAAGGATTATGCCATGTCCAGGAGACACTGTCCCACTCTGCTCCTCAAGGACTCTCGGCCGTTAAAATCTTTCTGTCTCCTCTTCTGCAATGGTCCCTGAGTTGTGGGGAGGAGTATGATATAGATATCCCATTTGTGGGTGAGTATGTCAGTGAATTAGCAATGGTGCTAATGACTCAGCTCAGGGCTTCTTTTCACTCTTCAGGTCCCATCTCAAATGTCATGTATCTCCTCTATGATGCTTTCTTATTGATGGCTTTCATTCACTCTCTGCCCATTTATGCTGCATCATACCTTCCTACACATTTCCCTTCCTAGCACTTACCACAAACTGACATTCTCTTTACTTATTTATTGTCTGTTTATTGATCTATCTACACCTTATTATGAGAATGTCACTTTGTGAGAATAGAGGCACTCTTGCTTTTTTATATTGCAGATTCCAAAACAGTGTGATTCCAAATGCATGCATGAATGTCAAATAACTACCGTAGTGTGTGTGTGTGTGTGTTAGAGAGAGAGAGAGACAGAGACACAGAGAGAGACAGAGACAGGGAGACAGAGACAGAGAGAGCAGGAGACTTCTGGCTTATCTAGAAACTCAAGCAACAAGGATAGAACAGAACTTCCAATTTAGGCATTTCTCTGTTGATTACCTATCAGTGGCTGTTCTCTAGACTCGGTTCTTTCATCACTTCCTCACATTCAAGCCAGTGATTGAGAGTCCAGCCTGGTGGCTACTGCTTGTACTTAGGTACAGGCAGGTAGATCAAGGCCATCCTTGGCTGCATGCAAATTCCAAGCCAGCCTGGGCTACATGAGACCCTGCCTTGAAACAGAACAGAACAGTGCAGAAGAGAAAAAAACCAAACAGACCCTGATTAATTATCCCTGTGCATTCTGCATTATGAAGCAACACATTCATTTCTGCGGTCACTGGCTAAATAGAATTGTTTTCCCTCTGCTAACAGGTGTGGGTTATTTTGGTACCTGTATTATTTTTTCTGATAGATGAAAAGGGCCAATGGTGAGAGTGCTAGACAGATCTATTTGTAGCTACTTCACCCTCCATTTCGAGTTCTATTTGTAAACACCACTATACTTTTCACCTTCTAATTACAAACAGATTCAGAGAGAGCACCTCAACACGAAGCAGAGGGCACAGCAGATCAGGGAAACATGAACTCATTCAGCTGAAAAGAGATTGCACCAGGTTTTGTAACACGAAAGGAACAGAAACAGCAAACTGCAGCACTACCTTGAAATTAAATTTTTTAAAAATTTTTATTTAGCAACTAGTAATGATGAGGCAAATCTCCCTGTCATGCTATTACAAAGTGACAAAAGTTGTGGACATTTAATTGTTTTTGGAGGTTGAACTCAGTGTGTCATATATTTGTATACACACAAACATACACACACACAAATATGTGCTTGTTTTGTGGAAAAGTGTGCATGCACACAGTGGCCTGAGGTCAGCACCAGGTGAATTTCTCAATTGCTGTTCACCCAACTTGAAAATGTTTATTCTCTGAAAATTTAATACATGTATACAAAGTATTTTGATTATATCCACCCTCTAAAACCTCCCCCCAACTCTCCCAGGACCCCTCTAACTTGTCTTTCTCCCAACTTCATGTTATCTTAAAAAAATTATCTTAAAAAAATTATATCGTTAAGAACCTCGTGGGTCTAGTTAGAACTGACCGTATGCTTAGAAACCGTCTCATACAAGACCCCTGTGCCCTGCTCAGTTTGGTCTTTGTGGAGCTCTTGTTCTCCCCGAGTCTCACCAACCTCCCCCAGATCTATCGTTACTTCTCGCCTACATCACTACATTGACACCCCCCCCCCCACACACAGAGGTCCTCTTTGGCATGCTCCTGTTCTGTTGCTTGTTTTCTC
>CM053761.1:33107129-33140319 GCA_028658305.1 Pachyuromys duprasi | reverse complement strand
CAGTGGTTTGTGGTGTGTGTTTTGTCTCAGTTGAACTCTGTTGTGGGCTCTGTGTGCCCAGCTTCGTACTCTGTGCTAGAAGCTGTGAGCACTGCAGGCTGGTCACCCCTCTGGTCTGGAGTCTTTACTCCTCACTCTGTGCTAGAGTCTGAGTGTCCAGTTTTGAGATGTCAGCTCGGGGCTGTGTACTCTGTCCTGGGCTTGCTGCTAAGGGCTCTCCCCTGGAATGGAGATTTGGCACCTCCTTCTGTGCCAGGGGCTGTGCACCACGGTCTGAGATGATATTTGGGGCACACACAGTGGGTTTGGGTTTGTGTGCATCCGCTGTGTGCAGGGCTGTCTGAAATGGTGCCAGAGGCCTTCTCTGTCTGGCCCGTGGACAGACACCTGAACTGGGGTTTTTGCTGGCGGATGCGTGCAGCTCTAGCCCTCAGTGTGTGGTCTGGTCAAGATGGTCCCAGGATCCTCTCAGCCGTGGGTTGAGACAGAACTTGGGATCCTCCCATATCTGCTGGCGGATTCACACACTGACTGAGTTTTTGCTGGCGGAAGCGTTCGGCTCGCACCCCCGCAGTGTGCGGACTGGTCAAAAGGGTCCCCCAATTCCCTCAGTCTGTGGTGGTTCCGGCGATTGGTTCGTGCCCGCCGCACACCCGTGGGTTCAGGCAGAACTCGGGTGCAGTGTGCGCTCGCAGGGCGCAGTTCAGTGAAAACGGCTCCCGGTTCCTCCTGAGACTGCCCGCGAGACTGTGCGATCCAGTCTATTATGGCGGGTGCGGGCGCCCAGCGCGGCTGCTCATTCAGATCAGAGCTGTGCGCAGCTGGTCACCGGGAAATTTTTCCAGGTAATAACTGGGTGTCTCTAGGGTTTTCCCACTTGATTTTCTCACCATAGGAGTTCTGCTCACCTGGCACTCACAATGCTGGCGTTTTGGTCCCAGAGTTCAGTCTCCTGGTCGCTGCGTTGTTTCTGCTCTTCTACTCCTCAGACACAGTGTTCTCTCATGGCAGCCATTTTGGATCCCCCTATCTTTTTCTTTTCTGTCTTAGCACAGTTCTATTATGCATGTAGGGTTATCTGAGTTCCTTTGCAACACAAACATGGCGTAAACAGTGAACATAGCCCGTATTTGGCATCATCCAGCATGTGCCTGGGAACTTCTAGGATGCTTTGGAGGGCATAAAGCAGATAGCCAGCATTGTTTATTCTCTCCGCATCCCAAATGAAGTATGTTTACTTTTGTAAAGAAACATTTAAATGTTAGAGCCTTTTCCCAATTTATAAAATGTGACAGGAAATAGGGGTAAGTATTGCTTATTGTGGAAATCAAATGATGTCATATGATAAATATGCCTTGAAAAGTTATGTATTAGTAGTACGATGATCAGTACAAACATGGGAAGTAAATTTCTACGTGGGAACTTAACATTTAATGTAAACTTAGGAAGATTTCACTTGCAGTGAATTTAATTTTGGTTCAAATTTCTTTGATATATATTATTTTAAGTCAGTGAATCATCTTCTTGGGAAGAGGCTATTCTATGCAGATGTGTAACAGAAGTTCAAAGCTTCTGTGGCCTTCCGGAAGAAGTAAAGGCAGTAGGCCGTCTGTCAGACAGGGCCCCATTCACAGAAGGGTGTGGTGCAGATGCTGCTGAGGGCTGGGCAGGGATCTGTGTTATCCCACATTTACAGGGTCCCTTGGAAGGTGGCAAAGCAAGCCTTTGATATTCCAGGTCCCTTAACAATTTTATGGGTTGCACTTAAAAAATTTTTTTTCGGGGGGTTCTTTGAATTCATTCTATATCTTAGGCTATCCTAAAAACTCACCAATCCTCCTGTCTCTATATCCTGAGTGCTAGGATTATAGGAACATAGCCTCAATACTTGGCTGGATTCTCCACTTTTAAAAATAATTTTTAAAAGTTATTGAATTATTATGACTGTTATTATTATTTATTACAGTTTATTCACTTTGTATCCCGGCTGCAGCCCCCTCCTTCATCTCTTTCCAGTTTCACCTTCCCTCCCTCATCTCTCCTATGTCTCTCCCCTCGTCCACTGATAGGGAAAGTCCTCCTCCCCTACTATCTGACCCTAGATTATCATCAAGACTGTCTGGATGCTCTTTCTCTGTGGCCTGCCAGGGGGAGGTGATCAAAGAGCACACATCTGTGTTCATGCCAGTGACTGCCCCTGCTCCTCTTACTAGGGAACTCCCATGGATGGAGACTGAGATGCCCATTGGCTACATCTGAGAAGGGACTCTAGGTCCTCTCCATGCATAGTCCTTGGCTGATTCATCAGTCTCTGCAGGACACCCTGGGCCCAGATTTTTTTGCTCTGTTGGTCTCCTTGCAGAGTTCCTGTCCCCTCCAGGTCTTTCCATCTCCCCATTCTTCCATAAGATCCTTGCACTCTGCCCAAAGTTTGCCTATGACATCTCCTTCCATGTCTTTCTGAGGCCCTCTGTGGTAGGCTCCTGTCTTGTTCCTTGTCTTCCCCCACTTCTGATCTCTATCCTGTTTGACCCTCTGAATGAGAATTAAGAATATTCCTTAGGGTCCTCGTTATTGTTTAGCTTCTTTAGGACTATAGATTTTAGTATGGTTATCCTATCTTATATGTCTAATAGCCACTTATAAGTGAGTATATACCATGTGTGTCTTTCTGCTTCTGGGTTATCTCACTCAGGATGATTTTTTTCTAGTTCCACCCATTTGCCTGCAAATTTCATGATTTCCTTGTTTTTAATTGCTAAGTAGTTTCCATTGTGTAAAGATATCACAATTTCTATATCCATTCCTCGGTTGAGGGACATTTAGGTTGTTTCCAGATTTGGCTATTACCAATAAAGCTACTATGGACATAGTTGTGCAAATGTCCTTGTTGAGTGGTGAAGCATCTTTAGGTTTTATGCCTAGGAGTGGTAGAGCTGGATCTTGAGGTAGCACTATTCCTAATTTTCTGAGAAAGTGCCAGATTGACTTCTGAAGTGGTTGTAGAAGTTTACATTCCCACCAGCAATGGAGGAGGGTTCCCCTTTCTCCTCAACCTCTCCAGCATATGTTGTCACTTGAGTTTTTTGATCTTAGCCATTCTGATGGGTGTAAGATGGAATTTCAGGGTCGTTTTGATTTCCATTTCCCTGATGACAAAGGATGTTTCTTTAAGTGTTTCTCTGCCATTCGATATTCCTCTGTTGAGAATTCTCTGTTTAGCTCTGTACCCCATTTTAAATTAGATTACTTGGTTTGTTGGTGTTTAATTTTTAACAATGATGAAATGAAACATTAGAAAATAACTTTGTACTTTCAGTATAAAATTATGCACTATGTCTTAGTCAGGGTTCTCTTGTTGTGAGGAAACACCATGATGGTAACTCTAATAAACGACAGCATTTAATTGGAGGGGGATTATAGTTTCAGAGGTTTAGTCTGTTGTCATCATGGCAGAAAGCATGGCAGCATGCAGGCAGACAAGGTGCTGGAGGAGGGGCAGGGAGTCCTGCATTCAGATCCACAGGCACCAGGAAGAGAGACACTCTGGGGCTGACTTGAGCTTCTGAAACCCCAGAGCCCACCCCTAGTGACATACTTCCTCCCACAGGACCACACATCATAATCCTAAGTAGTACTACTCTCTGATGACTAAGCACTCAAATATATTAGCATATGGGATATATATATACAAATAAATATATAAAAATACATATATATGTATGTGTATTATTATTATGTTTTTGGTTTTTCAAGACAGGGTTGCTCTGTGTGGCCTTGTCTGTTCTGCACTCCCCTTTTTAGACCAGGCTGGCTTCGAACTCACAGAAATCTGCCTTCCCCTTTCTCCTGGGATTAGAGGTATGTCACCATATCCATCTGGGGGGCATTCTTATTCAAACCACATCACTACCGCTTTAGTGTGATTCTTCCCTCCCCACCTTTTGTTGAAAATTCTTTCTTTACTCACAACTTGCTTCCTGATTAGAGTTTCCCCTCTCTCTACTCATTCCAGTTTCTCCCCACCGCCTCTCCCATCTACATCCACTTCCTTTCAGCCTTTCATTAGAAAAGAGCAAACTTCGAAGAAATATTAAAATATAACCAAATAAAATGTAATAAGATAAATTTAAAAAAAAACTATCACATTAAGGTTGGACAGAACAAACCAAGGGAAAGAAAAGAGCCCAACTGAAGGCACAAGAATCAGAGACCCATTCATCTGCACCTCAGGAAATCCATGAAAACACTAAACTGGAAGCCTAATTATATACACAGTGGAGCTTGTGCAGACCTGTGCATGTTGCTTTAGTTTCTGTGAGTTCACGTGAGCTTTGCTCATGGTGATTTAGTGAGCCTTGTTTTCTTGGTGTCTTCCACCCTTTGTGGCTCTTATGCTTTTTCTGCCTCCTCCTCTATGATGTTCTCTGAGCTTTAAGAGATGGAGTTTAATGAAGACATCCCCTTTAGGGCTGAGTCTTTTTCTTTCTTTTTTTTTTATTAAATTTTAATTTTAATTACAGTTTTTTTTTTTTACTTTTTATCCCAGCTGTAGCCCCCTCCCTCATTCCCTCCCAATCCTACCCTCCCTCCCTCATCTCCTCCCTGTCCCTCCCTGAGTCCACTGATAGGGGAGGTCCTCCTCCCTTTCCATCTGACCCTAGCTTATCAAGTCTCACCCGGACTGGCTACAATGTCCTCTTCTGTGGCCTAGCTAGGCTGCTCCTCCCATGGGGGATGGAGAGGTCAAAGAGCCAGCCACTGAGTTCACGTCAGAGACAGTCCCTGTTCCACTTACTAGGGAACCCACTTGGATACTGAGCTGCCATGGCTATGTCTGAGCAGGGGTTCTAGGTTATATCCATGAATGGTCCTTGGTTATAGAATCAGTCTCAAACAAGCCCCTGTTGGGCAGACTCTTCTAAGGTGTGTTACTCTCTGAGTAACTCCTGGCTGTGTGTCCAGGAATTGTTTCCATCTGCTTCAGAAATAAGCTTTTTTGATGATGGTAGAACAAGGCCACAGTGCCCATCCTTAAACCTGTAAAAAATCACAAGTATAGATCTTGTGATTAAAGTCAAGTGGTAGGTGGCATGGACAAAAGGCAATTCAGTCCTTCTGACATTAAGAGGAATCAAAGTCATTTCAAGATGACATTTTCTTTTCTATAGTAACTATAATATATCTTTTAAAACTCAATATAGACATAGCCACATTCTGGGTAACAAATCCTCTCAAACCAAACAGCGGCTAATCACTTTCATGCCCACATTAAGAGGACATTGCAGCCAGTCCTGAAGAGACCTGATAAGCTAGAGTTAGAAGAAAGGGGAGGAGGACCTCCCCTATCAGCGGACTTGGAAAGGGGCAGGGAAGAGATGAGGGAGGGATGGGAGGGATAGGAAGGGAATTCAGGAGGGGGCTACGGCTGGGATACAAAATACATAACCTGTGATTAATATAAAATAAAAACGTAAAAAAAATAAAACAAACAAACAAAAATTAGTAAATTAAATACATTTTGGGTTTCTTTATGGTCCTTTATTTATTATTACCCTTGGGTAATTTTAGGCTTGATGCCATGTGATAACAAAGGTATGTATATAATTTTCATTTCTAATTACCTGGGGATTTTTTTTTCCTGGTACACTGGTATTTCTTTTCTGATGACCTGACTTATGATTACTGTGGAGTTCTTGACATTCCTAGTCGAAAATGTTAGAAAATTGTTTAGTGTTTGACATAAGGGCCATAAACATGTATTTTCCAACTCAGGGATACTTACTGCTACCTTGACACTACTATATTTCCCATAAGGTTGGTGACGACTATATGCAGAGTCCTAGTACAGATGCTGAGAATGCAGTAAGGAAACTAAATCTCCTGTGTACGGTAGTGTACATGCATATACTCCTCCCACCTCCTTCATATCCCTAAAGCTAACGTTTGTCCAGAGGAATTACACAATGCGTAATGAACACAATAAATAAGCAACAGAAAATGATTGAAAGTGTTGGAGGACACGGGGAAAGAGGGTAGATGAAGGGCATTGTAGATGTCAGTGGTGTGCCTTAGTCAAGATAGACTATGGGGACATGGTAATGGTTGATCAGTGGATTACAGCAGGTAAGGAGGAGAGCCATGCACATATCTAGTGACCATCACCCTAAGCAAAGAGGACAGCTAGTCAAAGGGGTTGAGATGGGAAGGAACGTGGCAAGTGAGAAGAAGTTTGTTGAGAAAGTCACAGGGCTGGAGTAGAGTTGGGGGGGGGGATGATGTAGAGAAGGAAGAGAGGTTTAGGTGATGATGAGCATTATGGCCATTGTAAATACCATTTTGGCTCTGAATAGATAAATAAAGGGTCTCATTATTTACCACCATATTTTGGGATTTATCGTTTGCTAATTCTTCATAGACCGTTGGTCTCAAAATCTAAATGTCTTTTTTGATATACCTTATGACCTGTATGGTGAGATGAAAATAGCCAACTTGCATACACCTTTCAGATTCACCCCTAACTGGGTCATTGTCTCATGTTATTCTAAGTGGCCCGATGACCTTAACCATAACATGAAGATGCAGTTCTTAAAGGCAATCAACTCTTCTATGAACTGCTCAGAGAAGGAGTCTCTAATAAAATCTTCATGTCTGACAAGTATTTCTTACTCTGTGTTCAGACCAGATAGTGATGGTGAGTATACTATGAGCTAAGAGATATTAAGGTATGAAAATTCTGTCACTGCAGGGTGGCACTGATTTTGGCTTTCAATTGTTTCATCAGAAGGTGTGCAAAGATTGCTTAGCTGGGAGGAGAGAAATGTGAAAGAAATGAACCTGATAAGAGTGAGCTTACTTCCTTCATGTGACAGAGTAAATCCTCACTTATGCTAAAACATGAACATTATTGACAGACCTAATGATAGAAATAAGATGTCCTGGCTCTTTATGAATTAGTGAGATCTATTAGCCATGATTGATATTCTAAGTTTTATAGGACATTGGAACACAAAGTTGCAACAAATGGTCTGATTAACAGATTATCTATGCTTAGCTAGTATAACTTCTTGCAAATAAAGTAGAAGAGGGTTCTGCAAATAGTCATTCCTAGACTAGATATATCCAACTAGACTGTCCCTAGAAAATAGAAATTTACGATTATCCTAATTTGTGATAGATGCTTGCATGGGGACCCAGATGCTCATGCTCAGATTTATTTCCTTTTATCTAATACAATGGTGTATTAGAAACATTATACAGCGGCCATAATGAGTGTATGTGCCTGCCGTCACTCAGTCATATATTACGTGGTGTTGCATGCCTTCATTATTTAGGTTATGTACTTCCAGGTCAGGGTTTCTTCCTTATTGAAGACATAATGGCACCAGGTCTGAGAGCTCAGATGTGATTTTCTCATGTCACAAAGCTAGTAAAGAATATCCACTCACTCACTAGGACCAATACTATATTGTTCAAAGTTCAAACACAAATTTATTCATTAGAAGTATTATTATTGAGCCACACATGGTATCTCATATCCATAATCCCAGTAGTTGAAAGACTAAGCCAGGACCATTGCCATGACTTTGATACCAGTGTGGGATACATAGTTAGTTCTAGACTAGTTTGGGACCCTGTTTCAAAAAAAACAATATATAACTAAAAATTGTGCCAAGCATTTGATTCTCTTATAAGATTCTATAATTTTAATAGAAATGTTTTGTGCTTAAAGCAGAGTTTACATTAAACCAAATGTGCCAAACTAGTACATACCCAAGAAAGGTAATTCAGTAGTCCTCAGCTTATTATGGAGTGAGATAATTGTTTTTCTTACAGTGATGTGAAAGCAATATCTATTCAGAAGAAACTATACTTTAACAATGGGCTTTGCCTTTTCCTAGGCTTATGACATGCTATTCAACACTCTTTGATGTTCTGAGCTGTGGCTGAATTTCTTGAAGTCAGCCATAACCACAAAGGGACTCTAATATTCTGTATATGAGTTTACAAAATTATGGCTTTTATTAGGCTAGATTTGTTGAATGCACTTAAACTCGTGGCATTTTCAACTTATGAAGTATTTATAGATGTAACCCTACTCTAAGTTGAGGACATACTTAGGTGCATTTAATCATATAAAATATTTTGGATTACATGTGTCAACTGTAAAAATTAATTCATCCTCCCTTTATCTGACCTTTCTCCACATTTCCCAACTTCTTGTACCTACTATTCTATATTTAGTTCAATTTTCAAAGATTATATTGTGGGAAAGAATATGTGATACCTGTCTTTCTGTGCCTTGGTTATTTCACTTAGTATAAGTGCTTCTTTCATTCTTCTTATGGCTTAATAATAACACACTATGTATGTATGTATATCATATTTTATTTCTCCATTCGTCGGTGGGCACCTAAACTTATATCACATCTTAGTTATAGTGTGCAATGCTGTGGTAAATACAGGTATGCAAGTTTTATACTGATTTATTTTCTTTGGATATATACATGTACTCAGAAGTGGAATAGTTAGTTCATATGGTAGTTTTATTTTTAGTCTTTTCAAGAGCCTCCAGACTGTTTTGCATAATGATTGTAGTAATTAACATTCCCATCAACAATGTAGGAGACTTCATTTAATCTACACCCTCATTAACCATTGTTATTTTTTTGTTTTTGATAATAGCCATTCTAACTAGGGTGAGGTGGTTTGTCATTGTAGTTAAAGTTTGTGTTTCCCTGGTGGCTAGTGCTGTTAAGCATGTTTCATACATTTGCTGGTCACTTATTTTTAATTTTTAATTTTTTTAAGAAAGGATGTAGGGGAAGAAAGTGAAATTGCCATTAAAATGAATTCCAGAAAAACAACAAGTTAGGGGCAATGCTATCTTTTGCTTATTATAAAGTCTCTGTTTACTTTTCTGCCCTAGAGGGAAAGCCTAAGTCGATCATAGCTGACTGCTCTCAATATGTGCCAGATCTACATAGCAAGGGTTTTCTTTTGATTATCAGTTCAAGCTGCTTAGAAAGAGGAAGATTTTACCTTTTTCATTCAGAGAGCATTGACTTTAGCACTGTTCTGTAAATAATGACTTAACATATGTTTCATCAAAATTTGATGCATATATAAAACATATTTCAATACACATTTGAATATTCACTCACATATATGTATATATGTTAATATATTAAAGTTCATTGTCAGAGTTGATTGGTTTATTGGAGGGCTGCCATCATGCTCTCATGTCATAAATAAGAGTTAAGCTTTGATGTGTCTGAAATTATTTCATAATAGAATGTTGAAATTGTAGTATTGTGCGTCAAGACAAAATCTAAGTCAGGAGCCCAAAATGAACACTCTTAGAGAATTTGGACTCCGAGTGGCAATCACCTGTAAGGGAATAGGAATGCTCTTTGTCTTTTGTTGCTTTGAACCTACTGTTGTCATTCAAATGTTTCTTCAAGAGCCTCAGAACATACTAATGCTAGGTTAGTCGGCCAATCTTGTAACATCTGTACTTAGTTTTCTTCATTCTTCTTTATTTCCTGCCATTCTTAACACAGTGCATGAAGTAAATAGATCTTCATACTATTTTGGCTGGAAGAGACATAAGCAGGCCTTTAAAAACAAGTGAATGATTGAAAATCCTGATGTGATCATCCCTGGATCTCAGTTCCCAACGATTCTGATTGCTTGTGACTGGTGGAAGTCAAACTGTGGAATTCAATGTGCAAGTCCCTCAAAAAGCTTACAGTAGATCTAGTACATCTCCAGCTATAGCACTCCTGAGCATATACCCAAAGAAGTGTCTATCCCTCCTCAGAGATGCTTGCCCACCCGTGTTCTTGCTGCTGTGTTCACATTAGGCAGGAGATAGATCAGCCTCAATTTCTGTCAACTGAAGAGTGGATTGTGAACAGTGAAATATTATTCAGCCATAATAAATATAAAATTTTCATGGAGCTGGAAGTAGTCATTCTGAGTGATAGAACCCAGACCCCACAAGACAAACCATGCATTTTCTTGTATTTGTGGATGTTAGTGTTGAATCTGCAGCCATGTATGGTTCATTTGGAATACTCATAGAGGCTGATGGCTCACTAATTCATAAGTATTTGATTTGGAAATCATAGTGTTCTAGGGTGGAATGTTTTCTTATTTCAAACACACCCCCTGTCCCATAAAACCCAGCAGCAATAGTGTGAGTGTCCATGCTCAAACGTGTGAATAATAACCTAAACCACACCAATAATTTAAGGCCACCATGGCTGCTGAGTGGCTTCCTGAGTGGTTTTTCTTCTGCATTGGTATTGGGCTGTTTTGTTTCTAAGTTTGCTGAAGTGTTGATCAGTTCAAAGTTGGAAGCAGTGGCTGAGAGGGACTGGGAACATTACTAAGGCTGAGGTTCTGTGATGAAATCAGGGTGTCAGGGAGAAATCTGGTTTTCAAATTAAGGTTAGCATGTGAAGTGGAAGTTTCTGGTTTCTTTGAAGACTCAGTTGAGTCATGTGATGTTTTGCTAGAAGCTGTTTTGTGAGAAGGCATTTGGTGTTTTGCTGTGAGCTCTCTCATGTGAGGGGGGTAACTTTGGTCAACTGAGAACATCTGTGGCTGGGCTCTGAGGAGAGGAGATGTGTAGAAGCCCACAGACAGTGAGACATCTCTGTGCTGATCTTCATGTCTTGATACTTGGTTTTGCAGAGAGAGAGAGAGATGTTCCGGAGAACTTCTCAGGGCAATTCAACTGAGTTTTGCAGCTTTCACTGACCTGTCCTGGTCTTCTGAATCATGCTGATTTGTGTTGCTGCTTGGTGTTGGCCTTTGGACTGGACTGCTGGTATCCGGAAAATGAAGAGTGGACTCATCCCAAAGAACTACTTCTAAAAAGGTCTACAACCCCCTTTACCTAATAACCTTCTTTACCCCCTACCTCTGGTCAGCGGGTGGAAGGGAGGTATAAACATTTAAGAACCCCAAATAAAGTAGGTTTGGTGAAAAATCTAAGCCAACAGCCATGTGTGGTTGGAGCAGTTTCAGTCGTTATAAGGGCTTCCTGCTGAATCTTGTAATGAAAACTTCCCCTAGTCAACAAAAACATAGGGTTTCACAGTTGGGGCTCAGCCCAAGTATTATGGTGATAGGTAAGTGACATCATTTGTGATACTAGGGCAGGAGCCAGGCAGATCCCAATTGCTCCACAAAAGAGACAATGTGGAGCTACAGGATGTTAGCTGGGTAACATTTCAGGTTCAGAGCCATTGGTGAGCTGTAGAATCTTAGGATCTGGGGGTGTGTGAACTTTCTTTGTTGAGGATCCCCAGAATCACTCTTAGATTTGTCGATTTATAAGGGGTGCTCAAAGGACTAAGCATGAAGTTGTTCTCACAATCCAAGATTAGTTGCGTGCAAGAGCAAAGCAACATCAATGAAAGCAAAGACTTATGGGGCCACATCTAGAGGAGATTAGGACTAAGCTTCCAAGGACCCTGTTACACAGTACACGTCTGGCTCTTTCATGTGAAGTGTTGTCTGTGAAGATGAATCCAAGAAAGACTCAGTGACCAAAGGTTTTACTTTTTTATTTTTCCCCAGGAGGGGTGGGCTCTGGACTTCAGAAGTAAAGCATGAAGCATGTTTTATGTACAGGTGGTTTCTGTGTAGCTATAACAGCCATTCTTGTCAGGCAGGACATGGTGGGGATACTCCTGTAATCTGAATTCTAAGGACAGAGCAGGTTTTTCAAGCAGATTTCAAGAAGACAGACTTGGAACTACTGAGTCAAAGCCCCTTCCACACAGTCCCCTGCACCACAGTCTGTCAGAGAACAAGGCTGGGGTTGGGAAGATGGAATAGTGCTTACTGCATTGTATGCATGAGGACTTGAGTTGGATATCTGGTATACCTGTAAAACCTGTAACCCCAGTGTTCAAGAGGCAGAAACAGGAGGATGCTGGGGGCTCTTGAGCAAGCCAGACCAGCCAAATATGTGGGCTGAAAAAAAAGGTGAGGAATAGAGAAATGAATCAGGAATACAGCTGATATAAACCATGGTTGTTCTTTCAAGTGCATGCGTACCCATACATATTTGTACACACATGAACACACACACACACACACACACACACACACACACTTACTTGAACACCACTGCTTTCAGTAGGGGAAAACCTAGCAGAAGTGAAGATTCTAATTTTGTGTGTTTGTGAAGAATGTATTGAGATGAATTCTGCAACGGACTTCCTGGTTGGGTGAGAACCTAGGAACATAGGAATGGTGGATCTGGATTACACATTTTCCTGGAGGACAAGGTCAGAGTCAGCATCTTTGATTCCTTCCAAGTGAGACTGTTACTAATTGTAGAGGGCTATTTGAATTTCATTAGAGTGAAGCCTACTGAGTCTGGATACTGCCTTGCTTTCAATTTCCTCCCAAGTGCTCTGCCCTGAGCTGTGAGCTCAGCTCTACTCTCAAGTTCAAAATGGGAAACATCCATATCAGATGCAGTTTAGAAACCTGTAAGGGGTGCACCCAGTATACAGTAAGTGCTCTATGAATGTTCACTCAGTCCCTTACAGGATTTGTCATTTAGCCACTATAGGGTCTGAAAGACAGTGGTCATCTTAAAGCCTTGTGCAAAAGACCCAGATTTTCTTAATTTAAGACTACATAGGAGGGAAAACTCCCAGCTGAGGCTGACATGCAAATGTAAGCACGCGAGGCTAAAAAGAAAAGGCAGTGTGGGATTCCTCATTTCAGACAGGCTGTGACAGCGCCAAGTGTCATGCAGCTCTGAGCTGTGAGGGAGAGAAATATATTTAGATGGTTAACAAGGGAAGGGGGATCCTATCACTGCTTGAAAAGCCCGAACTACCAAATGGAATGAAAATTTCCTTGACAGGAAGGAACATGATATTGCCTTCCTCCTCTTTCCCTCTAAAGTCCCTGGGCAATATGACACACTTTCATATCTCCCAAGCACAATCTAGGTCATCTGTTCCTGAAACAGTGGAATCCAGACAACAGGACACACAGAATCAGACCCCAAACCTAGAGTAACTGCTACAAATGCTTCATCCTCACCATTTCTTTTTTCCCCATGTTTTTTCTTTTTTTTATTAATTATTATTTTTTATTACAATTTATTCACTTTGTATCTCAGCTGTGGCCTCCTCCCTGTCTCCTCCCAATCTCACCTTCCCTCCCCCTTCTTTCTCTATGTCCCTTCCCTAGTCCACTGATAGGAGAGGTCCTTCTCCCCTTCCGTCTGACCCTAGCCTATCAGGTCTCATCAGGATTGGTTGCACCAGCAAGACTGCAGCCCCCAGGGGGAGGTGATCAGAGAGCCTGACACTGAGTTCATGCCAGAGACTGCCCCTCCTCCCCTTATTAGGGAGCCCACTTGGAGACTGAGTCTATTGACTACACCTGAGCAAGGGTTTTAGATCCTCTCCATGCATGTTTCTTGGTTGGGGTCTCTTCAGGGCCCCCAGGGTTCTGTTTTTTTTTTACTCTGGTGGTCTTCTTTTGGAGCTCCTAGCCCCCTCCAGGTCTTTCTACCTCCCTCTTCTTTCATAAAATTCCATGCATTCTACCCAAAGTTTGGCTATGAGTTTCAGCCTCTGCTTTGATACCTCCATCAGTGTCATCTTTCAGAGGCCCTCTGTGGTAGGCTCCTGTCCTGTTCTCTGTCTTCTCTTGCTTCTGAAGTCTGTCACATTTGCCCTTCTGAAGGAGGATTCTTATCTCAGAACAAACTCATCACCATGGGGGCGTCAACAGTGGAACCAACCTGTGCATCATTAATAGTCTTTCAAACCTTTCAGCCAAAGAAACCTCATTTGCAGAAGCACAAGATACAGGCAGAGAAAGCGGACCTGCTGTGTTGGAAGTGGCTGAGCTAATTGTCCACTGGCCCCAAATTACAGTGCTGTGTAACCCTGTAGAGATCCAGAAGAGAAGGACTGCTATGTGCCGGTTGTGCATGTACTTAATGTGAAAATATGCCTCTGAGCAGAGTTAGGAAAAAAAATTATAGAAATATAATCTCTTTGTAGGTGAGAAAGTTGAAGTTTAAGGTGATCTGGGCACTTGCAGGGACAGGATTTGAACGCGTGAACAGTGAGTCCTAACTTTTCTTTTCTTTTCTGTTTATTTTTTTATTTTTTGAGACAAGGTCTCATCTATTGTTGGTTGGTCTGGGACTTACTTGTGTGGTCTTAAGATCCCCATGCCTCTGCCTGTGGAGTGCCAAGACTATAGTCCTGTACCACCATGCCTACTTTATGTAGTGCTGGGGATCAACCCTAGCGCTTTATGTATGGTAGGTAGGAGCTCTACTATGAAAGCTGCATTCCCACGCAGTGACTTCCCGTTTTCTGGTGTGACAGAACTTTCTAATATCTAGGTTCTTTTGAGCTCATTCATGATAAAAACAACCTCGGGGCTGCAATCATGCTTCAGAGAAGAAACAGAAGTGGAAGTGTCTTTGCAGTTAAGGTGTGTTTTTAAACACGCCAGCCTGAGTGCACAAACGGGTCATCTTCAGTCTTTCTTTTAAGGACTGATGGTGCAAGAAAAGCTGAGACACTGCTGGTCTCAGAGTAGAGACTTCCCACTCGTCAATGACATAGTGCTTGTGTTAGTTTTCTTGTCACCACGACAACGTATCTGATGGAAACAACTTAAGGGAAGAAAGGGTTTTTGGCTTATAGTTTCAGTAAGATTTCAGTCCACCATGAAGTTGGGAACTTGTACCAACAACTTTATCAGATCTTATGAGCAAAGAAGTGGAGAGCTCTGGGCTCGCATTAGTAGTATGCAAACCTTCAAAGACTTGCTTTTAGTGACCTCTTCCAGGTCTCCACCTTCTTAAGGCTCCACAGCCTTTAAAATTAGGGCTAGGGGCTGGGGATTGAATGTTCAAAATATGAGCCCGTGGGGCGATTTTTAGATTCAAGCCGAGGCAGAGCATGACAAGCTCTGACTGCAGCTAGTCTTCACAGAAGCTTATGTGCCAATCACCTAGAACACTATTTGGTATTACTGCATCCTGCTTCCTGGCTCACCTAACTGTAGGTCCAAAGGGAGAAGATTTTAACCTCCAAATTTATATGTTAAAGCTTTAACGTATGAGTTATAAGTTAACACTTATAACTTACAACTTATAAGTGCCACTGAAGATGATTGAGTTTGAAGTTGGACCTTTAAAGAGGTCATTCCAGTAAACTGAATCATACTTGTAGCACTTGGTGTCCCCAGAAAAGATTAGGGTATAAGAAAGTACAGGGGAAAGAGCAACCAAGGAGAGTGAGACCTCAGAAACCAGCTCTGTGACACCCTAATCTAGGACTACCAGCCTCTAGACCTCAGAAAAACAGTTTTCATGTTGTAGGCTTCCAGTAGGGTTGTCTTTTACAAGCAGCCCTAGAAACTTAATATAGATGACTACAGAAAAACGCCTGCAGATCTGCATGGGGATTTTGTGGCTCTAGCTACTGTTTGAAAGGTTGTATTCCTATGAAAGGAAAGGGGAGGGGCGAAGACTTAAGAATAAAGTTATTTTTAACAAGTTGTGAGGATTTTATTTTTTTCCTGTTTTGTTGTATAAACTCCATGTCAGCTATCATGTATAGTCACTTCCTTCTGCCCAGATCCCAGACTTTTGTTGTTAAAATGCTTCGTAGGGTTTTTTTTTTTTTTTTTTGGTCTTCTTATTTGGATTTTCACGAAGCAGATGAAGAAGTGAGAAGCATGTGTAGCTACCAAAGTATGAAACCAATTAACACTTCAGATTATACCTAGGAGGGTCTGACAGAATGTCTGCTCAACAAACCCTGCGAATATTAAGAAGTCTGCTGCTGTTGTTTTCCTAGAGCACATGGGGCCGTCCTTCTTTCTGCATTCAGCCCTGCCACCCTTCCCCCTCCCAAATACAAAGTAAAGAGTAACCTTTATGCGTTCACAATGAATTACAAAGCTTGCATTGGGCAGGACACAGTAATCAGAGCTGTTGGGGTAGATCATCAGGGATGTTGCATCTCCTCTCCCTCCTCTTCTTCCACCTCCTCCTTCCATAATGAGCCCAATTAAAGTTCTCACAGGAGCATGGGAAACTTAGTGTGGCATATAACTGAAGAAAAATGTCTCTGCTTCCCCCAGTGACTAGTAACTACCCATAGATCCTCAGAGGGTCTTAGGAGTCCTTCTCCTTCCATGAAGGGATGCTGATAGGACCCATCTTTTCCAGGTACTCATAGCTGCTGACGTTTCTTGAGACTGGGAGGCATTGCTAAACATGTCTTGTTTCTAGCAGGTGTTATGTTATCACTCATGAGCTGGCTCTTAAGGCAGAGGGGGAACGATGAGGAAAGGATATAGTAGTGGGACAGGGCACAGGCTGTGACAAGGTTTTGGAAGACATAGACACTTGTGGTGATCTAAGCTTCGCAATGTACTAATGTTTAGGGGCTCCCCTCAAATGGGTCATGTGGCTAGACTTGTGGCTTTGGAGACAAAGAAATCTAACTATCAGCCCTAGGGTAGACCACTTAATCTTTCCAAACCTCAATTTCCTCTCTTTAAGATGAGTGTAATTATAATTAACTCCTCATAGAGTTTTATGAGATATACACGAGTTTAGTAACTAGTTGGGTGTCCACTTACTCATTCAGGTGTTTGCAGGGAGGAGGAATTGGCTAGCTTTAGATTTCCTTTGATTCATAAGAACTTGGTAAAAAACAGGAATTCATCTGGGCGTAATGGAGCTTGGCTGTAATCTTAGCACCCAAGAGGCAGAAGCAGGCAGATGGTGAGTTCCAGCCAGTTTGAACTACATAGTAGGTTCCAGGCTAGGTTGAACTACACAGTGAATCCCTGTCTCAGCCAACTACAACAGATACAAAACCAACCAATCAACAAACAAATAAACAACCGAAAGGCTGAGGTGAGAAGACTTTGATTCAAGGCACAGATATGTAATTCTCCCGTCTCAGCTCCCTTGACAAGTCATTTAATTTATGCAGGCGCCAGTTTGCTCATTAAAACACAAACAGTGTTGCTGGTTGGCATGTTCCAGAATCAGTGTGAAGATTAAATGTGAGACAGTATAAGGAGTTCACTGTAGAGTGCCATACTAATTTATATTATTATTGTTGCTCTTGTGCAGAACAAATCAGTTATTCTGAAGTTTGTGCAACTTTGGGAATGGGAACCAACTGTCTGTGAATGCTAATGACCTCCATGTGCTGTGTAAACCACTTCCTGTGACAAGGTGGAGGGCAATCCCACAGGAAAAGCATCCCTGGTCAAAAGAGTTTTACAAGTGTCTTACACTCTTTTCCCTCTTAGAGACCACAAGGTCTAATGTATAGTCATCTGGAAGTACCATGGATGCCCAAGTCCTTTATATGAAACAGTGAAGTGTTTGCATATCATCCAGACATATTCCTGATTATGTTAAACCATCTCTAGATTTCTTAAAATGCCAGTGATAGAAAATAGTTCTTATGGTGTATGTTTAGAAAAACTAAAAAAAAATCTCTACGTGTTTGGGGTAGATGTAATTTTTTTCTGAATATTTAAAAACCACAGTTGGTTGACTCTATGGAAGGCAGCTTATTAAAGTCCTAAAAGCGACTATATTGTACAAGAGGTTAGACATTGTTTTAGTCACACTCCTCAATTGTGTTTGCTCTCAGAACACTTTTCTAACACTTTACAGGAGCTGGCTGGGAATGATTTTGACCTTTGACCTATATAAGATACTCAGTTCTAAATATAGGTTCCTTTATGCGTCCTGTTTTGAGTTTCTCTTTGTCTCTCTTTCTGTGTGCCTCTGCTTTTTTTTTTCTGTCTCTCCCTACCTCTGCCATTATTTCCTCCTTGTTTTATATTTGCCTTTGATTTTTAGTTTTGAGTAGAAAGTGTGTCTCCATAGTTAGAATGGCAACAAGACACCTTTGTAATTCCTGCCTTTCTGTAGGATGAAGAGCCTGGACAAGGAGCAAGGTCACAGAGGCCACTGCCAGATCCTCTTTCTTCGTTCTCAAAATACAAACCCGCTCAAATCCCGAGGCATCGCCCCCTGCCCCTTGCCTCCTCCCTTCCTTCTTTGCTCCCGACTTCCCCTCTCCCCCCCCCCCCCCAACATCTTTTCAGGCAGGGAAGCAATGGCGTTATTTCTGTCTGTAATTTTGTGGCCTCTAGAGGGCAGTATGGTCACAAGAAAAGAAGTTTTGTTTACCCGCGTTTTCTGGATACTAAATCTAAGATGCTATTGCACCAAGGAAGTGCTGTCCCTCCCTTCCCTCACTCCCTCTGCTTCTCCTTTTCCCTCTACCTCTCTTCTTTCTTTCCCAAATTCTTTAGAAAAAAGCAAATGTCACCTGGAGCCTTGGAGGCAAACACTAAAGACAGGAGTTGATAGCAGAGGAAGAACTGTGGGTCTCCAAGAGGCCAGGGACCAGGGGACGTCAAATGATGTGGGTGACGGTGGCTGTAGCTCTGATGTCATCACCACTGGAGTGAACAGGGCTGTACTCATTAGAGAAGACCACACTGTTTATTTTGACCAAGGGAACTTCAACAGTTAAATGAAAATGAGTATTTCTGGCTTTGGGGTATTAGATTTTGTTCAAAACTGAGGGAGAAAGGAAACGTTATTTTTTTTTCTTTCAATGTATAATCAACTGTTGAATGTCACAATATAAGCAATACTCACTGTCTCTTGGTGGTTGAGAGAGTTGATACTCAACCATGGAGAGGTTATAGTCTTACAGTCTGCTCCCTATCAGCAGGGTGAGTTTGGCCAAATCAGGTCATGTATTTGACCTCACAGTTACTTCAAAGACTGTCTCAACCTCAAAAGATAGCTATGAGGGTTAGTGACAAAAGGCGACATATTCTGTGTTAACACAACAGTATGTCTCAAAGTTCAGTTTCTGGACCCGCCCTATTGTCAGGCACACCACCCGGCAACTCCCCAGAAAACAGACTCTTAGGTCCTGGCACCCCACATCTCCTAAACCAGGGACTCCAGAGCACAGCCAGCTGTGTGTTAATAAACCATCTGCGTGACTCTGAGGCATGCTAAAGCTGGAGAGAGGCTGTTGTTTTGTAACTAGCTTATTGATGCTACCGGAATAATAGTATTCATTATTACCGTCATTATTGTGAACTGTTACCAGAAATGAAAACAAACAAACAAACAACAACAACACTGTCTTATAAAAGCCCAACAGTCTTATTTGAGGATCCAAATATTGAATGCGCAATACTTGACAGGCCAGTGTGGTTACGAGCAATGAGAGAACACACGAGTTATGCGTTGAGAACCGTGTGCTGACAGGGCTGCCCTGGCCACTCTGTGCTAGGAATGGGCTTAAGGAATAGGTAGTGTGGAAATGGCAGAGAGATGGTAAAAAACCAAACCAAACCAAACCATGTTGGCCGAAGGAAATAGCCATGGCAATAGCTGTGATGAAGAAGTAAGGTTAATCAAGACGCGAGGAATGACAGCAGTTTAAAACAACATTCCTGAACATCCACTATGATTGAAATAATGGAATGAGCTAATGTCAAGACAAAGTTGTGTAAATAAGTGCGGGTTTATTGGGGGCAACAAGGGAGGGAGAAAAGGGGAAGAGAGAAGGGAGAATTGAGTGCAGAGAAACAGAGAGAGAAAAGTGAGAGGAGAGAGAGAAAAGGATGAGAGAGGTGAACCAAAATGTCTAGATTATATAGTGAAGGGCCTCTGGGAGAGGGGAAGCCCACCCCTGGGGTAGGGAACTCAGGGAAGAGGACAGGGTATGCCAGCCATGCCCTGAAGCAAGTACGGACCCAGGGATGTCTGAAATAAAAAACATTATAGTCCCTGTACTGTTAGCACTGAGGATGTAGACACTAGAAAGCCTCAGGGTGATACATTTTTAAAGAGGTTGATTGTGGCACATGCATAAACACACACACACAATGACAAAGCATGATACATCAAAACAAGTACAAATTATAAAAGAGAAACGGTTTTCAATATTCTTCTGTGTCATGATTTTCAATCTAGAAAATTATTATCAGCAACCCCATCATCATGACATTGATCATCGTGATTGATCATGGATTAAGGACATGCGTGTATCAGATACCATTCTGAGTACTTAATGTGAATCTTCTCACGTGACTCTAGCAAAAACTTGGTGATAGATTTGCACAACCCCGTCACTGTGCTTAGAAGTGGAGGAGTTTGGAACGGAGCCAGACTCTATCTAATTCTAAGGGACGGCTATATAAAAGGGTCAAGTCTTTTGAGGGCTTATGTGTCACGGCAAAAATGTGCTCCTCTTATTGCATTTGTTCCTTTACATTCTCAATTTCCTGTGGAGTTCGCTGAGGCCATATGACTACTTCCTATCAAACAAACACATGTAGAATAGGAATGTGTTACTTCTGGGCTCAGGCCTTGAAAAACTGTCCACAGTTCCCCAGCCTTTCTTCCCCTACCTTGGTGCCCTTGAGAGCAGCTTCATGTGCTACTTTTGTGTCATTGTAAAATTGTGGAGCCCTTTCTAGTTAGAATCCCAGAGTAAATTCAAGGGATTTTTGGTTGACAGGTAGCTGAAACAGAAAGCATGAGTAGGAGAGGCTGGCAAGGGAAGAGGTTATTACCTGGGGGTTGGGCTTCTCACTGATTGGCTCCTAAAGCTCACAAAAAGAATGAAGTCAGTTATGTAGTAGAGAGAGAATCCTGAACTTGGCTCTTCTCCAGTGTAAGTTGGGGGAATGTTGAACTGTTGAAAGTTTCTTTGTGGGGGAAAGAATACCTTTTTGTCTCTTACAAAAACTGAGATAAAGGAGGACAAAGGAGTTCATACACAGCAGCTTTGGGGGGTGGGGGAAGGGTGGTAGCTGGTTCAAACTGTTCTAATTACTTCCATGACAGTAGAACCTGGGGGGGGGGGATCTAACATTTTAAAGTTAATTCTAAATTTTACTGTCTTCTTACACCCCCCCCCCCAAACCCCCAAAACAAACAAAAATCATAAAAGAAATATTCTCCTCTGTTGTTTTGTTTGGTGGCTTTCTGTTTGGGAAATTATAATTACCTGAGAATGTTCTTCCATCTGTCCCAAGGAATGCCTTCAGAGTCCTGCTCTTGAATATGTTTGATTTTGAAGTCCATATCTAGCCTTTTCTAGGATACAACATGACAGTGTTTTTCTCTGTTAGCCTGGCCAGGGCATGTGTGTGTTGTACCCTTTCAGTTTCCTTCATCCATAAAGGAAATGCTGGGAGGTCCCTCTGACCTTTTAGATTCTTGGCATGAGCTTGGAGCTCACCTGAGATGGAAGGATCCTGGAACCTGCTGAGTGATTCTTTGTTATTTATTTTTAATGTCAAATTATAACAAGAACTAGCACCAAGGCTTCCATGGAAATATCTTTAAATAGAACACAGCACCGTGGTACATCTCTCAGCCAGATATAAGTGAATGAGCTGATTGCCAAGGGCAAGTGAAAGAGAATGGAGAAGGAGCTATTACTTAAATGTTTATATGTATATGTTAATGTATATAAAACTGATGAGGAAAAAATACATTTTAACAATAGTGAGTGTTCACTTGCTTTCATGAGGTCAAAGTTATGAAGATTCAGAATGTATTGGGGCTGTTAAATTATTAAAGAAATGTAATCTTTGGTACAAATTCATATGGCAATAGAGGGTCTGAAGACAGGGGGTGAGCATATATAGCACAGGATAGATTTTATGGGCTGAGAGATCTCATGTGTGCCACTGAACACATGAGAGTGAACTCCGTTTCTCTCATGAGAGATGAGAAATGTTCAGCAAATACCTGTGCATCTTGCACTTTTTACATGCTGCACGTAGAGAAGTGGAAGGCCGCAGTCCTCATGTTTTCATGTCTGCAAACAAGCCAAGTGGTTTCAGTTAACTCTTAGGGCTCTAACATAGGTTGAAAACTATTCTAAATAGCTTTTCTGTTGTAATAAGACTCTGACCAATAGCAACTTGGGGGAGGAAAAGGCTCATTTTATCTTGCAGGTTACAGACTGCCATCAAAGGAAGCCAAGGCAGGAACTCAAGGCAGTGACCTGGACATAGGAACTGCAACAGAGGCCAGGGGGGAATGCCGATGGCTGGCTGGCTTCCCTTGGTTTGCTTATCTCCCTTTCTTACACAGTTCAGTCCCACTTGCCCATGGATAGCATTGCCCACACTAGTCTGTGCCCTCCATCGGTTGGCAGTCAACAGAATATACACACAAGCATGCTCAGATGCTAATATGATGGAGGCAATCCCTCTCCCTAGATAGTGCGTTAAGTTGAAAACCTAGATTAGCCATCCTGAAGAGATAGGAAATATATATTAAAACATAAGAGGTATAAGTTTTTCAGACTATAGTAATGAGCAAGGTAAGGTGAATGCTTCCATGGAGTTCACACACATTGTAAGTGTATATATCTGTGTTTGCATGTATCATAATAGAAGAAAAGAAAAGATACAAATATGTAATATTGAGATGCTCAGGGTGCCAAGAAAACTCAAAGGAGAATTGAACAGATCTGGGGTATCACAGAAATATATATGAAATTGGAAAGAAGGACAAACAAGATAATGAGAGAACAAAGAAGCATTCTAGGCAGAGGGAATCACTTGCTGGTGTCATGTGATAGAACGATCTTCGGGGATACAAAGAAATGAGAACACAGGCCAGAACACAGAACAGAGAGGAGCATGGAAAACCCTGGACTCTGGACTGTAAAATATAAACCAGACATGTAGGGGCTGGTAAACCATGCTGGCTAGCTTTTGTCTGCCCTGAACATTTGTGAACACCCTTGATCTGGTTTCCAAAATGTGTTCATTTACACTAATCCCATTTCATTTTTGTCAGGAAAATTTTCTTCATACTGAACCAGAATCTCCTATATTCACTTTTGTTCTAGTTGCTTTCTATGACTGTAATAAAACACTTAACAAAAACAACTTGAGGGGAGGTTTATTTGTCTTAATCTTCCATGTCACAGCACGTGCAGGAAGCCAAGGCAGAAACTTGAAGCAGGAACTGAAGCAGAGGCCGCAGAAGAACAATCCCTGATGGTATCTCCCGATTCTGCTCAGCTAGCTTCCTTACATAAGGCAGGACCACCTGCCAAGGGCTGAGACTGTCTACAATAGGCTAATCCTCCCTCTTCTGAGATGTGTCAAGTTGACAGCCAAGAACAGCCATCACATTTGCCCAGCTCTAGGCGCCATCCACTCTCTGGAGCTCTACAAAGAAAAGCCACTGCTTATCTTTATTTTTTTTCTTCCTTGAGCTTATATTTCTTCTAACTCTCCTGCTTTCTAAGTTTAACCAATACTCACATGGTAGGACTTTAAGATTCTTTTCCATAAATACTGTCTTTGGAACATACCAATTGCTTAGCATCCTTCCTCAGAGTCAGCACTTACCTATCCACACTCAGTGTTGGGTTAATGTGGAGGTTTCCACCTTCTTTGATACATTTCCATGATCAAAGTCTTTCTGTGACTCTCTCCTTACACTGATGATCAAAAACAAGGTTTGCAATAGACTAAGTCCTTTAAACCCCTTTCTTGTAAGCTGCTATTAAGCCAGGTGATTCTCATCCAATATGTATGTGGTCATTTATTTTTAATTCCTACCTTGTCCACTTCTAAAAGTGACTGTCAGCCTAGAAACAAAACATATATACACATCCACTCAGCTGAGAGAGCAGAAATGCTACATCTTCACAGTAGATTTTTTTGCAGCAAGTTCTAACGATACCTTGCTCAATTTCATTGCCTTGATTCAGATTTCTTGGTTCTATATTTTACCAGATCTCTTTCTTACTTGATTTGTGAGTGGCTCTCAACAACTGCCCCCTGCCAATTTTCTGTTAATTGCCATTTTTACATAGTTCCTGTTTATTTAGGTAAGATTTCAGCCTTACCACCCTTCAGGTGTTTGACTTTTAGTAGATTAATCCACATTTCTGCATACCCACTTTTCTGATTTTCATAATGCTGCTAAACACATAGACACATTGAGCGAATTCAATAAATTAATAAAAGAAAGCCATTTGAATAGTGCCTAGGAAAGGAGAAACTCTCCTACACTTATTATTTAATTTATCATTAAAAATATTTAAATTGCATGCATTGGGGTATGTCTGTGTGTGGGTATGTGCACAAGTTAGTGCAGGTGTCCATGAAGTCCAGAAGAGAGTGTTCTAGCCTTTGGGGACAGAGATAGGGGTGGTTGTCAGCAGTTTGACTTGGGTCCTTCATAAGAGCAGTACTCACTCTTCATCAATAATCCTTATCTCCAGCCCTCCTTCCAACCCTCCGTCTGTATGACTGACACATTGTATGACACATGACTGAAGGCTAAAGGATAGCTTTGTAGAGCTTATTCTCTCCTTCTGCCTCTACATGACTTCTGGGGATTGATCTCAGGTTGCTAGGTTAATGTTGCAAAGTGCTTTTAGCCACTGATCCATCCCACTAACACCTTATTAATTTCTGCTTTGAGGCTCAGCCTTGCAGTATAGCTGGACTGGAACTGTTCACCCTCTTGCTTTAGCTTTCCACGTGCTTGGTCATCTAATACTTACTATTATTATTATTAATGTAAATGTTTTTTGAGAATGCATTATGTTATATGGAAAACCACAATTGTATATTTATGTTTGCTGTGTTTGGTTATCTGGTCCTCTTTGGCCCTAGATCAATTAGGCTCCAAGTGCGGAATCTGGCAGGAGGTGGTTGGGGGTTGAAATTGATTGACTATTCAAAGAGAACTGACTGGCCCCTTGCCAGAGCCAGTCAGCATTTCAAATAGAACAAAACAAACAAAGGAAAACTGTTTTCCCTCTAGGGAATCATGCTGACAGAAATTGTACCGTTCTATTAAGTCTCCATTTCAGCAGGAGACCTCAGGACTGAAGTCAATAGAATGGTGAATGGTGTACAGGATCCCAAATACTTAACCAGGAGAGACTAACGTCTCACCCCATGATCATTATCTGTCCCAAATAGGCCATGAAGTCATATAGAAACTCAAGAAAGAGAACTGGTAATGTCAGTGAGCACCTCTGAGGTCTGTCACAGGAGTGTAATCAGCAAGTTTGCATCATGCAACCAACATGGTCCAAATCCTGTTGTAGATTCATTTTCTGTATCTTCATCTGCAAGTCCCAGCACCAGGAGCCCTCTCTCTGAAGTCAATTCCATCATTATCATCCTCTCTTTCACTTCTTTCCAGTAAACCTTTATTTTCATTTCCTCTGTGCTCTAAGAGTAGGTAAAATTTATACCATTTAAAAGCTTATTTCGTTTCAGTCATGAACTTGATGGCTGACTCTTTGACCCTCCCCCATACAAGCAGGGGAGTGACAGACGGGCTAGATCCCAGGGGAGGACATTGCAGCCAGCCCTGAGGAGACAGGATGAACTGGGGTCGGATGGAAGGGGAGGAGGTCCTCCCCTGTTGGTGGACTTGGAGGGGGCAGGGAGGAGATGAGGGAAGGTTGGGGAGGGTGGGAGGGAATGAGGGAGGGGGCTACGCTTGGGATGCAAAGTACCTAACCTGTGATTGATAACAAAAAAAATAAATTAATAAAAAAATAATAAAAGCTTATTTCACCTAAGTTTTAATGTGGTTCACTCCTGGTTATTTGTTGCTGTCTAAAAAAACCACCTTAACACTTAGTGACTCATAGTTTTATATCATCTGTTTTATTCACGAACTGGTGATTTATGCAGGAGTTGCTGGGTCTCTCTATCTCTCCTCCCACTGCACCCTTTATGGTGGCTCCCTCATGTGGACAGTGAATTCTCCACAGGCAACTGTGAGTTTCCTTATAGCAAAGTAGCTAGGTTCTAACACTCAAAGAGGACCAAGTCTCATTTGCATTACTTGACCCTTCCAGTAATGTGGTATCATACCAGCTATATCAACAAGCCTCCCCTGCTTCCTAGGGAGGAAATGCAGACTCTGTCATTGGGCGATGTTTAAATTGCTCTGTAGAGAGAGCACATGGATTTGAGAGGTTCTGTTGTGGTGATTTTTAGAGTGCAAAACTGACACAGATTTCCATCACTTTAGGTCTGTAATGGAATTAATCTGGGCAGTAAATAACAAATTTATAGAGTGGATGCCTGCTTTCCTTGGAGACCGTGCTTCTTGAGGTTGTGAGGTGGGTTTTGTCCATCCATCTGTGTGTGTCCATTGCAGACAGAGTAAGTCCTCACCTGTTGTGTACACAATGGCAACTGTTTCAGCCCCTCACCATCAAACAAATTCCCGAATTCATCAAAGAGACTAGGTGCCCTGCCACAGCGAGCCTACACCAAAGAAATTAATCCTGCTAGGTCAAAAGAGTCATAAATTGCATAATCCTCATTTCTGACTTATTGGCATAGTTATGGCCATGGCATCTCATCTTCTCCAAAGAGATGTAAGAGAAAACACACACAGAGGAGTTATCGAAAGGGTTTCCATTCTAGACAAGAGAAGGGGACAGGGTAGCTCTGCTTCCATTCCTACTTCTGTATGTTGTTCTATGGAAATAGGTTTGAAGGAGTGGCTGCCATCTTGAAACTGTGATATTATATCCATGGGATAAAAACAGCCAACTGATATTTTTAACATTGTTTAGCTCACAGATTAACCAACTCCTGGGCCTGCTTCTCCCCAGCATCTTGTTATGTGAGGTAATTAATTACCATTATTTGAAAGCCAATTTTAATTGGCTTTTTCAGCACTGAAACAGAGCTCAATTAATGTTCATGGAATAGAACTGAATCCCTTAACTGATTTGGCTAACTCGCTTTGTAGTCTGGGCCATGCACTGGAATGAGTACACAGGATTGTGAAATCTCACCTCTGCTTCTGTTGATGCTGCTCTGCGTTTCTTCTATAATGCGCAGGGATTTCAAAGTTGGATTGGCTCCTGAAATGTCTACAGCCAGAGCCCTTTCTTTGGCCCACATATATCCAAATAGTAACTTTCCTTAGGAAAATTCTTTTTTTGGTCCATGTATTTAAAACACAAAGGCCTTCTGGGTGTGCTGGCTTCTTGGCATTCCCATGTCTTGCAGCTGAGACATAATGACTAACTACAGGCAATTAGAGTGAAGTTGGTACCAGGCCTCAGACTAAATGGAGAATGCAGCTGGGTAGAGGCAGGTCTTTCTGGCTTCAGTTGGGAGAAGCTTTGCCAAAACACCTGTGAACTTTTCCAGCCTGCTAGCAAAACCTTGCCTCTAAAAGAACAACTCCCCTGTGTTTTCAGCACGCTACCTAAACTATTGTATTTATTTGACCTTTTAATCTTTCACAGGAAGTTATAATTATTTTTAATAGTATATATTTTCTCTCTTTCTCCAAGCAGATTCTATATAAGGAGAGCTTAGACAGAGAGTTTTATGATGGATTAAAAATGGTGAGACAGCAAGGCCCTACCTATAGGTAGGAGAAGGTTGTTATGGCTTGAACGTCCACTCTGAAAGTACTCATCTTAGAATTTAATTACCAGCATGATAGGAAGATGTGACCTTTCAGATCATGAGGGTTCTGCCTTCCTGGGTGGATTGGTGCCTTGATCATAGGGGTGGGTTAGCTTTGAGATAGTAGGTTTGTCCTGACTTCAGCTTCCCCAATTCCCCTCTGTCTCTTAGGTGTTCTCTTTTTCTCCACCGGCAACAGTGTGGTACTCACTAAAAGATGGCACCATGTTTTTAGACTCTTTAGAGCCAAGTAAATTTTGATTCCTCATAAATTACCCAGGCTTTGCTGTTCTGATACTGCATCAGGAAGTAGAGCAAAATAAAGATGGAGGCAAATGGGTAGGAATTTCACTACCCATCAGTTTATTTTATTTGTAATTACATTTGCTCTTTGACAGTTTCTTACATCTATGGACTGTTCTCTGATAACCCCCTCTCATATACTTTCTCTTTTCTCTCTTCCATTTCCATATTTATCAATATCCACCTCTTCCTGTCCATCTCTTTCTCAGATTCATGGCTCTTGGTTTTGTTTTATGACCCATTTAGTTTACCCAGGGCCATCTGTGTGAAGACTGGAATTATCTGCTGGATCCTGGTGGGGTCACTAGTATACCACAATTAACAAAGCTTTAAGATTTATTTTTAATTATTCTTGTGTGTATATCTGTGTGTCTACCATGTACATGCAGGTGCCCCTGGGATCCAACAGAGTGTGTCAGATTCTTTGGAGTTAGAGTTAGAAGCACTTGTGAGCTACCTGATGTAGGCGCTGAGAAGTAAACCTGGATCCTCTGGACAAGCAGTGAGTGCTCTTATCGCTGAGTCATCTCTCTAGCTGCCTCATCACCATTTTTGAAGTCATACATACTTCTTACCCTTTACTTCATCCCTTCCCTTCATCAGTCAGAGGGGAGATTAATAACTTTGGCTTGACCAATCACAGTGCCCTACTATCATCAGGCAGGATAACTGGTTCGGGTCAGTCACATGCCCTACGCCCCACCGGCCGAATAGAGTGTCAGTTGTTGAGTACTGATTCTGGAAGGGAGGGGTCTCTAGTCCTAAGGAAGAATAGGTGCTAAGAGTGATGACCTCAGGGGCTCTGATAAGGACATATTTCTCACTGCATGAAGAGTTTTCTGAAACTGGAAGGTCACAATGCTGAGAACAGCACTGGGTAGAAGGAATGTAACCTAAGGCTGTGTTATGTAGAAGCTTCAAATGGGCTCGGACTCTCTGGTTATAAAAACCCCATATAAGTTCACGGATGGATTCCTTAAGCTTGTCTACATTATGCCAATTCTGGTAGTAGTTCTAAGACTCCCTGCTAGTAGAGCATAGCCTGATGGTCTCTTAGGGGACACAAAGATGTCCCAGCCCTTAAGTCTTCTTTGTTCCCATTAAGTGATATTATTATTTTTAAAACCAAATCGTGCCTATCTAGCTAGGGAAATGTGATGTGAGACTGAGACATTTTGGGATAGAAGATGAGCAAAAATTTCTGGAGCCTTTTGTTGTTGCTCTGTCCTGAAGCAGGATTCTTGGGAATGGGTACCATGGGATCCCTCCAGATGACTGTTTTCTTTAACAGTGAGACTGAGATTATAATATAGCTTGTCCTGTGTTAATCAATGTCTTGGGCATGTTTTGGGTGATGTTTCTATTAGAAACAAGAAAAAAGATATATATTATAGTTGATACATGTATGTTCTTCTTTTCGAAGAATTATATTATTATTTCATACATCTATGTAAAATGTATTTTTGTCATATTTCACCCTCTACTCCTTCCCTTAAGTCTGCTCAGATACACTCTCAACCCTCACCCTCTCCCAATTTTTTGTTCTTTTAAAAAAAATATCCCATCAAATCCTATTTGTATTGCATATATATGCTCATGAATGTGGGGGCATCTACTAGACTGTGGTCAAAGTACCAGGGATCACACTCTGAAAGAAAACTGACTCTCTCTCCCAAAGAAGCCACAGACTATCAACAGCTTCTCAGCTAAGGGTGGGGTTGAGGATCTCTCCTCTGTTGAAGATATTTTTATAAATGTGACATGTGGGTGACTTTCAGTAAAGATGAAGTTACTAATTGGATTGACTTGAATGTAAGCCATGATGCAGAAGCCATGTGAAAGATCCAAGTAGTTGGAGGCTCCTTACAGTGATTTGCTGGGGTTAAAACTGTGCCAGAGATGTGGGGCTCTTAGTTTTACAAAGGGAAAGTTCTGGGCAAGTAGAATGAGTTGGTCACCATACTTGAGGACCCCTTGAACATCTTATTCTTCAGCACATTTGTCAAGTACCTGCAAGGTGCCAGTCATTGTTTTATTTCTAGGGTTCCACAGATAAATAAGAAACAATCCTTGCCTTGGTATATGTTTAGAGTGTTGAAGTGAGATGTGAAGTGGGATCTTTTCTAATAAATTCTGTGGCCTGATGAATGTTCATGTTTTACTCTGAACATTCACCTTTATAGCTAATGTTGATCATGGCAAACACAAAAAGCAGACAGTAGGGGTAATTTGGGAATGGAACTGCAAATGGAAAAGAACAGTGCCATGGGAATATGGATGCCCCTGGAAACTGTGGATATGTTCAAAGGAATTGAGACACAGGGAGAAATGTAAAGGCAAGCATGAAGAGGAGTGTGTAAGAGTTTGTAATAGTAATCTATGATCACAATGATTTATAACAAGACTGGCATTAGTTAGAGCTTTTTGGGCAGCTGTCTTTGCAGAACTAATTTCTGTAGAGAGTAACATTATTCTTTCTAGAAACTGTGGGTTGAGGGAAAGGGTTATTTTGGGTGATAGTTAATATCAGACTTTTATAGATAAGAACCTTACATTTAAAAAAGCATAGGCTTTATTTTTGGTTAATACAAGTGATTCCATCTTGACTCTAACATCATCCACAATATGAAATCGTAATCTAGGAATTTGAGTTGTATTCTTTGCATACTTTTAAATATGCTGGCAGTTTACTGTGGCTGGCTGATCATACGGTTATGAAGTTCTATTGAATAGGAGTTCTGTTATCTATCTGAAATAACTGCTGTTGGTTCTCTGCCTGATTATGAGGACCCAGCTTGCACAGGGTTCACAGTTGTTGAGAGTGTTTCCGCCAACAGCTCATCATCATATCTTTTAATGAATTGCCATTGATTCATAGGAGCAACATCAGCAGAAGGTGTTTAGGAAAATGATGGCCATGTAGCTAAAGCCTATGAAAGGAAAGTTCTGGAGTTTTCTGTGAGATCAGGAGCCACAGTTTTGCTACTCCTGTTTCCCTCAGTTTCTTATAGTTTTCTCCCCAAAGCACTCCTGTTACAAATGATGTCACCTACATGTTTTTATCTTGAAATCTCCAGATCCCCAAGATCTCTGAGTGTTATGGTACTTGAAGACTGGGGTATTATGGAGGGGCAGAGTTAAAATGGGATTATTAGTATGGGTTCCAATCCAGGAAGACAGCTATCTATGTAATACAAAGAAATTTACACACAAAGAGACATCAGGGACCCAGGGACACATGAACAAGAGAAAAGGATCCTTGAGGACATAGAAAGACACTGGCCATCTGTACGGTAGAAGAAAACATTGGCAGAAACAGCCTACTGCTTTGTTTTTCTTGGACTTATGTTCTTCAGAACCATGGGAAAATAAAGTTCTCTTGTTTAACAGCCACCTGTGCCAGATCCTTTCTTCTTTGTATCCTTTAATGTCAAAATGTATTGAATAATAAAAAGTAAAGAAGCTGCATCAACTTTATTGGCTTTAATTCATGACATATTCTAAGTTTCACTTGCCTGTATTCATAGATGCAGGCAATTTAACTAACTCATGCCACCTATAATATGATATATATGTAAACATATACTCATATATGTAGTTACATACCTGTTAGGATTGGCTAAGAAAGAGTTAAAGAGGCAGCAAGTTCAAAGGTAAAGGGAGGCAAAGGCAGAGGGAGGGCTGATATGGGTGTAAGAAAAATTCTCTGACGAGCTGATAGGTGCAGTTTTGAGTTTCAGGAAGTTTCAAGGATACCATGTAGATCAGGATGGCTTCAAATTTTCTATGTAGTTGATGCTGGACTTGATTTCCCAAGCCTTCTGATTGTATACATCTCAGAAATTAGGATTGCAGGTGTGTGCCAGTACACCAGGTTATAAGTGTCATTTTGATGTTGCCTATGTGTCATAGACAAGAGAAACTGCCCATGAGCCTAAGTACAGAGGTGGACATGCTTCTAATTGCTATGGCAATTTTCTTTTTCCTTTGTAATGACTGTTTTAGCACACTGATATGACTTCCTTAAGACTTCACTTACAGGAGGATCACCATCAAAGTGTCTTTCTCCAGGATCCCTGACTACAGATACTGTCTTGAACAGCTCAGGGAATTGGGATGAGAACATGAGGAGGTAGGCATCGGTTCTCAACCTGTGGGTTGTGACCCCTTTGGAGGTCAAGCAACGCTTTCACAGGGGTCGCACATCAGATAGCGTGCACATCAGACATTTGTGTTTATGATTCTTTTTTTTTCCTGAAACATTAGCAATTATAGTCATTGTTTATGAAATTTAAATATTAGAAAATGTGGCCACAATAGAAACAATCTCTATTATACTTTCATTAGGATAATATAAGACGTGTGTATTTCTTGATGCTGTCCAGAAGGAAGCATCCTTCTCAAACTTTGACTCATTTTCTTTTTTTTAATGTTTTTTTTATAAATTTATTTATTTTTATATCAATCACAGGTTAGGTTTTTTGCATCCCAAGCGTAGCCCCCTCCCTCATCTCCTCCCCGCACCCTCCAAGTCCACCAACGGGGGAGGATCTCCTCCCCTTCCATCTGACCCCAGATCATCTTGTCTCCTCAGGGCTGGCTGCAATGCCCTCCCCTGGGATCTAGCCAGGCGGTTACTCGCTGGCATGTATGGGGGAGGGTCAAAGAGTCAGCCATCATGTTCAAGACTGAAACAGTCCCTGTTTCCCTTATTAGTGTCTTCAGTTCGATGCTGAGCTATCATGGGCCACATATGAGCGGGGGTTCTAGGCCATATCCATATATGGTCCTTGGTTGGAGAAACTGTTTCATATAGACCCCTGTGCCCTGCTCAGTTTGATCTTTGTGGAGCTCTTGTTCTCCCCAAGTCTTACTAACTTCCCCTATTTTTATTATTACTTCCTGCCCTCTGCCAAGGGCTTAATTGTGAGTCTTAATATCTGCTTTGATACATTGCTATACTGATTCTTTCATAGGTCCTCTTTGGTATGCTTCTGTCCTGTTGCTTGTTTTCTCCTCTATTCAATGTCCATCCTATTAGTTCATCTAAACGAGTATTGATCATACCAACCTGGGTCCTCCTTCTTGTATATCTCCCGTAGGTGTGTAGAATTCAGCATGACCTTCCTATCCTATAGGCCTATATAAGTGAGTATATATCATATGTTTCTTTCTGCTTTTGGGATACCTCACTTAGGATGATCGTTTCCAGGTCCCACCATTTGCCTGCAAATTTCATGATTTCCTCCTTTTTAATTGCTGAATAGTATTCCATTGTGTAAAAGTACCACAATTTCTGTATCCATTCCTCAACTGAGGGACATCTGGGTTGTTTCCAGGTTCTGGCTATTACAAATAA
>CM053761.1:33042838-33106629 GCA_028658305.1 Pachyuromys duprasi | reverse complement strand
GTGTTCCCTTAAAGACTGCATGACTTCTGCCCAAGCCCTTCTGGCTTTCATAGTTTCTGATGAGAAGTCTGGTGTGATTCTGATTGGTCTCCCTTCATATGTTAATTGACCCTTTTCCCTTGCTGCCTTTAATATTTTTTCTTTGTTTTGTAGGTTTAGTGTTTTGACTATGATGTGACGAGAGGTATTTCTTTTCTGATCTAGTCTATTTGGTGTTCTGTAGGCTTCTTGAATGTTGATGGACATTTCTTTTTTTAAGTTGGGAAAATTTTCTTCTATAATTTTCTTAAAAATATTTTCCGTTCCTTGGAGCCTGGAGTCTTCTTTTTCATCGATTCCAATTATTCTTAGGTTTCATCTTTTCATGGCATCCTTGGTTTCTTGGATGTTTTGTGTTTTGGACTTTTCTGATTTAATTTTTTCCTTCAGTGAGGAATCGATTTCCGCCAGCGTATCCTCTGCTCCTGATATTCTCTCTTCCATCTCTTGTATTCTATTGGTGATGCTTACCTTTGTGGTTCCTGTTCTTTTCTCTAAGTTCTCCAGTTCCAGGTTCTTCTCCGTTTGTGTCTTCTTTATAGATTCTAATTCTATTCTCATGCTTTGTTCCATTTCCTTCAACTGATTGACTGTGTTTCCTATTTTGGTTGTTTCCTCTCTGTTTATCTTTGATTGTTCCTCTATGTGGGCAGTTAAATTCTTCTCCATTTCTTTGAGGGCCTTGTTCATATCCTCTTTTTGTCTCTCCTCTTGTTCCTCCAATATCTGCATAATCAAAGCTTTAACATAATTTTCCTGTGTCTCTGCTGAATTAAAATCTCTACTGCTTTTGGGTGTTTCTGGTGGGGCCATGGTGTTCTGATTTTTGTTGGGTGAGTTCTTTCGCCGATTTCTGGGCATTTCTTTATATATAATCAAGGAGCTGTTTGTGCTTTAAGGCTGAACTTTAGTCTGGAACTGTCAATCTCTTGTGTCAGGAGTATTCTTGAAGAAGATCAGGGAGTTCCAGTGGTTTGTTAGTGTGTGTTGTTGTCTCAGTTGAACTCTGTTGTGGGCTCTGTGTGCCCGGCTTCGTGCTCTGTGCTAGAAGCTGTGAGCATTGCAGGGTGGTCATCCCTCTGGTCTGGAGATTGTGCTCCTCATTCTGTGCTAGAGGCTGAGTCTCCAGGTTTGAGATGTCAGCTGGGGACTCTGCGCTCTGCCCTAAGCTTGCTGCTAAGGGCTCTCCCCTGGACTGGAGATTTGGCGCCCTCTTCTGGGCCAGGGGCTGTGCACCACAGTCTGAAATGATATTTGGGGCACACACAGTGGGTCTGGGTTGGTTTCAGGCGTTGCCGTGCAGTGTGCACCCGCTGTATGCAGGCCTGTCTGAAATGGTGCCCGAGGCCTTCTCTGTCTGGCCCGTGGACACACACACGGACCAGGGTGGTTGCTGGCGGACCCCAGCAGTGTGCGCCTGCAATGTGTAGTCTGGTCAAAATGGTCCCCCATCCCTCTCAGTTTGAGGTGGTTCTGTAGGAGGTGATCGGTGTGTGCCTACTGTATGCCTGTCGGTTGAAGCAGAACCCGGGTCCTTCCCAGATTTGCCTGCAGACTCACACATGGACTGAGGTTTTTGCTGGCGGGTCTGAGCAGTGTGTGCCCACAGTGTGCAGGTCAGTCAAAATGGTACCCGGGTCCTCCTCAGTCTGCCCATGAGACTGCGTGATCCAGTCTAGTATCGCGGCTGCTGGTGTCTAGCACAGCTGCTCCCTCAGATCAGAGCTGTGCGCCGCTGGTCACCCGGAGATTTTTTTCTGGGGAATAACTGGGTGTCCCTAGGATTTTCTCACTTGATTTTTTCACCGTAGGAGTTCCGCTCACTTGGCAATCATAAATGCCCGCATTTTAGGTCCCAGAGTTCAGTCTCCTGGTCGATGCGTTGTTTGTGCTGTCCTACTCCTCAGACACAGTGTCCTCTCGTGGCAGCCATCTTCGATCTCCAATAAATCTCTTTGTGTTTATGATTCTTAATAGTAGCAAAACTAAAGTCATGAAGTGGCAGTGGGAATAATTTTACGGTTGGGGTCATTACAACGTGAGGAACTGTATTAAAGGGCCGCAACATTAGGAAGGGTGGGCACCACTACAGTTTGGTGTTTTCTGCTGGCTTCTCTCTTGCAGCTTCATGAGATTTGAAATTTAAGAAAGATGAAAGTTAAAAATATCGTTTTCATTTTTACCTAGTCACGTGCCAGTGCTTTCTCTATAGGAAACAAATACATCGTAAACATTTTGTTGAATGATAAAAATTTGAAGGTCTGAACAATAAAGTGAACTTACAAAGTCAATTGTTCTGGTTGCATTGGGAGGAAGCGCTGGACTCCTGGCAGTTCATTTGCTTAGAATCATCTGTTCAAAAGTGTTCTGAGGATTAAAAAGAAAACACAGGCTAACAATAGTTATTAGGTATATTGAAAGAAAGAGGAGGAATATAATGTATAAAACTGAGAGTCTGATTTTTAGAGAAAGAGATTTGACTAACAACTTCTGGAAACATTTTCAAATCTGCAAAATTGACAGATGTATTGTTTAGGATGACTTGCCCCAAGATTTCTTACAGGGAATTAAGATTATAAGGCGTGCAGAATATGTGTACTGACCCTGATCCTTACGTGCCCAATGAAGGGGCAGTTACCAGAAAAGCATCAGGAGAGGAGAACACCATTAGACACCACACCCCAGGCAGTGGTGCATGGGAGCTGTTAAAATGAGCTATTATTAGGTCTGGAGAAACGGCTCAGCATTTAAGAGCACTTGCTGCTCTTGAGAGGACCTGGATTCATTTTTCAGCACTTAGATTGGGCAGTTCAAAACTGCCAGTAACTCCAGTTTCTGGGGATCTGATGCCCTCATCTGGCCTCCATAGGCACTGGCAGTATGAGGTGCAATACATACATGCAGGAATATACACACAAAGTAAAATCAAAATGCATCTTAAAATCAGTTGTTATTTCGCAGATGCTGTCCACCTCATTTTTAAACATGGCCTCTCCTTTTAAGATGGCCTGGAACTTGCCAACTAAGGCTAGGCTGGTGGCCGGAGAGCTCCACAGTTCTGCTTGTATCTGGCTCTTTAGGGCTGAGATTGCAGGAATGGATCATGCTTTTTTTTTTTCTTCACATGAGTTCTGGGGATGTCTTTGTTAGTCTTGGCAAGTCTGTGTCTGTGAGCATTTTCTCCATTACTTGATATAGGAGGGCTTAGCTTACTGTGGCATTACCACCTCTGGGAAGGTAGGTGGTCCTGAGTTTTATAAGACAGTAGGCTGAGGAAGACTCCACTAAGCAGTGTTCCTCCATGGTTTCTGCTTGAGTTCTTCCTTCCAGGTTCTTGTCTCGAGCTCCTGCCCTGACTTCTTTTAATGATGGACTGTGATGTGGAGGCACAAAGCTGAAATAAACTATTTCCTTCCTTTCTGAGTTACTTCTGACCATGTTGTTTTAACATAGCGATAAAACCCATAACCAAAGTAGGAATGGAACTCAGGTCCTCACACTTGCAAGTTAAGCACTATGACAACTGGACTATCACCTTAGACCAGATGTTATTGTAAAATAATGACTGTGTGAAGCATCCATTTGTTCATTAGCTATATTTAAACCATGTGTGATGAATATGCATTTCAAAACATTGTGTTGTTCAAGATTAAAAAAATACAACTCTATTTTAGTTTAAAACCAATTAGAGGAAAAGTTACTTCCCTTCAGTTAAGGCAGTGACCTTTGTTTTACCTTTCTCTACCTTCTCGCTGACAGACAGCTGGCTTCTGCCCTGTGAGACAGGACATCTAGTTGTATGTCAGCTTCCTTCACCTTAGCCCTAACCAATTTATTTCCTATCTTGTACATCAAATAGAAGAAATGTCAGTTGTTGGTGTCTAAATTCTCTTCCAGGGCTTTCCTTATAATAAATTCCAGCTGAACTAAACTGACTTTCCTATAGGACCTTGATTTCTTCCAAAGCTTATAACATAGATATGTATTTGTCCAAGGCAACTGCCTGCTGTAAGTTACTCATAGTAGGTTTCTAATGCAGCCTTACCTTTGGCAGAAGTAATACTTCCAGGTGGATTCTGCAATATGGAATCCATTCCAAGAGTGTATGGTCTGAATCAGTGAGTAAGTCCAATTTACATCAGAGAATCCCGCACCTCATCTTGCTTCGTTTGTGTAAAGTTCCCATGAGATATCAGTTGCTTTAAGACAATCTGCTTATGTTTCTATGAATGAGTCAGGATGTGCAGGGAAGCTTCCTGTATAAAATCACGATCAGGCTGGTGAGTCAGGACTTTGTGAATGATTGCTCTGGGTCAGGACTTTCTGTGGCACACCCAGCTACACACTGGGTCAACACTTCTGTTTGGTCTAGCTGTGTAGCTACAGACAGGGAGGACACTCATTGGGATTAAGATGCTGGCTTCAGGGTACATTCCTCTGGCTTCTTAGAGAAATAAATCACACTCAAAATGCTGGCTGATATCCTTCTGTGTTCATCCTTTTGATGAGGTTTCTGACATACAAATGTTAATGGTTTACTTCTAGTTGCCTCTGGAGTTTTAAGAATTATCCTGTGTTTTTATTATTTTTCTCTGTGTTAGGGATTGAAGTCAAGGCCTTGTCAGGTAGGCACTCTACCTTGAGGCTACATTTCCAGCCCAGAAAAGAAAGTTTTTCCTAGTCCGTAGTTCATTGTTTCCTTATATAACAGTCATGACATTCCTTACTTAAGCTGAGGCACATAGGTCCAGTATGTAGGATGAAGCCTTCACTTTCTAGATCTGCTGCCATCTCACTTTCCTATGTCCCTGGGGCTTCTTTCTAGAACTCTCCAGACCACATTCTCTATAGATGTTATGCAGCATTCTTTTGTTTGTTTGTTTTCAGACACGGTTTTGAGCAAGGTTTCTTCTCTTATACATTATATGCTGACTGCAGTTTCCCCTTCCTCCACTTCTCCCAGCTCCTTCCTTGACCTCTCCTCTCCTGTAGATCAATTGTTCCTCTGTTTCTCTTCCAAAAATAATAAAAAAATAAAAATAAAAGAGCAGCCTCCCCACCCCTGGGGTGATCCACTGAATATGGCCATACAAGATACAATAAGACTGGGCACAAATCCCCATATCATGGCTAGACATGCAATCCATTAGGAGGAAAAGAGTCCCAGGCTCAGGCAAAAGAGTCAGAGTCACCCACTGCTGGGAGTCCCATAAAATACCACCCTACACAACCATACGTTATATTCAGAAAACCTAGGTCAGACCCATACAGGGTTCATATCTGTCACTTCAGTCTCTGTGAGTCCTCATGAGCCCTGTTTAGTTGATTCTGTGGCCCGTGTTCTTGGGGTATCCTTGAAGCATCTGGCTCTTACAATTCTTTCTCCCCCTCTTCCGTGGGGTTGCCCTAGATTTTATGGGTGGACTTGGATGTAGTGGGGATGGAAATGGGAACGCTGGGAGCATAAGAGATGGAGGGACGGATAACTGGAACTGGGTATCTTTGGGGTGGGGACAATGTACAAAGCATTCTCATTTTTTTCTTTCCTCCTCTTCTTGCACTTCCATTTGTTTGACTTCTTTTTCTTTCTTTTCCTCAATCTCCTTCACCTGATATATGGCCCTGACAGTGTGAGTTAGAGACAATAACCAGGCAGTCAGGAGTTCCTGTTCTCTGCTGTTAATTCAAGTTAAAACATCTAGCTTTTTTCCTTTGTAGTGTCTTTGAAGAGTTTCTGGAGGGTCACCAATAGCACGTGGGTTTCCTCATGCACTCCTTTAGGCATCCAAGTATATTGCTGAGCAACCATTTTATGACACCTATGCCAGATGTTTGTCATCTGGTAAGAAAGGGAAAGGTCCCTGTTCTTAGAGAAGTGGGTTACATAGGAAGAGTGAGAACAGAACCAGGGTAGAGAATGAAAGAGACCATAGCAGAGCAATGTTGGCTCAGGTTGGGGTGTCATACCCATACTGATTATAACACATTGATACTTTCTAAATTTTTAAATTATTTCTTTGAGAGTTTCATAGAGCATGTTTCAAACATATTCAGCTCCCTTCCTCAACTCTTCCCAGACCCAGCAGAACCCTATCTACCTAAGTTTGCTTTTAAAAAATCCTTCAAGACAGTTTATGCTGCCCAAATATTCTCAGACATTTGGTCTTCCAATTGAAGTGTGTGTGTGTGTGTATGTGTGCTTTTATCAAGGGCCACATTCTTACAGAAAACTGTCTCTTCCCTTCCCAGCAGCTAACAAGTGCTAATAGCAACACAGCAAGGGGTGGGGTTGTGTGCATAGCTCACCTATCCATGTTGCCAGTTAGATTGGCTTGTTCTTTTTATTTTATTTTATTTTACTTTTTTATTTTTTTTATTAATTAATTTATTTTTATATCAATCACAGGTTAGGTACTTTGAATCCCAGGCATAGCCCCCTCCCTCATTCCCTCCTACTCTCCCACTCCCTCCCTCATCTCCCTCCTCCCCGCCCCCTCCAAGTCCACCAACAGGGGAGGACCTCTTCCCCTTCTATCCAACCCCAGCTTATCCTGTCTCCTCAGGGCTGGCTGCAATGTCCTCCCCTGGGATCTAGATTGGCTTGTTCTTACACAGGTTTTTACATGTAGTCTCAAGAGCTGTGCACCAATATGTGCAGTTGTGTTCAGATGGCAGTGTGCCTTGCCACCATGTGCTGCCTCCAGTGCTTACACTCATTTAGCCCCTTCTTCTAAAATGACCCCTGAGCCTTGGAGTGTGATGTTATCTTTAGGGATGAGCATTCTGCGATTTCTTATTCTCTGCAATTTGGCCAGTTGTGGGTCTCTGTTAATCACTATATGCTACAAACAGAAGCTTCTTTGATGAGGATGAGAGGTGTGTTAATCTATGGGCATAATGATCAGTCCTTAGTTTAATACTATGTTCATTTAACATACTAATAGTAGTGAGTTATTCCATAGGCCCCATGACCTGTTCAGCCACAGGTTCTTGGATTGATAATGATATCAGGTATGGGCTTCATCTTGTGGAACAGGACTTAAATCCTGCCAGAAAGTGGTTGACAAATAACTCATTGATTATTTCTTTATTCTGATTTCAAATGTGAATCGTTAATGTTAAAAACTGATGATATATCATCTATCACCACTTCCTAGAGATAGAAGCAGGAGAAAGGGAGAGTTAATCATTATTTCCATTGTTAGGGATTGAACCCAGGACCTTATGCATGTTAGGCAGGCTGTCTACCACTAAGCTATACCCAAGCTCATTAACGTGGGGAGGCTTAGGAGGCACAGCTTAGAGAAAGCATTGGAGGAAGCAGAGTTATTAAACACGTGGGTCTATTTTCTTCAAGGAAAGGAATGATACCTGCTTACCCAGAAGGCTGGAGTGGATTTTGTCTAACCACCTGGTAATCTTTTGCTGTTCAATGGAGCCAGCCTTTGTCTGAATCTCCCTAAATCCTAAGCACTGTTTAGGCCCTAATCCTGAGCTTTGTCTCTCAGTGAATAGAACCCATCCTTATGAATGAGGTCACATGTACCTTCCATCCTCCATCAGTGAATCCTAGCCTTATGCTTAAAACAAATCTTTCCTCCTTGGCCCCTTACCTCAGCACTGCTTATCAGCCAGTAGAAGTCACTTTTATTGTAAAGGCCACAGGTACTTTGTGTCTTTGCTAGGGAGTTTTGATGGAGCCATCTCTGAAGCTTTGTGTGATAACTGTCACATGGAGCCCCCACCACAAACTTACTGTGCTTAAATTTGTAAGAAAAAATAAACCTCTGGGTCAGACTCTAGAAGATTTTGATCCAGCACTTGCTAAAGGTGGATGCTGACCTGATTTTCATTCTTTACCTCATTCAGAAGTTCCCCTACAGGTCTTGACACCTTCAGGGACCTTGACAGGAGGGACATTTTTGTTTTATGCATGTAGAGTCTTGTAGGAGGACTAATTCTGGAGATAGATGGTGTAGCCACCAAAAATGTACTTAATGCCGCATAACTATGCCAACTCAGCTGGTAAATTCCCTGTTATGTAAGTTGTAGCATAGTTTAAAAACTAAAAGTGATAAGATAAAAAGTTTGTTCAGCCTTACAGAACACCAAGGGAAAAACAAAAACAAAAACCCAGTAGTCTGTATTTATAAGAATTATTGTGGAAACTGACCCCTTGGTACCAATGTCAGAGACTGACGAGTATCAGGAGAAAATAAATTAGGGGGACAGTTAAACTGGGGCTGAAGGATTGGTATCCATGGAAACCTCTCTCAGGGCTGGTTATCAAAGGAGGAAGCAAGTGTGTGATGAGCCGGAAGGAGGACCTGCCACACAAAAGGAACAGCTAGAACAAAGCCCTGCAGCGGGAGAGAACAAGCTGCAACACTCCAGAAACTGAAACAAGAGCCCAGTGGGACCGGTGCATGCGAAGGAGAGACTGCTTGTAGGAGATGGAGCAGAGGCAGTACAGGGGCCCACAGCTAGGCTGGCTGTGGCTACTTTGAAACCACAGAGGTTTGAAGAGTGAGGAAGTACCTACATAAACTCCAAACTATTCGCCAGATGTATTTGTTTTGTTTGTTCACAGAAAAGATTTGGTGATATCCACTCCAGAAGCTTACAAGTAAAAATATTGCATCGTTTGATGGGATTGTATAAAGAGATCACATCTCTTATGTTCGTCAGCGTTCATGCAGGGCTGAGCTGTACAGGGCTCTGCTTTGAACTCCGATGATCCTCTGTAGAATAGGGCTGGCCTTGAGAGGTGAGGATAACATCTTGGCTTAGTTAAGGGCCTGGTAATGGAGCCAAGGTTAGAGTCCTTATAAAAGTAGCTCTACAGCCGAGGCACCTCACACAGCCTTTGGCAAGAAAAAATCTGAAATGCATCTTGCTCTGTAATTCCAGAAATACTACTGGCCTGAGGAAAAAGACACACACACACACACACACACACACACACACATATATATGTTAAAAAATAAAGATGAGTAGATATGACCTCTTAAAAAATACGATCCCCCTTACATTCTTGGATTCCTGGGAAAGTAAGGTGCACATCAACAAGGTGAGCAAAGAAACTTCACTGATGCAGAGATTCTTTCAGAAACCTGCATTTCTTTTCTTTAAACCAGCGGTAGATTAAGGTAGATAGAAGTAACTGGAAAAAATGGTTTCTAGTAGTCTCCTGCCAAGTCCAACACCTCAAATACTTAGATCCCGAGGAGGAAACTGAGATGATCACAGAGAAGAATGAAAAAAAAATTCTTGAGCCAGGAAGGAGCACTTGCCTGGCCCTCACCCAGGAGGAATATTTACAATGGGATTTTCCAAGAAGTAAGTTTTGGCTAACTGTGGTGAAATCATGAATCACAAAATAATGACATTGTGAGCTGTAAACAGTTTTAATTTATACAGGTGACATTTAAAATGCTAATCAGACCTTCAAATAATTGCTGGAAGTCAGGAAGCCGCTGCTGGGAACTCTTCCAGTTTCTATGGAACTCCTTCAAAACAGCCAGGTCTGTGATGGTGTTTCTGGCTTTGGCAGATTTGAGCTTTGACTTCCACAGAGTCAAAGAAGTCTGAGTGACTATTACTTCTGGTGACTCTCTAGTAATTGAAATCTAGAGACTGCAGCCCATAAGCAAAGGGTGAGAACTCATCCCAGTGAGGAGAGATTTCAATTTAGCTTCTGTGGTTTGGCCCCCCTTGCAAGTGAGGATGTATCAGTTCTGAGAAAATTAGCTGTCTTTCACCAAGTCTGACTTTGTGTGTTGATTTCAGGCCACTGGGGGGTTGGAGGGGTGGGAGAAACGACATTCACAGAGAAGTTTATTTCTCCTTCACTGACAGTGTATTCCAAGTGTCTCAGTATTCAGTACTATGTTTGCCCAATAATCAGTGAGAGGTGGGGGGTGCCTGCTTTATGTGACCAGATGTGATAGGGCTCCACAGAGGAGAACATTAGCACATACAACTGATATAGGCATACATACATACATACACAAGATGGCATAAGAGGCTTGAAGAGCATCATAGCCGAATAAAAGCCAGTAAAATAAAAGCATACAGTAGCTGATTAGAGAACTTTATCTAACTAAAGCTCAAGGACATGAGAGCAGAGGGAACAAGCGTAACAGTCCTCAGGGAGGAAGGCGCTAGCATTTTATGAGGCAGGCATGAAGAATATGAACTAACAGCTCGAGAGATGGCTCAGTGGTTAAATGCGCTTGCTGCTCTTTCAGAGGACCAGGGTTCAGTTCTCTGCACACACATGGTGGCTCACAAGTATCCTTATTTCCAGTTCAAGGGGATCTGATGCCCTCCTCTGGCCTTTGTTGGCCCTGAAGTTATGCTGTGCACACACATGCAAGTAGGCAAAACATATAAAATAAAAATACATCTAAAATAAAGTAGAAGTACACAGAAACAAGAGAGAGCTCTTGCTAAGTTTCAGGGAGTTTATATGGCCTATCTGTTGTGTGTCCCTTCTGAAAACCAGCCTGTAATCCTTGCCAGGTGTCTATGGACGGCACTGTCTATTTCATGGGGAGAGCAACCGCATCTGATATTCTCTCCCACTTTGAATGATAGAGTTTGTTGTTGTTTTTTGTTTTACACTTTGTTGAAAGATGTGTTCTTGGATAGTCTCGCTGACACTGAAACTTAGTTTTCTTAGCCTTCTACAGGGATATCAGGCCCTATTTAGTCAAAAGTTGAATGGAAAAAGATGAGATATAGAAAAATTACCAAGAAAGTACTAGAGGAAGGAATATATATGAGAGTGTGAGTGGGCATTTGAGATGTGCAAATCTGTTTTTACTGTGTGGATGGCTGTCTTCACCCAGCTTCTTGTGGCCACTTGGTTTGATTACAGGGGCACGCAGGATCTATTTGCTCCACACCACATTGACTATCATCTACATCTTTGTGCATAACGTGATGTTTAAGCGAAGTGCAGCAAAGGCCCTGGTTGTGTGTATTGCCCCTGTGCAGGCTTGACTCACAGATGCTAACTGAATGCTGCGGAGTAGGTTAACTTCCCTCTATTGGTTCAGTTGTGCTTTCTGGTCTCTCATGACACACCTCATTTTAAAGGCTTTAGGGAGTTGAGAAAGCCCTGAGTGAATGTGTATTGTTGATTATGGGCACAGGCATGCCAAGGAATCTAAGGCCTTGGACCCATGGAAAACTGACAAAGCCATTCTTCGTATTGGTTGGGCTTAAAAGGAGTTGCAAGGCTTTCCTCAGGGTCTGAGGATGGGAGTTTATGTGCACTTAACCTGTGACTGAAATGGCTACCAACAGAGGTTTCTTCCTCTTCTGCTCCAGAATGTTTACAGCCTAAGGGTTTGAAATTGCTACCAAGGAGACCTCCTATGGAAACCTTGCTGCCCTTATTAAATGTGCTGAGGTCCTGGGCTGCCAGTGCTTGCACACTATGCCAGATCTCAGCTTTCCTGTCTGTGTGTCCTTGTACCTAGGTGTCTGTCCTTTCTTCATTCGCTCTTCAGCCCTAGTCAGGAGTACAGTACCCAATCTAACCACTATCTATTGTAACTTCAGTTCCTACTGTGATACCAGTTTGCTTGCCTGCTTCTTTATAAAACACTCCTATTTCTTATGTATGTATGCATGGAAGGGTGCGTGCCATGGTGAGCATGTGGAGATGGGGGGACAGCTTTCATGGATTGGTTCTTTCATTCTACTATGGATTCTGGGAACCGGTCTCAGGACATCAGGCTTATATAGTATGAGCCATCTTGCTGGCCTCTGCCTGCCTTTCATTAAGCCTGCAGTCACTGACCACAGACTGAATCCCTTGGAAGTCAGTTTGACGGCTGCCATCCCTTTCCCTGGGAGAGTTTGTGTCTTCAGCCTGAGGCTGTATGTTTATGAGAACAATCTCATAAAGATCTGATGAGTAGCCTTATGAACTTCTTTGAAGGTCCTTCAAATGCTAGTTTGAGCATAAGGTAGACTCTTCTTTCATTTTTAACCCCTCTAATTGTTTACATAACATGAAAAGTTTCTCTATTACTATTTTGGGTAATTTCTCCATCTTACTTATCTGTTCTGAGGTTAAGGTGACCTTCCTACAATGAAACTGAAACCTTAGTCACCTTTTGTGTGGGAAAACCTTCATGCACCCAGATGCCTTTTCTCTGACCTCTTTGTGAACCCCCTTTCTCCAGCCTGATAAGCAGTCTTTACCCTGTTATATAATCTGAATGGCGTCTGTCTGTGTGATATCATGTCTGCTGTATAATAACTTTCAGATGGAGCTTGGTGTCACACTGAATATAAGGATACAGATTTGTCTCAGAATCTTGTGAAAATTTTTGTTATTGTTTTTTGGGTTAAGAGCTTCATATTTTTAGCATTTTTTCTCATTTGAATGTAAAAATTAATCTTGTTTTATATGAACCTTTGTACTTTATCTCTTGTTTTAGTGCTTGTGGGCTTTGGAGTCAGAGGCTCAAGCCACACTTCTAAGACTTAAAAGCTGTGCGATTATAGACAATTCACGTAAGCTTTTTGAGCTATGGTTTCTATATCTGTAAAATATGCTTGCTTCATAAGAATGAACGAGTGAATAAATGAAGGAACGAACAGCATTTATCCAGGACTTGGCATGTATTTGCTTAATCAGAAACAGCAGAGCACACTTACTCGTAGCTTCATAGCAGTAACCTTGGTGGCCGCTCTCTCTGTCCAAGGTGAGGCTAGGATGCAAGCCTCTGAGTAACGGAACTGGGACCACCTGAAGAGGACCGGGACTACTGGTTAACTCACTCTCCAGCAGGCTCTGGAAAATGGAAAGATGCAAGGAAAAAAATGAAGGAAACCTCCCAATATTTTCCATTAAAGCACATTGAAATAATACAGAGTGGGCATATGAATACGTCCACAAGTGGAAACATAGCAAAATTTTTCTCTTTTCTCCACCATTGCCTCAGGGTCAACAGTAGGTATATACACTCTCCCTGGATCAAGAGTCCAGGAAGCCATCTGAGGCCATTAAGACCTATATTTGTAAGTTCTATTCAAATGTAACATTGACCCATCATACAGGAGCCCACCAAAAATGCACATGCTGAGGTCCAGCAGCAGATCTGGCTGAATCAGTTGGAGCTTAACAGGACCCCCTGGTGAATCACATGCACAGAACATTTTAGGAGATCTGCTTAGGCCTTAAGTTATTACTGCTTGATCTTTGCTGGGTACCAGAGTCTTCGGGTAGACTTGGTAAAAACTCTGCTCTCTCCTGCTTCAACAGGCAGAAGCTTCTGTGTGACAATTGCTGCTCCAGGTTTTCTACCACATACCAGGGTTTTAAATGAGTGGATCTTCATGGCTGGTGAAGGTAGAGTATCCTTGTGGCCTATGATCTGCTTTCACATTGGTAGGCACAAAGTTAGAGGCAAACATATATGCCATCTTGGTTTCTGTAAAACCTTGCATGATTTACTGTGGCAAAGAAATCACCATGAAGTGAGCTAGGACCCATAAACCCGTTTTATCCGATACAGGAAGTGAGCAAATTCACTCTTTGGCAAGATGTGTCTTCTGGGTAGGTTTCCTGGGAGGAGGGAGAGGAATTAATAGGCTCTGTCCTGCTTGCTGCTTAGAGATACTGTGTATTCTTGTCTGATGGCACTCACGGCTGTGTTTAAGATTCCTTCTTTAGAGCTAATACACAAACATACATACATGTGTGTATGTAACATGAAAGCAGAAGAGTGGGGAAGAGTGGATCAATGAGAAGGTGGGTAGGGAAGGTAGAAGAGGGTAGTGTGAATGAGATATAGGTAAGATACAGTGATATATTTGTGTGAGAATGTCATAATGAAACCCATTGTTTTGTATGTTAATAATTGATGACAATGAAAAAAAGGCAAACAAACAAACAAATGACCACAGAACATAAAACCAGCCCCCCTTTATGGGCCACATCTCTTGGGAAGCATGGTGGGAGGTCACACTCATGGAAAATATTACATGCAGTTTCATGGCAGAGGTCTCTGCTCATGGCATCTGGAGTGATGGTGAGTGTTCACTATGGCAATGAGTAAGATGTAAGAGGTTAAAGGCATCTAATTAACAGTTTGTCTTTGGAGATGTGGCAAATGCCTGCTCCATGCTTGTACTGCGGCTATGTACCCACATCTGGTTCCTGCCACAGTTGTGATGGGTAGTTTCTCATACACTCAAATGTGTTTTCCAGTGGGAGTACCTTACCACTAGGTTTGGCTTTGTGCCTGGAGATGTCTGCAGCTCCTTAAACCTCCTTGGATTAGAAGAGTTAATAAACAAGCACCATGCATCTCAACTTTGCTAACAAGTTTTCCTAGTCCCACTGAGGTGCATTTATTTTTTCTCTTCCTTCCTTCTTCCTTGCTTGCTTGCTTCCTTCCTTTATTGATTTATTTGCTTATGCATTTGTTTGCTTACTTTTTGGTTTATTTACTTGTGTGCATGTAGGTATTTGTGTAGCAGGGTGCGGGCATGTGCTGCCATTGTGTGCGTGTGAAGGTCAAAGGACAGCATATGGTGTCAGTCTTTGCCTTCCGTTTTGCTTGAGGCAGGGTCTCTCCTTTGCTGTTCACTGCTGTGTATTCTAGAGCCACTGGCCCAAGAGACCCTTGGGATTTCCTGTCTCCATCTTCCCTCTTGCTGAGGGGGTGCTGGGATGACAGACTTGAAATGTTCACCTGGCTTTACCTGGGTTCTGTAGATTCAAACTTAGCCTCGTGCTTCTCCACATCGTATTCTGTTGACTGACGTTTTACTGTTACATAAAGACAGTCTGAACTATCACCACAGTAATGTATGACGCGCAATCATCTGCCAGCTTGGTATCACTTGCTAACTCAGGGGAGCAGAGGCAATGTGAACACACCTGGCAGACCTACTTTTCATACAAGTTTTCAGTCTTGCCAAACTCTCTTAGATCACACAGTGGGCTGAGATTTTCCCAGCCACCTTTGTTTTCTTCTCTCCAAGTCAGGCTTGACTTGCAGTCTGACAGCTATCTGGTCCTGTCCAGTCCCCTACCAATTATTTTGCGAATAGTTTCTTTTTTGAATCAAATCCTTACTTGTTTGTTCCTGCCTTGGTGTGTGCTTTTCAGATGACAAGGATAACAAGTGAAGAGTTGCTTTTCTGTATCTTCTCTTTTCCTCCATGAGCTGGCTAGCTTTATGTCAACTTGACAGAAGCTAAAGTCATCTGAGAATTGAGAGCCTCAGATGAGAAAATGCCTCCATAAGATATGGCTGTGAGGCATTATCTTAATTAGGGGTTAATGGGGTAGAGCCCAGCTCATTGTGGGTATTGTCATCCCTGGGCTGGTGGTCCTGGGTTCTATAAGAAAGGCAGCTGAGCAAGTCAGTAAGTAGCACCACTCCACAGACTCTGCATCAGCTCCTGCCTCCAGGTTCTTGCCCTGTTTTAGTTCCTGCCATGACTTCCTTTAATGATGTACAGTGATGTGGAGGTATAAGCCAAATAAATCCTTTCCTCCCCAACTTGCCTTTGGGTCATGTGTTTCATCACAGCAATAGAAACCCTAACTAAGACACTTCTTTTCTTTGCCTTATTTTAATTCCCCCCTCCATGACACTATCATTTTCTTCAGTCATTTTGATTGCTTCTTCCTGTTAGAATTTTTATTTTTGCTTTTTAAAGTCATGTTTTTAATTTTTTTATTCACAATTTATTCATTATTTATCTCGATTGAAGCCCCCTCCCTCAACTCCCTCAGCCCCACCCTCCTCTCTCTTCCCCTCATCCCCTTCCCCTGGTCCACTGAAAGGGGAAGTTCTCCACTATTGCCATCTGCCCACAGCTAGTTAAGTCTTATCAGGATTGCTTGGAGCCTCTTCCTCAGTGGCCTGGAAAGGCTGCATCATCAGGGGTGAGTGATCAGAGAACAGTCAACTGGGTTCATGATAGAGGTAACCCCTGATCCCCTCACTCAGAGATCCACATGGAGACTGACCTGTCCATTGGCCACATCTGAGCAGGGGGTCTAGGTCCTCTCCATGCATGGTACTCTATTGGTGCATCAGTCTCTGCAGAGCTCCTTGGGACTCACAGGCATTTTGGCCAGATCTGGCCTTGGAGCAAAGACTTCAGTTTTAGCTATATTCTTGCCTGGTTTCTTAATGTGAAAGTCCTGAGTGGGAAAATGAGGGTTTCAGCCAGTTAAAAAAGACTGTGTGTGGCTGATTGGATCCAATTCTCTGTTCTGCTGTCTATACTAGGGCTTTAAAAATGCATGATGAACCACACTTGCACAGTGCTGATGTTTTATTCGGTTTTATGTGGTCTTCCTGATGCCTGCTGTATCATTAGAGGCTCTTTCCAAAGGCATCATGCCCAAATTGATGCAATATCCAGAAAAGGGGCACAATTGTTGTTTTGCTATCTACTGTAAACAGCTTCATTCGTATAGATTTGATTCCTAGGTTTTTTGTTTTTTGTTTTTTTCCTGAAAGACCAAAGCTGACGAAGCAGGGAGGGAAGAGTAGAGAAGAGGGAGGAAGTGAGGAAAACAGAGAGGAAGCAAAGTAGGCAGAAAGAGGGGTGGAAAAAGAAGGGAGTAAGAGGGGGGAGGGGAGAATGTATGTAAGACTGATGTACGGCTGACTTCAGTAGAGGACACCATGCTCAGATTTGGTGGAGGAGAACTGTTCTAGAAGGATGAGGAGAAGTTTGTCCCATTGCTGTTAGTAAAGGACAGGGTGTTCAAAGATAGGAAGCTATGGTTACCTGGTCCATAGCTCTAAATCCAGAAGTGCAGATATGCTATAGTGCAGGGGTGTGGAGGAGGTAGAGGAGAAAGAGGTGGAGAAGAGGAGGAGAAGGGAGGAAGAGGAGGAGCAGGAGAGACCAGGAGGGATTTGAGGCCAGCCGAAGAAATACAGGTTTCATTGCAAGGGTAGGTCCAGATGTGGGCAAGTGAGGTCTGCAGATTGAGTACAGCTCAGGAACTGCAGATACTGCAAGGGTTACTGAAGGACCAGCACTGTCAAATCTCCTGGGCTCTTATTTCCCATCACCTCATCCTATGTGAATTCTACTTTTTTTTTTTAAACATCAAAATAAAGAAAGAAACCATAAACTGTCCTTGAGTGCAGCCACTTCCCAGCATCCAAACATCCCTTTCTCCCTTAGCCACAAATTCAAGTGTGCTTGTCATTGCTTAGACAATATGTTGGTTTATTTTAGCTTGTATTCTTTGCCTTTTTCCCCCTTTACAGTTTAGGAAATGGATTGCTGTTCTTGAAGTGTGTAGTATAGCTTGTGTGTCTGATTTACTTAGATTTCCCAGAGACACACACACATTCTCTAATCCCCCACCCCTAAAAAAAACCTCAAAAAGAGAAAACAACAAAGCCTTTCATTCTAGATACCAAGAGGATTATTGTGTCAGGTTGTCTGTTGGACTCTAGCTGTCATAGAAATAAGAGACTAATTTGTTTACCCTCTGGGGTAATTCTGAGGCCCAAAGCCGCAGCTTTCTCTGCTAGAGATTGTAATATGTTCATAATAATTCCACATTTAACACTTCACTTCTAAATTGTGTATTTTAGTGTGTGAGTGCTCATTATATTTTACAGAGAATTTCAGACTAGAGTAATGAGTAACCGAAAAATTGTCTTTCTTTTTTCCTTTATAATCACTGAAGTGGAACACATACATGGGAAAGGGGGTGGGTCACCATGTAGACAGTAAATTGATCAGTAACTGGCTCACATACGTGTCTGAACTCCAAGTGAAGGACGGGACCAATGCCAGGAAAACACCAGGGCCCTCTGGAGTCCCTAACCCCCACTCTTCCACCTCTTAAGGAGATAATAACCACATCCGTGCTGTATTCGTCAGATGCACCTCTGTTGAGTGCATTTATTTCCATCACTGTCTCATTGATGAACATACTAGAATTTATTTGTACCAATCACAGTGACCGACCATGAGAGATGTTTCTTGGTTTTACCAATTATAAAGATGCTGCTGTGAGCATTATTGTTCACAGCAGATGTGTTTGTACATTTAGTCTCATTGTCTTTATGTGAGAATTCTTCAGGGAAGCAGAAGCTTGTATGTGTCTGTGCATTCATGCTTAAGAAATTTACTTGTGAGATTATGGAGGTGAAATTCCAAATTGCAAGCAAGGACAGCAAGCTGGAAGCTCAGGGAAGATTTGAATTCTCGTTCAAAGATTTCTGCTGCATAATGACCTTTTTCCTCAGAGGAGATCAGCCTTTATTCTATTAAGATACTTAGTTCATCAGGTATCGTGATTTATGTCTTCACTTGTAATGATTCAGAAGCAGAAACAAGATGACATTGAGTTAGCTGCTAGCTTGTGATACATAGTACATTCTAGGCTACTGGGGCCTATTAGTGAGATTTTATCTCAATAAAACACAGAGCTAGGAATGCAGAGCAGTAAGCAGGCCCAAAGCTTTGGTTTGAAACACACTCACACATTCACTCTCACACACAGACTCTCCTTCTCTTTCTCACACATACACTCACACCTGAAAGACAAATAGGCAGAAAGAAAGAAGCCAAGAAACAAACCTTCCAGGTGAGGCCCATCTATGTTAGAAAGGGCATTCTGTTTTGTTTCAAGTTGACCAATGTGTGTGTTAATCTCATGCAAAAAAAATCACGTTTATAGACAAAACCAGGATAATATATAACCAACTAGCTGGTCACCATGGCTCTGCCAAGTTGACAAACATTAGTTATCATAGCAACTTCCCACCTGCTGTATGATTCCTCCTATACTGGTTCTGGGAGGGAAATGGTTAACAGGCTGCAGAAGCACTTTGAAATGCAATGTATTGCCAAAAGATTTGAGGTGTGTTTGGGCCATCAAATAAGGGAGGAATTAGTACTTAAAAACTAGTTTATAACTATTCTCAAAGAGAGGGCATGCCTTACTACACCATGGAGAGCTACACAAAACACCGGCTGTTTCAGGAGCACAGGGGAAATATATATATATATATATATATATAAATATATATATATAAATAAATATATAAATTATCATCTTTTTATTCACCAACAACTGATGAGGAAGGACAAGAAGGCCCATGATTAGATAGTTTGTGATTCCAGTGGGTTTGGGGGGCACAGAGGTGGCGTCTAGTCGTTTGATTTCTAGGCTGAAAATAAGGAGGGTAGTAGTGTATGTTTCAGAGTACAAGAGCTGATAAAGGAAGTGGTTGGTATATGGGATCTGGATTGACAGATTTACGTTTGCTGAGCATGCCTTCAGTTGTTCACTGTCTGTAGAATTGATCAGCACTGGGAAGGGCAGTCACAGCATCAGAATACAGAAAACATTGGAGGTTGGTGAAGTTGCAAGAGTTTTGGACTAGGACTTAGGATACCTAGAGTGACAATTATAACATCTTGTATTAGTTACACCCACTTTCCTAATGGAGATACCAAGGCGCAGGCTACTAGTATTGAAAAACAGAACAGAGGCTTAATTTTAAATCTTTCGAACTCAACATTCACAACCTTCATGTTTTTTTCCCTCTCAAAGTATGCTCAATATACTTTATTTCTGCTTTCCTAACCCCACAAGGTTATTAGAAGATAGTGAGTTTATGTAAATGAATATTCGCCGTGACCAGTGAAGAGCTAGAGAAGCAGAAGGTAAAATTTTTATGAGCTTATATTGCAGAAATGCTACTGTGATTCAACACTGAGATGCATAAATTCATTTTATAGGGTCTTAGAATCAGGAGACATGTTTGGATATTCTTGCTTCTTGGATTTGTTCTTAAACAGGTGAGAGCTAAAACTTCGTGTCTTCTGTAGAGCAGCCAAGCTGTCCCTGGATAGCTTTGTGTGTTATTACCGTGAAGGCCAAAAGCTCAGTCAATGGATGTTTTAGAACAAAAGCTCAAAGGATGCTTATTTCACAGTGACTTCGCTAGTAAGTTATCTTTTCATTGTTCCCAACAATACACTGATGATCTGACTGTTATTAACGAACATTCCAGATGTACCTTGTATATCACGTTGAGGTGAGTTCAGTGTATACTACCCAAATCATCCTCACTGGTGTGGCTTATAACAGTCTCACAACTCAGAGGTTTTTGTCCTAGGAAGTAAAAAGCAAAGTCCTAGGCTGTGGGCAATCAATGAGTACTGTGTTGCTCAGCTGCAAGGAAAGTGGGTGAGCTTAGATAACGCCAGACTTGATAATTTAAAGCACAGCATTTTTTCCCCCACTTGCAAAACCAGACAATTAGGTTAAACGATGTTTCAAGTTCCTTCTGGCACAAACAGGCTACCCTCAATGATTTAGAATTTGGATGCTTAATGCCATGTTGACAGAGGTGCAAAGTACTTATAAGAAGCCAAGAATCTGGTTGTCTTTGATGTCCTGTAGTTAATAAAACACAGGAAGATTTACATGAATAGCTGTACTCATTGCTCACTCTGCCGCCAGCTATCTGCTGATTCCACTTACTTGGTTAGCCCGGGGTTACTATAAATTAAACTGACTGCATTTTACTGGGAATAGGGATCTGTAAATCAACACTAGAGGAGAGAGGCTTTGTCAAGAGAGCCCTTTACGGGATACTGTAACCATTGGAGAGACAACATATTATTTGGCAACTACTTTTGAATATTAGTTTATGGCCCAGCGTTGTTTCCTTGATAATCCAAACCTGTCAACAAAACAAAGCTCACGTGGCTTGGACACTCTTCTTGCCTTTCTGGCTTGGTAGAAACACTCATTGTTTTCCAGCCTCCCACTGACACTTCCTTTCTATGCATGCCACAGTTAAATTAGCGGACCCATTCCCTAAAAAATTAGATCATTAAGCATACCTCCCACGCACATTCTTTTTAAAACAAGGAGATATTTCTGCCTAACATTAGATCACACATTCGTACCTGCTTTAGTCCTCTAGTCTATACATCTCTAATACTGCTGGTGGGTGGATGTTTCTTTCAGCCCCAGAGCTTAATCTGGCATGCCCCTGTGCTTGCAGATAGTCAATATTTTTGCTTTAATTATATAGTTAAAAAGATGGGAGTCAGATCACTATTAGCCTGAATATGCAAACTGAACAAAAAGAATGACACATTCCATGCCAACCTTAGCTGGGAAGCTGAGCTTGGGGATTTATTGGAGTTCAAGCCATTTTTTCATTAACACTGAAGCCGAGGGGCGAGAAAGGCAGCTTAGAGACACAACCCTTCCTTGTCTAGATGGTACAAGTCCCCTGGTTTGATCCCTAGTACTGCCATCCCAAATGCCCAAATAAAAATAAAACTCAAGTTCGTACTGATATTTCCACACAATTCTAAATCCTGCCTTCACCTAACCCAAATAAGGTCATGGAAGTATTGTAACTGAACAGCTTTTCTAGAAGCTTCCTAGGTTTACTTACCAAAAGAAAAGAAAAGTAACAAGCTCCTCAGCATGCCTTTTCAACCCACAAAGCCTCAGTGGATAATTGCTGTGGCCCATGAGCACTCAGAAGCTCTGAAGTCATTTTAATGAGAATGAGCCACCACAGACAATTATAAGGGTGACAGACATAATCACCTCTCTGTGGGGAAAAATGCACAGATTAGGCAGTCCATTACAGCTTGTTGAAAGAGAACTCTCGGCATAGAAGGTAAGTGCTGTTGATTATATATCAGCTGCTTCCAAGCAATAGCTTGTCAGGATGGCTCAGCTATGCTGAAGACCACATCATGCCAAGAAACCTGGAGTGAAAGGATTTAGTTAGGAGGCGTTTCCGGAATAGACAGGACATTGGCACAGTCAACCCGCCAAGAATGGCTCAAGTTGGGAAATAAGGTGAACAGCCCTAAATTGACAGAATCAGCAGAAGGAGATTCATTTTCTTTCCTGTGACTTGCTACATTTGTGACACGGAATTTGTGTTGTTGAGGTGATTTTCTCCTGTTTGGAAGAAAAAGCAGGACCTTGTGAAAGAGATTTCATGGGTGGTGAGCATAGGCTTGAGTTTGTTAGCCACAGAGTTTGTAAATAGATGTTATAGCTGATGTTGAACATGTCTTACACTTAGGCCTTTGCCATTACTTTTGTAGACAATGCACTCTTGACTACTTGTGAACTGTCTTTGTGATGATGGTAGTGGCTACTGGCTTACCTGTGTATACAAGTTGAAGTGTTGAGGAATACCATGGACAGTGTTGCAGAAAACTTGCAATGTTGGTGACTAAGTGTCCCAATGGTGCTATCTTTCTTTTAGAGTGCCCTCCTTGACCCAGACCTCAAAAATGACCACAGCACTGAGTTGCTCACAGTGTCTTTCAAGAATGACTTCTCATCTGCATCTCATTTCCCTACTTGGCATCGGGTTTGCTTTTAAGTAAATTCAGCCTAATATAAAAGGTGAGGTTGCCATACAGGTTAAGTATCACGGTGTCATAATGTAGCTGTCTCCATTTCTTCCTCTAATATCACAGATGATAATAGTTCCCAACCATCACATATTCCTGGTTGCTTCATGGGATTCTTGAGGTTACAGAGACTCTTTCTTTTCAACCTTCAGCAGAAAGCAAAGGGAGCAAATGTTGACTGACTTAGAAGAATCGGGGGCTATGTAGCAATAACTTGTAAATTAGACCATAGTTTAGCACTGGCATGGAATTGTATTAGCAGACATTCCTGTATGAATGACTCAGGGTTGGGGGCAGAGCTGAAGCAAAGAGTAGGATTAGGAATTGAGGTACACACATCAGCAGCCACTGTTCCCTGCAGAGTCATGATGTAGACATGAGGGGTGGGTGTTGAGGAAGAAATCTGGGAGTAGCATAAAATAGGCCCAGAGCAGGTGGCAAACGTAACTGCAGGCAAGGTTTTTGTTAAACATATGTTCTGGAAGTAAAATAGGATGTAAATTGCATATCTGAGAATATGCTGTTTGAGTGCTAATATTTCAGACTCTTATGCTATTGCATCTTCTCACCCCAGAATATACTGGAAAAGTCTCTACAGAGTCAGGATGCTTGGGACATGACTTGAACCTGACATAGTGTAGAAAAAGTAGAGCCAGTCAGTTTGCATCTTTTTGTCATAACTAGCAGAGAGTGGGAATGTAGCTTGGTTGTAGAGTGTTCTGTGTGTGCTGGACCCTGAATATAACTCCCAGAACCCACCCCCAAGAAAAGACAAATGATGGTGTGACCATGTTTCTTTTTTAACCAGGAAAGTTTGTGGAGTGTAGTTCTCATTAAAACTTGGTATTTGGAAGTTAGCTTGGCAAACCTTTATAAGACTGTTGATTTAGGATCTTTTATAAAACGAAACCAAAAACAAAGCAAGGCATATAGGAATAAAAATATTAAAAATGTACTCTGAAGGATAAAGAAACAGAAATGTGTGAACTTTTTTTTTTTAAATTGCTGTGCTCTTAGGGAGCAGGGCATGGATATCTTATTTTGAGGCAGATGTTTCTGTCATGTCACTTTGAGCAGTGTCTCTCCTCCTCAGCTTCAGGTTCTTCCTGTCTAGAAATGGGATGCTGATAGTTCCTGGGTCTTAGATTATGCTGTGAATATTAAAGAAAGACACAGTATTTGGGGTGGTATTTAATACATGGCAAGGCTTAATAATGGCAGCTATTATGATTTTATCTCCTCATATGTAAAATGGGGCTTCAGTTTCTTATCCTTTGTTTTAGAAAATATGTGTGGAATATCTACTGGAAAATTTTTGTTAACTGGTTTGATACGATTTTAGGTTATGTGGTCCTAAGTGGACATGTTACACCAATCAGTCTCATCCATTACAGCAGAAAAGTACCCTCTGATGATGTGTAAATGAATAGACATGGCTATGTTTCAATAAAACTTTTATTGTACAGAGTGCAAGATTTTTCTCATACCCATCATTTGATGATCTGTGTGTAGCTAGTAGTGGAAATTAATTGCTATGATTTATTGAATACTTGTCATGTTTTTCCAAATTAATTTTTGTTTTTAAATTAGCATAAGTTATTAGATGTCTTTAGAAAAATTTCAAGTAAAGTGTGTTTTAAGGAGTTTTATTTGTCACCTTATCTCCCCCAACTCTTTTTTTCTTCCCTGTCGGGTAACCTCCCCCAGTCTCACATTTGCCTCTCCTTATCCCTTGCTCATTATCTCTTTCTTACATGTATAATTTATAAGCTAGGATTCACATATAAAAGAAAATGTACAGTATTTGTCCTTTTGAGGTTGAGTCACCTTACTTAATATACTACTTCAGGAACCATCCATTTTCTTGCAAATTTCACCTGAGTTTTCTTTACTACAGATTAAAATTCTATTGCCTGTAAGGGCCACATCTTCGTAATCCGTTCATTTATTGATGGACATCTGAACTTGTCACATTTCCCTGTTGTGAATAGAACAGTAATAAATACAAATGCGCAAGTATCCATGTAATAGGCTCTGGAACCCTTTGGGTATATGTGCAGGAGTAGTATAGTAGTTACCATGTATTTTCATGCTTGTGTATTTAACAAATGCTTAAATAGCAGTTAACAGGAGCCAGGCAGTGTTCAGATCACTTCGTATCTCTCGACTCAGTTAAACATGTTTTATAACAATCTCAGGAAACTGGTGCCATCACCAATGTACAAAATGGAAGTGGTACTTGTATTGTTTTCATTTTATGGAAGAAGCAAAGTCGCTGAGACGTTGAATAAGACAGAGTTAGGGCTGGGATTTGAAACAAAATGATGTGGCTCCTGAGTCAGAGCTAACCATTATACAACACTGCCACCCACATACAGTCAGGCACAAACTCTGATAAGTGAATCAAGAGAGGAGGTAACAACAAGGTCCACCAGGTTGCTGTAGCCTGCAAAGGAGTACAAGTCAATTGTGACAGGTAGAGGGAGTCTTGGTGTTTTTCTTTCTGTCTGAAGCAGTTGCTGCCTCCAGCTTCAAGATAAGTTCAGCTTTGGTTTTGAACTGCAGAACAGGAGCAGGTCTGTGGAGGACTTGTCTGCAAGCCTCATGAAAGGGAAATGAGATGCTTCCCTGAGACCATTTGCTATCAACCTGCCTTTATATGTCTTTGAACTTGAGTAATTTAAACATTGGTCCTTATGTAAGGTCTGGTGCTAAATCATTCAAATGTACAAGGCATCTACAGAAAATGCATCTACAGAAAACCTTTGAGAGAGCATTATGTCCAGAGGTATGATGGAGAACCAGAGCTTAGGAAGAGTAGAGAAACTAACCCACATTCCATAGTTGAAAGTGGCTGAATCAGGATTTGAATTTGGCTTCTTTCTGTAATCCTGAAGCCAATATTCTTGACTGATGTGCCAGGGTTAGGGTGTATACAGCATCCCTCAGCATGCACTAGGTGTTCTTTAGTTGAACAGGTTAGAGAACGAATGAGAAGACTCATTAAAAAGGACACACTTGGTAAAGAAGGCTTTGCCTTATACAGACAGTGCCAATGAAACAGAAAGGATTTAAGAAAATCATAGTGTGCCCATCCTGGTCATTAAGGCTTCTGAAAAATAATGATGGCCCAGAGGTGTCATTACTTGGAACATCAGCATAGTGTCTCTTTCAAAACAGTGATAATTTTTATGCTTCGCCATAAATGATCACTTAAGCAGCTTGAAATGACAACAGGCCACAGAGCCCCTGTGCTTGTGGGCATTGCGCTTTGTGGCTAAACTTGCTCTTGAGATGATATGCGCAGCTGTGCTGAAAACTGTCCATTAACTCTTCTGTGTTTCAAGAAACTGTGGCCCTATTGGCTGTTCAGTGCAGAGTGATTATCCATGAAACCATATACAAACAACCAACACAACCTGGCTGAGCAGTTTGCATTTACATAGCATGTATGTAAAAATAACAATTCAAGAAACAGAGGTTATCAACTTGAGAATGGGGGAGGGAGGACACCTGGGAGGGACTGGAGGGAGAAAAAAGGAAGGGGAAAGTAATATAATTCTATTTCAATTAAATCATAAATTGTGGCATCTCAAAAGCTTATCCCTGGCAGGGACAGAGGAAACACAGAGAATGCTTATGCCAGGTGGGAAAGCATATGAACGAGGTCTGAGTTTTTGTTTTTTGTTTTTTTTTCCGAAACCACATGGAAGAGTCTTGAGGATTGAGTTGCATCTTAGTTTGGGTTTCTATTGATGTGATAAAAAAGGACCTTTTCCAGATCCCACCATTTGCCTGCAAATTTCATGATTTCCTCATTTTTAATTGCTGAGTAGTATTCCATTGCGTAAATGTACCACAATTTCTGTATCTATTCCTCGATGGAGGGACATCTGGATTGTTTCCAACTTCTGGCTATTACAAATAAAGCTGCTATGAACATGGTTGAGCAAAGTGAGGTATCCCAGAAACAGAAAGACAAACATCGTATATACTCACTTATAAGTAGATATTAGACATATAATATAGGATAACCACACGAAAATCTGTACACCTAAGGAAGCTAAGCAAGAAGAAGGACCCTGGGTAAGATACTCAATCTTCATTCAGAAAGGCAAATGAGATGGACATTGGAAGAGGGAGAAAACAAGGAAAAGGACAGAAGCCTTTCACAGAGGGCCTCTGAAAGACTCCACCCAGCAGGGTATCAGAGCAGATGCTGAGACTTATAGCCAAACTTTGGGGGAGATAGAAAGACCTGGAGGGAACAGGTGCTCCACAAGGAGAACAACAGAACGGAAAAATCTGGGCACAGGGGTCTTTTCTGAGAATGATACTCCAAACAAGGACCCCTGCACAGAAGTAGCCAAGGCAGCTCAGTATCCAAGAGGGTTCCCCAATAAAAGCACCAGGGACTATCTTTGAGAGGAACTCATGGGCTGGCTCTTAGATCACCTCCACCTGAGGGGGGAGCAGCCTTAACAGCCCACAGAAGAAGACAAAGAAACCAGTCCTGATGAGACCTGATAAACTATAGTCAGATGGAAGACCTCCCCTATCATTGGACCGGGGGGGGGGGGAGGGAATAGGAGAAGAAGAGGGAAGGAGGGTGGGATTGGGAGGAAATGGGGGAGGAGACTATAGCTGGGACACACAGTGAATAAAGTGTAATAAATAAAAGAAAAGAAAAAATGACCAAAAGTAACTCAGAGAGGAAAGGGTTTACAGGAACTCAAGTCAGGAAACTGGAGGCAATAACTGATGCAAAGGTGATGGGTGAGTGTTACTTACTGGCTTGTTCCCCAAGGGATAGCTTGCCCATGGATAGCACTATCCATAATAGTTTGGCCCTTCCCACATTAATTACTAAGTAAGAAAATACATTACAGGCTTGCCTGCAAGCCAATCTGGTGAAAGCTTCTTCAAAAATGACTTCAGCTTGTGTCAAGTTGACATAGAGTTAGGTAGCACAAAAGCATATATTGAAGTCCTGACTTCTGGTGCCTGTGCATCAAGCATTGCTTGGAAACAAGAGCTTTGTGGTTGTTACAAAGATGTAAGTTTAGAGGATGTCATAGTGGGTGTAAGGCAGAGCATTCCTCTACTATGAATGGGTGTTATTAGAAGATGAGTGAGATGAAGAGAGACAAAGACAGCCAAGGGTTGGTGACTGAGGAACCAATGCAGCTACAGTCCAAGTATTGATGGCTCCCATGGGGAACTGGGAAGTTAGGGGAGTATTCTCTGGCCTCCAGACACCTTGGTCTTAGAATTTAACTTTCAGAATGCAGAAACAGCAGGTGTAAGACACCCTGTCTGTGATGGCTCACGACAGCAACCTAACCAAATTCTACCTTTGTTTGACTCCTGGGAAGGAAAGCAGAATGTCTGTGTGCAGACAAGGGAGTGAAAATATTAGCTTGCTTCTTTGCTTCCCATTCATATAGAAAGCAAGTTCATATGGCAGTTGACATAAAAGCTTAGAAATCAGACAAATAGACATATGAATTTTAGCTGACACTTCTAAATTGGGTGACTTTTGATCATACTAAGCTTTATTATTTCTTAATTACATAGTTTTTAGTTTTGTGCCTGAGGTTGAAACCTTTGGTGCCTCCATTTTATAGGTGATGAATCTGAGGAGCAGAAAACATTTCTCTTAGGCAGGTAGTTGTAGAATTAAAATCTAGGTATTTTGGCTTGAACGACTTTGCTGTTAGCTATAACAGGATGCTTGAGGCTCAGTGTTACCAACTGCTAACCAGTTAGGATCAAAGTACCTCCAATCAAATAGAAACAAATACAACTATTCAAAGAATCAATGAAACCAAGAACTGGTTCTTTGAGAAAATCAACAAGATAGACAAGCCCCTGGCCAAACTAACAAAAAGGCAGAGAGAAACTATCCAAATCAGCAAAATCAGAAATGAAAAGGGGGGCATAACTACAGACACTGAGGAAATCCAAATAATCATTAGGTCTTATTACCAAAGCCTATATGCCACAACAATTGAAAATCTAAATGAAATGGACGATTTTCTTGATAGATTCCATCTACCTAAATTAAATCAAGATCAGGTAGAAAAACTGAATAGACCTATATCCTCCAAGGAAATAGAAGCAGTCATCAACAATCTCCCTTCCAAAAAAAGCTCTGGGGCAGATGGATTCAGTGCAGAATTCTATCAGACCTTCAAAGAAGTGCTAACTCCAATTCTCTCTAAACTATTCCATAAAATAGAAACAGTAGGAACATAACCAAACTCATTCTATGAAGCCACAGTCACCTTGATACCTAAACCACACAAAGACCCAACAAAAAAAGAGAACTTCACACCTATCTCTCTTATGAACATTGACACAAAAATACTCAATAAAATACTTGCAAACCGAATCCAAGAACACATAAAAGATATCATCCACAATGACCAAGTAGGTTTCATCCCAGGCATGCAGGGGTGGTTCAATATATAGAAATCCATCAGTGTGATCCACCATATAAACAAACTGAAGGAGAAAAACTACAAGATCATCTCCTTAGATGCTGAAAAAGCATTTGACAAAGTCCAACATCCATTCATGTTTAAAGTCTTGGAGAGATCAGGGATACAAAGCACATACCTAAACATAGTAAAGGCAATATATATTAAGCCTATAGCCAACATCAATCTTAATGGAGAGAAACTTAAATCAATCCCATTGAAATCAGGGACTAGGCAAGGCTACCCACTTTCTCCATATCTGTTCAACATAGTACTTGAAGTCCTAGCTAGAGCAATAAGACAACTAAAGGAGATCAAGGGAATGCAAATCAGAAAAGAAGAGGTCAAAGTATCCCTATTTGAGGATGATATGTTAGTATATATGAGCGACCCCAAAACTTCAACCAGAGAACTCCTTCAACTGAGAAACAGCTTCAGCAAAGTGGCTGGATACAAAATCAACTCAAAAAAATCAGAAGCCCTCCTGTACACTAAAGATGAAAGGGCCAAGAAATAGCCCTAATAATAGCCACTAATAACAAAGTACCTTGGGGTGACTCTAACCAAACAAGTGAAAGATCTGTTTGAGAAAAACTTCAAGTCTCTGAAAAAAGAAATTGAAGAAGATATCAAAAAATGAAAAGATCTCCCGTGCTCATGGATTGGTAGGATTAACACAGTGAAAATGGCTATTCTGCCAAAAGCAATCTACAGATTAAATGCAATTCCCATCAAAATACCCACACAATTCTTTACAGACCTTGAAAGAAAAATTCTCAACTTCACATGGAGAAACAAAAAATCCAGAATTTCCAAAATGATCCTGTACAACAACAGATTATCTGGAGGTAGCTCCATCTCTGATCTCAAGCTGTACTACAGAGCAATAGTTATAAAAACTGCATGGTATTGGCATAGAAACAGAATAGTGGATCAATGGAACCGAACAGAAGACCCAGAAACGAACCCCCACACCTATGGAAACTTGATTTTTGATAAAGAAGCCAAATCCATCCAATGGAAAAAAGACAGCATCTTCAACAAATGGTGCTGGACCAACTGGATGTCTATATGCAGAAAAATGAAAATAGAACCATATTTATCACCCTGCACAAAACTAAAGTCCAAGTGGATCAAAGACCTCTACATAACCCCAGACACATTAAATCAGTTAGAAGAAAAAGTGGGAAAGACCCTAGAACTCATTGGCACAGGAGACTACTTCGAGAACAGAACACCAACAGCATAGGCTCTAAGAGCAACAATTAATAAATGGGACCTCATGAAACTGAAAAGCTTCTGTAAAGCAAAGGACACTAACAGAACAAAAAGACAGCCTACAGACTGGGAAAGGATCTTCACCAACCCTATATCTGACAGAGGGCTAATATCCAATATATATAAAAAGAACTTAAGAAGTTAAAAAGCGACAAATCAAGTAATCCAATTAAAAAATGGGGTATAGACCTAAACAGAGAACTCTCTGTAGAGGATTATAGAATGGCAGAAAAACACTTAAAGAAATGTTCAACGTCCTTAGGCATCAGGAAGATGCAAAACAAAACAACCCTGAGATTTCACCTTACACTTGTCAGAATGGCTAAGATCAAAAAACTCAAGTGAAAATGCTGGAGAGGTTGTGGAGAAAGGGGAATGCTTCTCCATTGTTGGTGGGAATGCAAACTTGTACAACCACTCTGAAATCAATTTGGCGCTTTCTCAGACAATTAAGAATAGTGATTCCTCAAGGTACAGCTATACCACTCCTAGGCATATATCCAAAAGAGGCTCAAGTACACAACAAGGACATTTGCTCAACTATGTTTGTAGCTGCTTTATTTGTAATAGCCAGAACCTGGAAACAACCCAGATGTCCCTCAGTTGAGGAATGGATACAGAAATTGTGGTACTTTTACACAATGGAATACTACTCAGCAATTAAAAAGGAGGAAATCATGAAATTCACAGGCAAATGGTGGGACCTGGAAACGATCATCCTGAGTGAGGTATCCCAAAAGCAGAAAGACACACACGGTGTATACTCACTTATATAGACCTATAAGATAGGATAAACATACTGATGTCTATACACCTAAAGAAGATAAACAAGAAAGATGACCTGGGGTAAGAGGATTAATCCTCACTTAGAAAGACAAATGGGATGGAAATTGGATGTAGGAGAAAACAAGTAGCAGGACAAAAGCCTACCAGAGAGGGACTCGGAAAGACTATACCTAACAGTGTATCAAAGCAAATATTTAGACACATATCCAACCCTTTGGCAGAGTGCAGGGAATCATATGAAAGAACGGGTAGTTAGTATGACCTGGAGAGGACAGGAGCTCCGCAAGGACCAAATATAGCAGGGCACAGGGGTCTTTTATGAGACTGTTTCACCAACCAAGGACCATGTATGGATATAACCTAGAACCCCTGCTTGAATGTAGCAAATTTTAGCTCAATATCCAAGTGGGTACCCTAGTAAGGGGAACAGGGACTATTTCAGACATGAACACAATGGCTGGCTCTTCGACCCCCTCAACCATGAGGGAGGAGCAGCCTTGCTAGGCCACAGAAGAGGACATTGCAGCCAGTCCTGAAGAGACCTGATAATCTAGAGTTAGATGAAATGGGAGGAGGTCCTCCCTTATCAGTGGACTTGGAAAGGGGCAGGGAAGAGATGAGGGAAGGATGGGAGGAATAGGGAGAGAATGCAGGAGGGGGCTATGGCTAGGATATAAAGTACATAACTTGTGATTAATATAAAATAAAAATGTAAAAAAAATTACACACACACACACACACACAAAGTACTTCCAGAATACCCTGAAAATTCCAATTAAAAGAGTTTGGACATACATGTTGAAAAGAAAGCACAGTTATTCATTAAAACTCATAATTATTATGTAATCATAGACTCACAAAGTTGTACAAGCAGTGCACCGAGGACCTGTGTATATTTTGCTTAACTTTTGCCAATTATTTATGTTTATTGCTCATACATTTAAATGTCTGCTTATTTTTTCCCTACAAAGTCTAACTTTGAACTTCAAGTTCGTAGTCCATGATTATTCCTTAACTACACAGAAAAAAGCCAAGATTAAAACGTGTTATTTTAAAATTTTAATTATTATTGTTTATTATAATTTATTCACTTTGTATCCTAGCTTAGCCTTGTTCCTCATCTCCTCCTCCTCCTGGTCCCACACTCCCTCTTCCTCCCGCCATGTTCCTCCCCTAGTCCACTGATAGGGAGGCCTCTTGCCCTATCTGACCCTAGCCTATCAGGTCTCATGAGGAATGCCTGGATCCTCTTTCTCTGTGGCCTAGTTAGGCCACCTCACTAGGACAAGGTGATCAAAGAGCTAGCCACTGAGTCCATGTCAGAGATAGCCCTTGCTCCCCTAACTAGGGACTCCCATGGACTACATCTGAGCAGGAAGTCTACATCCTCTCTAAATATGGTCCTTGGTTGATTCATCAGTCTCTACAGGATCCCCTGAGCCCAGCTTTTTTGGCACTGTTAGTCTCCTTGTGGAGCTTCTGTCCCCTCCAGGTCTTTCTATCTCCCCCTTCTTCCATCAGATTCCCTGTACTCCGCCCAAACTTGGGCTATGAGTCTCAGCATCTGCTTTGATACCCTGAAGGGTAGAGTCTTTCAGAGGTCCCCTGCAGAAGGCTCCTGTCCTGTTCCCTGTCTTCTCCTACTTCTGATGTCTAACCTAAACCACATTATTTTTAAAGTAACAACATACAACACTGGAAAAGGTAAGACTATATCAGTAAACATCTATAAAGTTGCTGCTTTTGGAGGAATATACTTTCTGTTGAGGAGCTATACAGCTTATTCGAAAAATATTTACTTTATTTTAAATTGTGTGTGTATGTATGTATGTATGTATGTATGTATATATGTATGTATATGCACATGAGTGCAGGTACCAACTGAATCCAGGAGAGGGCATCAGATATCTTCGAGCTAGAATTACAGGTGCTTGTAAGCAAACCATCCTGGGTTCTGGAAGTTAAGCTGGGGTCTTTTGCTAAGAGCAGGAAACTCTTGGCTGCTAAATCATCTATCCACCCCGTATGCAATGTATTCTAAGGCTCCACTGAGCCTCTAATCTACCTAGAATTAAGAGTAATAGGATAAAGACATCACATAATTCTTTCCATCAATTTTATATTCAAGAGGATAGGTGAAGGGATTAAGGTCCTTTCTTAACAACAGCTTAAAGAACAGAACAAAGGCAGAATGATACCAAGTTCAAATACATAAAATATTAAAAATCCTGTCATACTTTCACACACTTGCTTAGTAATGAATAAGCTAATACCTAGAAGTTGGAGACTCAGATCTTTTCTGGAGTCATTTCAGTCTCCATAATCCTGGAAGAGGAAAATGTTTGGGGTGATAAAGGTATTAGTGGGTGGGTATGGCTTCTGTATATGTGACTTGTGTAATCTAGTAAGGCCGATAATGATAGATACCTGTGGTGATGAGTCTATTCACATAAGTATTGGGTAGCAACTTCTTTAGAGACAAAATAGCTCATTTGGAGGGAAGCTTAAAACAAACACTATTATAAAGGGAGGTGAAACAATCCAGCCTGCAAAGAAACTCCATAAGCTTAGTTAGTAAACAATTCAATGCCCGAAGGAAGTTCTTAAAACTAAGTATATTTACTGGGCCCAGCCCTTCCCAAGAATTTATAAGTCACAAGGACTACTGAGAGAAAAGTCCTAGATGACTCTCACCTCAGAAAAATTGTCTGGAAGAGGTCCAGACCAACTGAACTACCTGGAAAGGACACCTTCCAACCTGTTGAGCTGCATGTAGTTTGTTCAGTACACTTCACATTTTCAGCTTTCATGAGCTCTCACCCACCAACAGAGTCAACTAACCTAGGCCCAAGGGGTCTACTGAGACAGGAACACCACCCAAAGAGCATACATGAGCTACACCTAGGCTCCCAATACATATGAAACTGATGGGCGGCTAGGTCTTCATGTGGGTTTCCTAGCAAGTGGAATGTGTGTGTGTGTGTGTGTGTGTGTGTGTGTGTGTGGAGGGGGCTGTCTCTGACAAGGACTCTGTGGCATATTTTTAAATCACTTTCCTCTAGCTGGGTTGCCTTGTCTGACCTCAGTAGAAGAGGATGCACTTAGGCCTGATGTGACTGGGTGTGCCAGGTGAGCCGGTACAGAATGAGGCCTCCCCTTTTCTGAGGAGGAAGGGAGGGTGGAAAAGGAAGGAAAGAGGAGGAGGGTGGGAATTGAAAGATAGGAGGGAGAGGGCTGTGTTCAGAATGTAAAGTTAATAGATAAACAAATTTAATTTAAAAAAAGAATAGGGAAGAAAAGTTATGATTTTCCAGTGTAATTAGTGAAACAGAAATTAAATATTTGAAGAGAAAATGCAGAATAGGGTTTCAGTAGCAAATCAACACTTAGAAAGGATAACTAAAATTAGGGTCACACATAGCTTCTATCCTGATAGGAATGGATACTTTTCTTCAGAGACTGTCTCAAGTATCAGTTCAGCATATATAACTAAGAATCAAAATCTTTAATATTGTAAAATCAAAACATTTTGAGCACTGACATGATGACATAAATAGAAATTCTACCTCTGACCTCAGGCAATTTGTTTCAGTTAAAACACAGTAACACTAAGCATATTGTGTAAAACCCATTTAGGCTATATGTATGAATTGTATATTAAACAAAAACAAATTCTGTGTTTAATCTTGAGTCCTAACCCTAAATATATTGTTATGCAAACACAAATATTCACAAATCTAAGCATAAACAAAAGACCAAAAAAATCACTTTTGGTTTCAAGTATTTTGGATTTTGAATGCTAGACATGAATGTTTAAAGAGTTCTATCAATGTTTCCACAGTTCCTTTCATTGAGAATGATCCAATTTGTCTGTGAGGGATGGGTAACTAGAACACATGCTCTCTAGCTTTGCTTTCATCCCTCTAGATGCACAGATGGTTCTGTCTTGGCTTTGCTACATTGCATCTTTTCATTTTCAGCGATTTTAGGAACAAGTGCAGAACAGATGGGGCTCAGGGAATGTGTGCTCTCAGGGCCAGTGGTGGGGAAGTCTCCTCTTGCCTCTGTTGGTTCTTACCTACTTCCAAGGTGTAGGCCTCCTCAATGTCTCAGGCTTTGGAGTAGTGGTGCTTCCATGGGCAGGAAGCATTTTTGTATAACTAATTCAATTTCAAACTAAGAATGTGACAATGGTACAATCTACAGAATGCATTTACCTTTGTTTAAAATTTCCATATTATTCATTTTTGTATGGGAGTGGGTAAAAGCTTGTATAGTCCTGTAATATATATATATATATATATATATCTCACAATCATAGTTGACATAGTACTCTTCCTTCCATAAGAAGTTCTTCAGGATATATTTTTGGGGTTGTGCTCCAACATTCACCCTTAATTTCTGGGTATCACTAACCTTCTCCCCCTCTCTATAATTTATCATTTTGAGAATATTATATAGTAGAATTACATAGTAGGTAACTGTGATTGGCCTTTAGAAAACATTTGGTGGCTAAAAAATTGGTAATCGTTTTTGATAGTTTTAAAATTGCTAAATATTATATTAGCAATGGTGGATCTCAAGGTGTAAATCTCTACTTTAGCCTTAGTTATTCAGTTTTCTAGGTTGCTATCAAGTTAAAAATGAAAACAAAACAACAATAGGGACAGGTGCAACAAAAGCTCAATTATAAAGTGCTTGTCACACAGTCATAAGGACCTGGATTTAGATCCCCAGCACCTACTGTGTAAAAAACTGAGGGTGGTGGCCCAAGTCTGTGACCCTAGATCTGAATAGGCAAAGACAGGAGGATGCCTGGGACTTGATAGCCTGAAAATCTCACTGAATTGCTGATTGCCAGGTTCAGGGGAGACCCTGTCTCAAAAATCTAAGATTGAGAATGATGGATGAAGATACCAGATACAAACTTCAGGGCTCCATGTGCACCTGCACATGTACACGCACAACTCACACATATAACACACACAGACACACTCATACACATCATATCATCATCATCATCATCATCATCATCATCATCATCATCACCATGATGACTACCACCACTATCACCACCGAAAGAACTCAAGAGATCTATTTTATTTTACTAGTGTGGACAGTGCCTCTTTTTTTATGCTGTGTTGCTTCCCAGCCATATTTTCATCCAGTCAAACATTTTTCCTCTGTCAAGACAAACATTTCTTGTGCTGTTATTAAGGAAGCTTTGGGGAGGTTGTGGTGATATTTTAATCTAATCAGCTCCTCAAACATGACATTACCTTTCTCACAGTGGTAGCCCAGGAGCCTTAATTGAAACCTTCTGCAGATTAGATGCTTTTGTGTTTCCACTGACCACAGTCACAGTTGTATTGTTTGGTGTGTTTATGGGTAAAGGGTAATCCTCTGTGACTTCTGCTGTAGGTACACAGAAGGAAATCAAAAGATGTACATTGATGTGTTGTCTTTTTAAATATACCTCACGGAAAGTTTTCATTCGGTGAAAGTTCAAGTAGGAATGTAAAGGCTTGGTTTACCAAAAAGACCAATATTGATGAACTGGTTTTCAGCCTCATCACTGCTTTTGAGCAGTTGGGGCTATGAGATAATCACAGATCCCCTTCAGACTTTCCCAGTGAAAGGAAGGGTTTTCACCTCCTTGAGGACTAGCTTTTCCTGTACCAGAATGCTCTATCTTGATCCTAAGGGAGGAATACTACCAATAATCCCACTCAGCTATGATGCCTATGAACCACATCAATGACCAGCATAGCAAGACACCAACAACGGTGCAACAGTGGCAATTATATGTTGGTGGTAATCATTAGCTGTCTAAGAGAAGAATCTTCTATGCTACTTTACTAAACCAGAAAATTTCCCAATTGTATTCTAAATATTTTACTTTATACTCATAGTTAAGCACAGCTCATACCCTCACCAAAGAAACATCTCTTTGCTACTGACACAGACCATTACAGAAAGCCACAACTGATGAAATGCAGAGAAAAACTGAACATTGGCTTCCCAGCATCAACTACAAAACAACTTCTATGCCTAAAGCTCAGGAACCACCCTAAAAGATGGTACAAGAGAATTATAAGCACCAGAAGACCAGGAAATCTGCTGTGAGATTGAGTGTGTCTCCTAGAAATGAGAGGGAAGCTATACTCCTGATACCTCAGTAATATGGCTGCCCAAATAATACCCAAATAAAACAAATGCCAATAGACCTATTAATGTAGAAGGGGAAAAACCCTTATGGGACCTCACCCCTCAACAAAGAACTACAGGTACCAAGGAACTCTCAGAATGGGAGAATTAGTCTTTCTCAAGGATGAGCTCTCTAACTGGTTATCTAATTCCAAGTGGTCAGCCATGAACACATATGCATACAAAGAACACCGAAGAGTTTAGCTCTGTTCCCCATTTTTTAATTGGATTACTTGATTTGTTGCTTTTTAACTTCTTGACTTCTTTATATATTCTGGATATTAACCCTCTGTCAGATATAGGGTTGGTGAAGATCCTTTCCTAGTCTGTAGGCTGTCTTTTTGTTCTGTTAGTGTCCTTTGCTTTACAGAGGCTTTTCTGTTTCATGAGGTCCCATTTATTAATTGTTGCTCTTAGAGCCTGTGCTGTTGGTGTTCTGTTCAGGAAGTAATCTTCTGTGCCAATGAGTTCAAGGCTCTTCCCCACTTTTTCTTCTAACAGGTTTAGTGTGTCTGGTGTTTTGTTGAGGTCTTTGATCCACTTAGACTTTAGTTTTGTGCAGGGTGATAAGTATGGATATATTTGCATTTTTCTACGTGTAGACATCCAGTTAGACCAGCACCATTTGTTGAAAATGCTATGTTTTTTTCCATTGTATGGTTTTGGCATCTTTGTCAAAAATCAGGTGTCCACAAGTGTGTGGTTTTATTTCTGGGTCTTTAATTCGATTCCATGTATCCACCATTCCGGTTTTATGCCAGTACCATGTAGTTTTTATTATGGTTGCTCTACAGTACAGCTTGAGATCAGGGATGGAGATACCTCCAGAAGATCTTTTATTGTAGAGGATTATTTTAGGTATTATGGGTTTCTTGTTATTCCATATGAAGTTGAGATTTTTTCAAGGTCTGTAAATAATTGTGTTGGTAATTTGATGGGAATTATATTGAATCTGTAGATTGCTTTTGTTAAGATGGCCACTTTGTACTATGTTAATCCTACCAAGCCATGAGCATGGGTGATCTTTCCATCTTCTGATATCTTTTTTTTTACTTCTTTCTTCAGAGACTTGAAGTTTTTTTTTTTTTTTTTTTTCATACAAGTCTTTGACTTGCCTGGTGAGAATTACACCAAGGTACTTTATGTCCTTTGTGGCTGAAGGATGTTGTTACCCTATATTTCTTTCTCAGCCTATTTGTCTTTGGTATACAGGACAGCTACTGATTTTTTTGAGTTAGTTTTGTATCCAGACACTTTGCTTAAGATGTTTATCAGTTGTATGAGTTCCCTGGTAGGAATTTTGGGGTCACTCATGCAGAGAATTCTCAATAGAGGAATATCAAATGGCTGAGAAACACTTAAAGAAATGCTCAATGTCCTTAGTCACCAGGGAAATGCAAATCAAAACGACTCTGAGATTTTACCTTACACCAATCAGAATGGCTAAGATAAAAAATTCAAGTGACAACACATGCTGGAGAAAGTGGGACCCTCCTCCATTGCTGGTGTGAATGTAAACTTGTACAACCACTTTGGAAATCAATCTGGCGCTTTCTCAGACAGCTAGGAATAGCACTTCCTCAAGATCCAGCTAATCCACTCCTAGGCATATATCCAAAATACGCTCAAGTATACAACAAAGACATTTGCTCAAACATGTTTGTAGCAGCTTTATTCATAATAGCTAGAATCTGGAACCCAGATTCTCAATTGAGGAATGGATACAGAAATTGTGGTACATTTACATAATAGAATACTACTTTGCAATTAAAAATAGGGAAATCATGAAAATGGCAGGGAAATAGATGGAAATAGAAAAGATCATCCTGAGTGAGGTTTCCCAGAAGCAGAAAGACGGGCATGGTGTATACTCACTTATAAGTGGATATTAGACATATAATATAGGAGTATCATAGTAAAATCTGTACATCTAAAGAAGCTAAGTAAGAAGGAGGACCCTAGGTAAGATGCTCAATCCTCATATAGAAAGGCAAACAGGATAGACATCAGAAGATGGAGAAAACAGGGAATAGGACAGGCGCCTACCACAGAGGGCCTCTGAAAGATTCTATCCAGCAGGGTTTTAAAGCAGGTGCTGAAACTCGTAGTCAAACTTTGGGCAGAGTGCAGGGAATCTTATGAAAGAAGAGGGATATAGAAAGACCCAGGGGGTCAGGAGCTCCACAAAGAAAGTAACAGAATGAAAATATCTGGGCCCAGGGTTCTTTTCTGACACTAATACTCCAATCACGGATTATTCATGGAGATAACCTAGAACCCTTGCACAGAGGTAGCCCATGGCAGCTCAGTCTCCAAGTGGGTACCCTAATAAGGGGAACAGGGGCTGTCTCTGGCATGAACTCAGTGACTAGTTCTTTTATCACCTCACCCTGATGAGGGAGCAGCCTTATCAGGCCTCAGAGGAAGACAATGAAGCCAGTCTTGAGGAGACCTAATAGGCTAGGGTCAGATGGAAGGGGAGGAGGACCTCCTCTATCAGTGGACTAGGGGAGAGGCATGGGAAGAAAAGAGGTAGGGAGGACAGGATTGGGAGGGGATGAGGGAGGAGGCTACAGCTGGGATACAAAGTGAATAAATTGCAGTAAATAAAAAATATAAAAATAAAAAACAACACTGAACATACTCTGCAGTTGTATTTTATATTTATGTGTATATATGTATATATAAGTAACAATTAAAGAAAAGAGGCCATGGATTTGAGGGACCAAGAGCTATACATGGAAGAGGTGGAGAGAAGAATGATGTGATTATATTTTAATTAAGATACATAAAATAGGCAATAATTGAAAAATATGTTGTGTTCTTTGATCTTTCAGGGCTTTCATAAATGGAAATAATTCTATTTCTATGTTTAATAATTCTTGTTTACATAGTCATCATATTTCGACATCAAACCAGTGCTACTTAAGAGCCACTGAGCTTCTTACTGTTCTATTAATTACACTTTAGTAATAACTACTTCAGAATGCTCATACTTTGCCTCATCCTATAATTCATGTGTGTGTGTGAGGGAGAGTAGATGCAATCTGCTACTTAAGGCCAACCTCTTCCTGCATGCTTCAGTATCCAGTCCCTATCCCAGGCAAGGTTTTTGGCCCTTCCTTTCTGCTCACCTTTCTTTCTGTTGGCTTGTTCATAGTAGTGTAAGAATGAGTTTTATTTAATTTTTGTCTTCAAAACAAACAAGGTTTCTTTTTTTTTTTTGCCACATTTTTTCCCCAGCTGCCACCCATTGCTCTTCTCTGTATAGGAAAAAGATAAGAGAAAACTCAAAGAGTTGTTGACATTTGTTGTCTATTGTACCTCCTCTCTTCTCAATTATCCCATAAGCTTCTGTGAATCTGATCTTTTGTGAATTCTTAGTCTTCACTAATCTTTATGTGGGCAAATAAAAGGGATTCTTTTGAATTGTCTGCATGGTGATTTTCAGCATCTCTGATTTAATCCTCCCAAATTCCCTGTTTTAGGCTTTCTTCCTCCTCTCTGTATAGTACTCCTTTAAGTATCTTTTTGCACTGTTGTCTGGTAATCATGTGTCCTGTTACTCTGTGCTTGTCTTGAAATGTCCTTATTTCTCTATCAATTTTAAAAGATAGCTTGCCGAAATATCAATGCTGGTTGGTAGTGATTTGCTTTCGGGGCTTAAAATATATAATTGCACGCTTTCCTGGTTTTTAGAACTGGTAATGAGAAAGGTCACGTTACGCTAATGCTTCTGCCTCTGTAGGTGAGTTGGCATTTCCCTTACAGCTTTTATCATTGGTTTAAATGCTTGATATATTTATTGTAGTTTATCATGGAGTAATTTTTCTCAAGTTGTGTGTCTTTGAGGTTCTAGATGCCTCGAATGTCTATTTTTTTCGCCAGACGTGGGGACTTTTCTTGAGTAGATTCTTTTAAAATTATTTTTATTTCAGTTTATTTACTTTACACCCCAAGGGTGCCCCCTCCCCCCTCTCATCCTAGTCCTAGTCACCTCCCTTCCTCTCCTTTGCCCTTCCCCTCCACAAAAGGCAAGCTCCCCTTCCCCATATTAACCCTGCTCAGACCATCAAGTCACATCAGGACTGAATATATCCTCATCCCCTGAAGCTAGGCAAGGCAGCACTGCCAGGGGGAGGTGATCCAAAAGCAGGCAATAGATTCTTATTGTCCTCAGTTTCTTCCACTGTTCCCTCAAGTTCATGGACACTGTGGTAGACTAATTTTTTATCCTTACTGAGATATGTGAGTATAGTATTTCATCAGCTTCTTTTGTCCCTGTTCTCTTTTTTTTGTGTGTGGTCAAATCTATTGATGATTTTTTAAAAAATGTGTTTTTGACTTGATTAATTGAGGTTTCCATTTTCAACATTTTCATTTGTTTTTTTTTTTCTAAAAGCTCAATTTTTGTGCTGGTTAATTTTTCTTCCATGATACTATTTTTCATCCATATTGCTGATTTTAAAATGCATTTTGCTGCCTTTACACTCTATGTTGCTGACTTTCCTCTTGAGGATTTGTGTTGAGCTCAACTGCTTGTTTGTATTCCCTTTCAGGTCATGGTTCATTTGTGGCAGAAAACTTTTGAAATCTTCACCTGTCATTTCTTTTTTTCATGCCAGTATCCTTGAGTTCAGCAATTGAGGAGTTATGATATTTTGGAGGAGCTATGTTGCCCTTGTCATTTGTTGGATTTCTATGTTGTAACTTGCACATCTGTTGGTTTGAGGTCTCTCAGAATCTTTTCATTTGTTAAGCAGCATTCTCTTGAGTGCTTACTCTCTCTTACCATTTAATGACAATACTAAGCCAAATATAATATGGAAATGTGCTTAAAATAGTTTGCAGACCATTAATGTCCATGATGAAAATAGAAAAACTACTGTAGAATGTGCCTTGGGTTAGAAAAAGCTACAGGGTAAGTATAGAAACAGTGAATGAGTGAGAGAAAGGAGGCAGAAGAGGAATCTGTCTTCAGACTTTCAAGACCTCCTGAGTATTACTGCATCCTGGAACTTTAGAGTTATAGGGCTCTATAGCAGTGAATACAGATCTGTAGTGCCAGAATTGGATCCACTGACTAGATTTAGGCTCAGAGCTATAAAACACCAGGTTTAATTCTTTTTTTTTTAATGTAATTTATTTATTTTTATATCAATCACAGGTTAGGTACTTTGCATCCCAGGCGTAGCCCCCTCCCTCATTCCCTCCCACTCTTCCCATCCCTTCCTCATCTCCTCCCCGCCCCCTCCAAGTCCACCAACGGGGGGGGCCGAGGACCTCCTCCCCTTCCATCCGACCCCAGATCATCTTGTCTCCTCAGGGCTGGCTGCAATGTCCTCCCCTGGGATCTAGCCAGGCTGTTACTCCCTGGGGTGTATGGGGGAGGGTCAAAGAGCCAGCCTCGTTCATGACTGAAACAGTCCCTGTTCCCCTTATTAGGATCTTCAGTTGGACACCGAGCTACCATGGGCCACATCTGAGCGGGGGTTCTAAGCCATATCTATACATGGTTCTTGGTTGGAGAAACTGTCTTGTATAAGACCCCTGTACCCTGCCCAGTTTGGTCTTTGTGGAACTCTTGTTCTCCCCAAGTCTTACTAACTTCTCCTATTTTTATTATTACTTCCTGCCCTCTGCCAAAGGCTTGATTGTGAGTCTTAATATCTGCTTTGATACATTGCTATATTGATTCTTTCAGAGGTCCTCTTTGGTATGCTCCTGTCCTGTTGCTTGTTTTATCCTCCATTCAATGTCTGTATGCAGAAAAATGAAAATAGATCCATATTTATCACCTTGCACAAAGCTAAAGTCCAAGTAGATCAAAGACCTCAACATAAAACCAGACACACTAAACTGGTTAGAAGAAAAAGTGGGGAAGACCCTAGAACTCATTGGCACAGGAGACTACTTCCTGAATAGAACACCAACAGCACAGGCTCTAAGATCAACAATCAATAAGTGGGACCTCATGAAGCTGAAAAGCTTCTGTAAAGCAAAAGATACTGTCATTAAAACAAAACTACAGTCTACAGACTGGGAAAGGATCATTAGCAATCCTACTTCTGATAGAGGGCTAATATCCAGGATATATAAAGAACTCAAGAAGTTAAAATGCAAGAAATCAAGTAATCCAATTAAAAAATGAGGTATGGAGCTAAAAAGAGAACTGACTGTAGAGATTATAGGATGGCAGAAAAATACTTAAAGAAATGCTCAACGTCCTTTGCCATCAGGGAGATGCAAATCAAAACGACCCTGAGATTTCACCTTACACCCACCAGAATGGCTAAGATCAAAAACTCCAGTGACAACGCATGCTGGAGAGGTTGTGGAGAAAGCGGAACCCTCCTCCATTGCTGGTGGGAATGCAAACTTGTACAACCACTCTGAAATCAATTTGGTGCTTTCTTAGACAATTAGGAATAGTGATTCCTCAAGACCCAGCTATTCCACTCTTAGGCATATATCCAAAAGATGCTCAAGTACACAACAAGGACATTTGCTCAACTATGTTCGTAGCTGCTTTGTTTGTAATAGCCAGAACCTGGAAACAACCTAGATGTCCCTCAGTTGAGAAATGGATACAGACATTATGGTACTTTTACACAATGGAATACTACTCAGCAATTAAAAAGGAGGAAATCATGAAATTCGCAGGCAAATGGTGGGATCTGGAATGATCATCCTGAGTGAGGTATCCCAAAAGCAGAAAGAAATATATAGTATATACTCACTTATATAGACCTATAGGATAAGAAGGTCATGCTGAATTCTACACACCTAGAGAAGATATACAAGAAGGAGGACCCAGGTTGGTATGATCAGTGCTTGTTTAAATGAACAAATGGGATAGACACCAGGTTTAATTCTATTGGTGGAAACTGTTCTGGCTATGAAAGACAGGCCTGTTTTCTCCTATGCAGTTCCCAGCTTGAACTACACCCTTAGGGCTATTAATTGCTTTTAATTGCTATTAATTGTTTTTTTGGATCTTCCTTCACCAAGAAGATATAGTAGAAGAAATAGAGGCTTCATTACCTGTGGTTGTTTCTTGTCCTATGTCTGCAACATAGCTCAGATATTTTTAAATTTAAGATTTTAAGTTGTTTTCAGAATTCCACACGTGTTTTATATTAAAATATGTCTCTTAACCCACTCCAATCCCTCCCATGTCCCTTCTACTGCTTCCTTTTAAATTATTCCCTCTTCTTTAATTATTATTGCATATAGACACACAACCTTCTCAGTCTATCTAATATCACTGTTCTGTACATGTGTCTGGGGCTCACCACTTGAGAATAGATTTTTTTCTTGAATACCAATACTTCTGCTTAACAGGAACACATAGGCACAATGCTTGGTTCTAAATATTATTTTAATTGACATACACTCATCTTGATTTGTGGAGTAACATGCATTGTTTGAAACGTGTATATTGGGCAACGATTAACTCAATGAAGTTAGCGTTTTTGTTATTTTCATGTAATAGCACTCTTATAGCTGTTTGGACATACAGGTTTTATTTTGTACTATGGTTAGCCACTTGTACAGTAAGAAGACAGAACTTACACTCTCCTATCTGTTGATTAGCATGTGCTTCTAAACTTCTTTCTTTCTAGCCTCCTTCCCCTCCTCAGCCTTCACTAGTTATCACTCTACTAACTGCTTTTTACCACCTTTAAAAAGTCTGATTATGACTGCGATTATGTGGAATTTGTCCTCGAGTTCTGGGCTATGTCACTTAAAATAAGATTTTCTAGGTTTATGCATATTGTTATAAATGATATAACTTCATTTTTTAAAATGACAGAAGAGTATATTATTTATCTATTAGATATAGTAATATATATGGCTATATGTCATATTTTGACCCATTTATCCATTGATGAATATTCAGAAATGAATTTTAATGTGTTTATTTATTACAATTTATTCACTTTGTATCCCCTCTGTATTGTCCTCCCTCGTCTCCTCCCAGTCCAACTCACCCTCCCTCTTTTCCTCCATGTCCCTTCCCTAGTACTCTGAAAGGGGAGGATCTCCTCCCTTCTATTTGACCCTAGCCTATCAGGTCTCATCAGGGCTGCCTGCATCATCTTCCTCTGTAGCCTGGCAAGGCTGCAACCCTCAGGGGAAGGTGATCGAAGAGTTCATGTCAGAGACAGCCCTTGCCCCCTTTACTAGGGCTCACTTGGAAACTTAGCAGCCTATGGACTTCCTCTGAACAAGGGGTCTAGGTCCTCTCCATGCATGGTCCTTGGTTGTAGTATCATACTCTGCTGGCCATCCTGCGCCCAGGGTTTTTGGCTCTGTTGGTCTCCATGTGGAGCTCCTGTCCCTTCCAGGCCTTTCTATCTCCCCCTTCTTCCACATAAGGTTCTTTGCATTCCACCCAAAGTTTGGCTATGCATCTCAGCATCTCCTTTGATACCCTGATGGGTAGAGTCCAGAAATGAATTTTTAAATGAAATTAACAAATATATAGCTGTGTTTAATGAACTGAAATTAGCACACGTACTCTGTGTTTTAGACAAAGAGTTAAATAACAGTAATGTGAATAATGGAAAGCATGGGAGTTATGCTTATTATGTCTTAGCTATGCTTATTATGTCTTATGTCTGTGATAAAACACTGTGTCCAAGGCAACTCATAGAAAGTAGGGCTTTTTTGGCCTTATAGTTTCAGAGCGATAAGAGTCCATCATGGCAGTAACATGTCAGGAATAGAAACAGAAAGCTAATACCATCAAATACAATCACAAAGCAGAGAATGTGAACTATAGGTAGGCAAGATTGTTTTACCTCCCAAAGTCCATCTCCAATGCTAAACTTCATTCACCAAGTCCACATCTCCTAAGCTTGCCATCAGCTGTGGATCAAGTATGCAAATACATGAGCCTGTGGGAGACATTCTTCTTCAAACTCCCACATTATGTCACAGGTTCTACCTTTTCGGTCAGGAGACAGGCCTGGCAATAGTTGCTGACAGTTTATAACACCTCATCAGTATTACTAGTACTAATATATTTTCACTGTAAATAGGGAAGGGGAGAGAAGGAAAAAAGAAAGGGAGGCAAGGGAAGATAGAGAGGAGCCTAGGTGAAGAAGGAAAGAGGAAGAGAAAGAAAAAGGAGAAGGAAAAGGAGAAGAAGAGGTGTTAGAATAAAGATGGTATGCAGATGTCCCCAGGTTTCAACTCAGTGTCTATGTCTTACCTACTACATTTGGTCAACCCGTTTTACTTCTCTGAACTTCAGGTTCTCCACTCTGTAAAAAAGAAAAAAAAATAGTTGCTTTATAAGCTTTTGGAAGTATCACACAATACAGTATTATCACGATGATAAATGAACAAGTTAATGCTCTAGTTTTCTTTCCTGTTGCTGTGGTGAATACCATCACAAAGAACAACTTGGGTAGAAAAGGGTTTATTTAGCTTACCCTTGCAGGTCACAATCCATCACTGTGGGAAGCCAAGGAAGGGAAACTCAGGTAAGGTAGTTGGAAGCAGTAACTGTGGTATAATACTGCTTATTGGCTTGCTTTCTGCCTCACACTCAGTTAACTTTCTTAGAAATGTCTTTTCTTAGAAACACCTCTAGCTTTGTAGAACAACTCTCTGGGGATGGTGCTGGCCACAGTGGGCTGAGACCCTCCACATCAATCATTAGTCAAGACATTCTCTCACAGATATGGCCATAGGCCAATCCAATCTCGGCAATCCCTTAGTTGAGACTCCTTCAGATGACCCCAGGCTGTCAGTTTGACAGCTGAAACTAACTAGGGAAAGTATTAATAAAGTATCTAGCATATCCTTTGGAACACTGAAATTAATGTTGTTTATTAATGTTTCTATACTTTGGCTTCTGTCTAGGTTGAAGGGAAGGTTATACCTTTTTTTTTCTTCTTATGTGTGAGAGTGACTGAAAGTGTACTGTCGGTACCAAGGCTGGTAAATGCATCTTTTTCCTTCCTTTTCAGTTAGAACCTTTGACCATTGGTCCAGGAACCCAGTTTCCTTGAATTTCCTCTGCTGTGGAGTTCTATTCCAGCTAGGCTCCTTGCCTTGTTGTCTTGTTTCCCAAATGCAGTTTTCTCATAGCTGGCTGTCTAGTTGGAAAACACTATGATAAATGAATCCTATGTGGGGTTGATGTGATGGATAATGTTTGAAAGCACTTCCATATTGGCATCTCAACAGGAGTCTTGTTGAAAGACATGACTTGAAAGCTAAGAGCAGTTTCTCTCCTGGTAGAACTCTCAGCCCAGTGGCAGGTTGGAATGAGGAAGCGGCAGAGAAATTTATTGGTCAAGGAACCTTTGCAGAACCTGTAAATCACCTACCTGACAGGTGATTGCTGTCTCAGCTCTTGCATAAGACAGGCTCTGTGAGCTCACAAAGGACACCCAGGAAGTAATTTACTGATGATTAGGATATTTCCACTGAATAATGGCACTCGTTATCTAGGTACACATCTGGTCTTCATTTGCTTCAGGAAGTTGAGGTCACAGGGGTCTACAACAATTACAGGTAGAGGACAGATGTAGCTAGCTATTTACTAGAAGCCAGTCAACCCTGAATACTCAATTATCTAGGACTTGGGTACATACTGCATTCCTTAGCAAGAGAAGACCTAAGCAGTCTCCATCAGTTTATATTAGAATTGAGTTTTAAAAACTCAGGGCATGTTATAAAGACATGACTGGCCACTGTGTATAATGTTTTATTTAGGAGTAATTTTATAATAATTATATAATATACACACATATGCATATGTACATACATACATACAAACACACATATGTATATATATATGAATTCACAAATACCACAGTTCTCCTGTACCTCCGACTAGGCTTTCCTTGCTATTATATTATAGATGTGTGGAAACATAATCTTTTCTCTTAAAGGAGAAAATATTTCATTCATAACTTTCTTTCTTTTTTTGGAGAACTTATGACATTCCAGGGGCTGTTCTAAATACTAGGGCCAGAATAATAGGTAGTAAGACAGACCTGGTCCCTTACTTCATGGGCCACATAGTTTAGCTTAGTGCTGTTCAGTGGATGCTGGACCAACAGCATCACATGGGGGATTTATTAGATATGGAGATCCACAGGCCCCTCTTTAGATCTATTGAGTCAGAAAGTCTGGGATACGATCCCACATTTGTAGTTGTAAAAGCCAGCCAGGTTATTTTGATGAGTAATTAAGTTTGAAAACTAATGGCCTAGTAGGGAAAAATTGTCATGGTTGATTAAAAATATAATGTGAGGCGAGGGATGCATCTTAGCATTTGTTTACTATGCACAAGACCCTGTTTGATCCCTAGCATCATAAGAACTGTGCATGAAAGCACACACCCATATCCCAGTCCTTGGGAAGTAGAGTGAGGAGGATCTGAATTTCAGGGTCACCCTCACACAGCAAAATTGAGGCTACTCTGTACTTCATGGAACCCTGTATCAAAATAAAAGTGTGATTTTGTTATAGGAGTCAGAGCTATAGTAACACACAGTTGGGAGAAGTTCATGTGGTCTGATGGTAGAGAAGTCTGGCTGAGAAAGAGGTATCTGAGTTGTTGCCTGAAGGCTGAGGAAGAATGGAAAAAAATGTTCTGTAGGTGGAACTGGTACTTAAGGAGCCAGTTAGAGACATGACCTTGAAATTTGTCTGCCTAGCCACTGTGAAACTGTGAATCTAAAAAGATTATTCTTCTGTCTGAACTCAACCAGAGAATTCAATGATTTAGCTCCACATTTTCCAAACATTGCAATTACTCAATATTAAAAAAAATCAAACATACATTGCATTTAATGTATGCTGTGGTTAGAAAAGAGCTATAAGGAAGGAGCATCCAATGCTTGTCCTGACTGTTCCTTTTAGCTTTTGACCCATGGAGGGAACTCACTCTTCTGATTCCTTGTTTTTAACCTTAAAAAGAGAGAGCAAGAACTCCCATCCATTTAGTATTTGCTCCCATGATTCAGAATTAGCTATAAATAACATCATATCACTGTTTACTTTTAAAAGTACATTTATATTCATTTGTTTCAATAGCTAATTCTGTACATTGCCTACTGGTAACTTTAAGACAGCCTTCCTACTCTTTTCTTTAAAATTAGAGCCATGAGTTTATCCCACAAGGATATATTATTTGCTCTAATGAGCTGGTAATTATTAGGTAATGAAATGGCTAACCAAAAGTATGTTATTAAGAGTGTTGCTGTGTAGAATTTTTTTTTGTTGTGTGATTAGAAATTACTTAGATTTCAGCAAAGCATAAAAAGTCACATGCTGAGGACTATGAAAATATAGCCATATCCTTCCATCTTCTGTTGAAATTAGTCTTAATCCCTTGCACAGAAATAATTAGGATCCTAATTCCATGTGCTGGAATTTAAAATCAAGCTTTCTTTTTGAGTACACAGTACGCTCTATAGTTATTAATCAGAACTGTTTTCTCCAGGGTAGTTGAGAATACTGTTCTCAATCTGCATTAGACAGCTGTATTCCTCAGATGACCATCTTGACTTACCTTGTCTTTCTCTACCAGAAAAAAGTTTCACCATGAGAGTACTAATCAGCCTGACACAGAGTTTTGCACAAAAAGTCAGACAGATGATACCTTCAGAATATGAATGAGGTTTTAGTTAAACTGTGTTGAGATCATAGGAAAACTTCCTTTGTGTTGTTTGGTCCAATACTCCTGAAAGGACATCAGCTATTAGTGTTGTCCATGGTTGCCTCCCAGAACATGAGGATAAGATCCTATGGCTGATGATACTGTATACCTGGGATACAAGATCAGAGGAATTAAGCTAGAACTGACCTGAAAGCTATCTTTCTGAGGACTAGTCTTTGAAGGTGTTATGCAAACTTCCAATGGAGAAAAGTAATCAGTAGTCCTATTCAGCTGTAATGCCTGCAAGTCACGATAATAAACAGAACAGCATGATACACTGAAAGGGGTAATAGTACCACTTACCCTTGGGTTAATCTACAGCTGTCTATTTTGACTTAAAGCCTAGTCTGTAGGAGATTCATGCCTGGTACTGTAAGCCTACACAACTACCCATAGCCGGAGAGACCACAGACCCTAGAGGAGAATCTGCTACTGCTATTTTCCCAAACCAATATAATTTCTAACTGTTTCACAAATACTTACATTCATCTGTACTTTTATATCCATAAATACCTTGTAGATATGAGAATGTACCATGGAGAAGATAGGCTCATGTATTTGAATGTTTGGTCCACAGTTAGTGGAACTGTTTGGCAAGAATTGGTAGGTATGGCATTGTTAGAGGAGGTGAGTCACTGAAGGTGGGCTGTGAGGTTTCAGAAGCCCATGCCAGGCCCAGCGTCTAGCTCTCTGCTTGCTGCTCGGGATCAGAATATAAAGTTCTCTACTACACCAGTGACATGCTTACCTGATTTCCACCATGATGATCATGGACTAATCATGCAAAACTATAAATAAGTCCAAAATTAAATACTTTTTGAAAACTGAAAATATATCCTTCTCTTATACACTTCAACTACAGTAAGAGTTGCTTTGGTCATGGTGTCTTTTTACAGCAATAGAATTACATAATTAAGACAACAATGAAGCTATACCCAAGAAATCTCAATATGGCTGCCTGATCAAGATGTGCATAATGGTAACATCAGCCAACATGCCAATGTGGTTGGAGAATATATCAGAAGGCCCCTCCTCTAAGGGAAGAACTATAGAGAGTCAATGGCTTCCAAGAGAGGGAAAGTCAGTTTTCCCCGGGTGTGAGCTCCCTGATAGATTATCAAATTTCAAGTGGTCAACCTTGAGAACATGCATATATGAACCACACTACCTGGACTTAATTGATTGTGTTTGTATGCTAATGATAATTAAAGAAGATGAGGTCATGAATTTGAGAGAGACTGTGGGGACAGGAAGCTTTAGGGGGACAGAGAGCAGTGGAAAAGATGTCAGTAATATCTTTATGTGTAAAATTATCAAAAAATAAAATAAAAACTGTGTTGAAATTACTTTTGCTATATCTATAAATGCCTTGTCGATATGAGAATGTACCATGGAGATGCACATTATAAAATATAGAAAAGTTGGGGCTGAATGCAGACATTCGTGATGATTAGTTTTGTCCTGAGAGGTTTTAATCTTTGATTTTGGTAATCCCTGAACTAACACTGTTATAGTTTAGCCTTGGAACATATCCTAAAAGGCTCACACATTAAAGACTAGGTTTCCAGCTGATGAGATTTTAGGAAGTGATTGCATTCTGAGGGCTCTAACATAACCCACTAATGTATGCTTTAATGGAGTCATGATATAACGGTGTTGTGGAGAGGTGGGGACCAGTCTGAGGAAGTCAGCCATGAGCCATTGCCTTAGAAAGATGTCTTTTGTCTTAGTCTCTTCCTGTTACTCTTCTTCACTTCCCAGCTGCTATGAGGTAGCCACTTTTTTTTCTACCATGCTCTTGTATAATGACGTCAATGATGTCCTGTCACACCACAAGTCTGAAGCAATAGAGCCAGGTAGCCATGAATCCAGGTAGCCATGAACGACAACTTCTGCAGCTATCAGACAGAATGCATCTTTTCTTTAAGCTGTTTTTATTTATTTATTTATTTGAGGCTTCACAAATAAAGTGCATGAGGATTTTTTGAATTACAGTTTATTTACTTTGTATCCCAGCTGTAGTCCCCTTCTTCATTCCCTCCCAATCCCAACCTCCTTCCTCATCTCCTCCCATGCCCTTGTCTAAGTCCACTGATAGGGGAGGTCCTCTTCCCTATCCATTTGATCCCAGCCTATCAGGTCTCATCAGGACTGGCTACATTGTCTTCTTCTGTGGCCTGGTAAGGCTGCTCCTTCATTAGGAGGAGGTGATCAAAGAGTCAGCCACTGAGTTCATGTCAGACAGTCCCTCTTCCCCTTACTAGGAACCCCACTTGGATACTGAGCTGCCATGGGCTACATCTGTACAGGGATTCTAGGTTATCTCCATGCATGGTCCTTTGTTGAAGTATCAGTCTCAGAAAAGACTCCTGTGCCCAGATTTCTTGGTTCTGTTGCTCTCCTTGTGGAACTCCTGTCCCCTCTAGGTCTTTCTATCTCTGCCTTCTTTCATAAGATTCCCTACACTCTGCCCAAAGTTTGGCTACGAGTCTCAGCATTTTAAAGCTGTTTTTAAAAGGTTTTTGTTAGAGAAGTCAAAATTCTCACTAACTTTTATTATCTTCCTTTAATATTTTGCCTCAAGAAATGATTTACATGATGAGAAATTGCCAGGCCGTTTTTTTTCTCCCTGGAAACAGCCATCTTCTTCCCAGGTTCAGTTGTCCTTCCTGTAACTGACAACTGCTTTATCTGTTTTTATTTCCTTATATTTATGTGTCTTTCCCATTTCTCCACTGTTAACTCCCTGAGGACAGAATCCACTTGTGATTACTTCTGGCATGATAATACTTACATACTTGACAGCACTGACTTTAAGCCAAGAGCTTTATGTTTCCTTTGTTCCTTTTTCTACCTCTGTTAGTAGGGCCCTGTGCTAACATGGTCAGTAAAATACTGTGGCCCTGCACATAAGTGTGGCTTTCACTGGAGAGATGTAAAGAAGCCTCCATTTACTGCAAATGAATAACACACTCACAGACCAAAGAAAGGATTCCATTTAAGACCAGCTCAGAGAACCAATGAGTGTGTGTTGTGGTTGCTAACTAGAGCATGGATGATTCAGAGGTACCCAGGAAGAACCTTGAACAACTTATAAGCAGATACATCTTTAAAGATTTCATGGATATCCATCACCAAAGAACTCTACTCACAGTGCTGAGTGACATGAAGAGCTGTGAGATGCACGTAGGAATATTGGGTATATTACCAAAAGTCCCAATATTTTGAATTAATTATTTATTCTGTAACTCTGAGGAGAAGGTGGGATTCATAAAGACCTCATGATCCTTGTGGGACTTTCGCCTTTCTCCATGATTGAACGTTAATAGGCCTAACATTTTTAGGTTTTTTTTTTTGTTGTTGTTAATCTTAAATTCAGGATTTATTTATGTTTGACTTATACCCAACTTTTTAGAATTTTTTAATTCAATTTTATTTTTTATATTAATTATAGTTTATTTACTTTGTATCCCAGCTGTAGCCTCTCCCCCATCCCCTCCCCTTCCCACCCTCCCTCCCTCATCTCTTCCCTGGCCCTCTCTAAGTTCAATGATAGGGGAGGTCCTTCTCCCCTTCCATCTGACCCTAGCTTATCAGATCTCATCAGGACTGGCTGCAATGTCCTCCTCTGTGGCCTAGCAAGGCTGCTCCTCCCTCCAGGGTGGGAGGAGGACAAAAGAGTCAGCCACTGAGTTCATGTCAGAAACAGTTCCTGTTCCCCTTACTAGGGAACCCACTTGGATACTGAGCTGCCATGGGCTACCTTTGAGCAGGGGTTCTAGGTTATATTTATGTATGGTGCTTGGTTGGAAAATCAGTCTCAGAAAAGCCCCCTGTGTTCAGATATATTTTATGCTTGTGGAGCTCCTGTCCTCTCCAGGTCTTACCAACTCCCCCTTCTTTCATATAATTCCCTGGATGATCACACCTGCTCATATTCAAGATGACAATGCTCTTACCCAGTTTGAGGAAACAGCTATGCAGCACCCCATGTCTTCCTCCAGCTTTTACAGTTTTCCTATTTCTTTTTCTACAGTATTCCATAGCCCTTGGAAAGCAGATTTAAATGTGTGATTTTTCTTCTTCCATATATAACCTAATATTGGGCCACTAGTCAATAGTATAGACCATAGTGACAGACAAACTTATTCCTCTCAGCTTGACAAATAATGGCTTCCTGTAGTTACTGCCACACACTGTAAGAAGAAAATTCTTATATTGTGGCCAATAACATCAGCAATCAGCAAGTGTAAATGTAAGTATTTTAGAGACAATTTTATAGGCTCATCAATGCTCTTACAGTAGGGCCTACTCCCCATTGGTTGAGTTTACAATGTCAACCATGATCCCTCAGTTTGCCTTAAATATATTTGCAAAAGTCATGTGATCATTACAGAACCAGGCACATTTTTGCCTGGCATGTTGATAGCATTATATCCAGGGTTCATAGTTGAGCAGGATCGTTGGCAACCAGTGTCCAGCAGCAGCCTGCTTAGCATCTTCTTCTACTAGAAACGGTAGGTACTAGGAAGGGAGTTGTTCTTGTTTTCATACCAGACTATATGGTACCAGCAAAAGAGATTTATCAGCTTATGGTGGCATTTGGCCAATATCAATCTCAACAGTTGGTACTGTGTGAGGGTTTCAAAGGCCTCATGCTAAACAAGGTAATGTACCACTGGCACAGTAATTTTCACGGAGCAAATTACAGCTTCTTAAACACCTATGGGTCTTTGTGCATTTCAACTTTCCATGGCTGTGTTTGCTGTTTTCCTAGATGCTTCTCAAATCTTTAAAATGCTCTTTGTACCATCCATATAGTGAAACCTTATTACAGAGGGTGGGCAGAATCACTGCAGTTCTACAACCATCATTCCAGACAAGTGAGACCTGGTCCTAGGTCTCTGAAGCTAAGAGAGTACAGGGGGGAAAAGGTGCCAAGGTTCAGTACAGCATGAAGACAACCCAGCACTTACATCAACAGTTCTGTCAAAGGAATGACATTGGGTACAGTGACATGGATGGGTAACAGCACCTCATCTAGCCCTCCAGATTTCCCCATAAGCTGTCTAGTCACGTCTGGCTGTAGGAAGGGCTTTGGGCCAAGTGAATAAATCTCACCCTTACTGATTTGTGTTTTGCTCAACCTTGCATGAATACTCCTACATTTTCCACCTTGAAGCAAAACTCTAACGGCGCTATAACATGAGTGTGTCATCACTATACTCCCTGTTCCCAGTGCACTTCCTGTAGGGGTGAAATGAATGTAATATACTTTTTGGGGGGTAGGGTAGGTAATTGGCTGATGCTAGGACAAGCTTAATGCCTTTTCGCTTGAAACATTTCACCTCCATATCTAACCTGCTGACCTTTATCCTGGTACTTTAATGAGTTTCGGTGAACTAAGATACACTTGATTTTATCTTCCAAAACCTAAGGGCTTTGCACAGGAGTGGACCAAAAAGGAAAAGAAAACAATCCAAAGCTTCTCTTGGAACCTCCAGGATCCCTGCATAGACCTCACCTGCAGGCAAACTTAAACACTTCTCTAGAAGAGTAACTGAGGTGGTTACCACCTCCCAGGATCTCCCTCTTACAGGACAGAGCTATGGAGGGAATCTCCATTTTCTTGTCACTCATGCCTCTGCTGAACTGTTATCATGCCCCACAGCCTTCCAGAAGTTCACAAGCATGCCATTTGGCTTTTTGTCAGTGTTCCCCCTAGAATCCTCTCTTTATACAAATATTGCAATTTTTTAAAATTTAAAGTTAAATTGCTCTTTAACTTTTAAAAGACTCACTACTATCTTTTAAAACACCAACTAGAGTTATTTTTTAAGGTAGCATGAAGTAATGAATTCTTTGTGACACTTTCTCACCTATGTGTCATTATACCTTGCTTTAATTTATCTTCCTCTGTGTTCCTTCATCTTTTCTTGTTTCTTCCTTTCCTTCCCCCAGATAGTTGTTCCTTCTGCTTTCATGTCACATGTATTCTGTTACTCAATTTTATTCTCACTTGTTATCTTTTCCTTCTCTGAAGATTTTCTTTCCAGTTTTATCATACACACAGACACACGCACAGACAGATAGACACACACACACACACACACACACACACACTGCTTGCATATATGAGAAAACTTGGAATTTTTCATTTTGAGTCTAGTTTGTTTTGTTTAAAATAATTTACAGTTCCATCCATTAAACCACTTTCCCGCAAATATCTTGTTTCCATTTTATTTTATGGCTGAGTGTAATTCCATTGTATATATGTTCTATATATTTTTCCATTCATCTGTTGCTGGACTCTAGGATGGCTGCATTTACAAGCAACTGTGGACAGTGTAGCTAAAGATGTGTGAGTGTCTCCGCAGTTTGTATATACCCAGGAGTGGTAGAGCTAGGCCATATGGCACTTCTATTTTGAGCTTATCAAGAAACTTCCATAATAACTTAAATTAAGGTATTTGATAAGTTTTGAATAGATTTTTGATATACAGTGAAAAATATGCATCTAATTTTATTTTTCAACATGTGTAAGTTTGGTTTTCTCAGTATCGTTTGTTAAACATGTCTTACTCTCCAATGTATATTAAAAAAAACTTTTTTGAAAGTTGGAAGGCTGTCCTTGTTTTTGGGCACATCACTCTATTCCATTAGTCTATATGTCTGTTTTTGTGTGAGAACCATGGTGTGTTTGTCACTATGACTCTGTAGTATAGTTTGAAACCAAACATCCAGATACCTTTTATACTAATGTTTATACTTGTTTATACTTAGGATTGCTTTGACTAGTCCGGGTCTTTTGTACTTTTGAAGAAAATTTATGATTTCTTTTTAGTTTTGAAGGATATTATTAGAATTTTTGTTAGAAGTATATTAATTTGAAGATTATTTTTGATATCATAACCATTTTTAAATCAATTCTGCATGTCTGTGTACATGGCAGTTCTTTCTATCTTTTAGTGTCTTCTTCAATTTCTTTCTTAAAAATAAAAAGGGAAGGAAGAACAGGTCTCTTCCCTATTACTCAAATATAAAAAGTAAAATGTTGTAGCAGCTTCTTTCTGGGTTCTCAGACATTGGAGACTGTCAGAAATGTGCACGTGGGAAAAGAAGTCTTGTAGTTAATGAATCCTGTCTTTTCTATGGCTCATTCTGTTGCTTGATTCTTTATTGGATATCCATATGACGTCTGTGAGAGACATCTTTACTTTGGCAGCTGTCTTTTTGCACACAAGTGACCTCTGATGGCCACACTTAGCTTTGTAGTCCGTGGCCTAGTAAATGTATTTCACCTTCAGAGTGCTGCGCGGTCATACCCTCAGGAGTCGCAATTGTCCTAGTCCTAAGTTATTTTCTAAATGCATTGGCAATGTGGAGAATGACTAAAGTCATGAGATCTTACCAGTGGACAGATACCTCCTTATTTTCAAGATCTTCTAAATATTACTTACATGGCATTATATAGACTGTTGGATCCTCAGAATTGTCATCTTCCACAGTAGTAAATGACAAATAGATTCCAGGGGCCCATCTATCTGTTGACTTCAAGTTGATGGCTATGACACTCTAGGGCTATTCTCATTTATGAGATCTGCTCGAGCCACTGTTTTCCCCTATGCATTTCCTTGCCTCGAGGCCTTCTGTTCTTTGTATTTTTCTCTCTTCGGAACAGTCTCAAGGGGCTGTTCCTTATTGCAGCTCTATGGCAGTTTAAATTTAGGTTTCCTGGCTTGTAGTTGTTTCATTTTCATAGTTTTCTAGCTTTGAGCAGTGACTTTCCTCTCAGGATTACACTCAGCAGCCACCCTTCATCACACAGATTGACAATATGGGATTCTTCTTGTCACTGCTAACCTATCCACCAAAGGATTCTCCTTACTGCATCCGAGGTTAGTGGGGGCTGTGTGCTTGCCCTGAGAGTTGAACTGGCAGTCTCTTTCATTCCCATTTCTGTCACCAGGGAGCCATACTGCTAAAGCTGTGGTTAGCTTATTTTCACTGCATTGCTTGTATTTTTTCCTCTGTACTTTTAAACAACTTTGTCAATTTACAGCACTCTTCCTCTGTCTTTGTAATAAGGTATTTCTTTTCTTTTGTTTCTTTTTATTCACTGGATCACATGCAGGAAATTTCTAATCTGCTTTCTTACCTAGAACCTACATCTTCGCTTCTGAGTGACACAGACTGGCTTCTTTATCTGCATATTCTCCCTCTTTTCACTTTTCCTGCCAGATTGGAAGCTGGAGGATGTTCCCTCATAACTGTACATAACATTGCAACTACTTCTTGAAGTGAACAACTTTCCTTTGGGCAGGTGCCTTTATCTTGTCACACACAGCAGGGATCATGAAACTATGACATCTCCTACTAATTAGAGGAAGCCAGCACACCTGGATTTCTCCCACAGAACTTCTACTCTAACCTTCTACGTGGACAGACAGTTGAGTGTTCTTTATATGTCTTATCACCCATAATGGTACCATATTATCATCCTAGCAGAGGGCCCACCATGCATCTCATAAGGAATATGACTATATTAACATTTTTTTTCTGTTGTGGCAATATAACATCATGACCAACGCAGTTTATAGGAAGAAGGGTCTATTTTGGGCTTATGGTTCCAGATGGACAAAAGTATACCATAGCAGAAAATTTTGGCATCAGGTGCTAGGCATGATGGCAACAAGAGCTGACAGCTCACTTCTCGAACACAGGAAGCAGAGAGGTCAAACTAAAAATGACAGTCTTTAAATTCTCAAAGCCCATCTTCAGTGATGTACTTTCCAACAAGGCCATACTTCCTAATCCTCTTCAAATAGTGTCACCATCTGAGGGACCAAGCATTCAAATGCCAGAGCCTATGAGGACATCCTCTTTCTAACCATTATAATGACTACAAGAGATTTCTGCCACTGATGCTCCATTTCCCATCATCTTTGCTTGTGTCAGTCTCTGTTTGGTTGCCAGTTTGTTGTGTGATTTTCTTGGACATATATAAAGAAATGTTTATTTGTGTATGTTTGTGTGTGTGTGATAGAGGGAAAGAGAGCAAAAGAGGAGAGAAAGAGAGAGAATCATTATCTATTTGCTAGACCAAAGATTCCGCTCAAGTCCATTGATGAACCAGTGAGCTTATTGAGGGGGATATATGAGGCCATTCAAGTACACCTATACTATCAAAAGGTCTCTAGGTAACTTATACTTGGCTCCATCACTGAAGAATCCCACTTGCAGCATGGATGTCTTATAAACAGCTGCACCACCGACAATACACTTGAACGTTGTATGGGCGACTACATTACAGAAGAGTTTCAACCCAAGAAATTATTTGCCTCTTATCTTGCCTTAGAAAGTGGAGGAATCTCCATTTATGATATCCTGCTATACTCACCGATCCATGCCTTGTCCAATTGTCACCAGAGAGGCTTCTGTCAGCAGACAGGATCAGGTGCAGAGATCCATAGCCAGACATTATGCGGAGACAGAGTCCAAATTGGAGATGCCCATTAGATTCCTCTCCTCAGAAACTGGGGAACCCTATGGAAGAGGAAAGGCTGCAAGAGTAAGAGGGGATTGAGGACACCAAGAGACACTAAGCAAGGCTCACATGGGCACTTAGAGTTTCAAATGGCAAGCATGGAGCCTGCATGGGTTTGTAGCAGGGCCTTTACATATATGTTATGGATTGTTCGCTTGGTGTTTTTTTATGAGACTCCTAATTTCCAGTGGAAATGACCATATGTCTAATTATTTTGCCTGTTCTTGCTACTTTTTTCCTCATATTGGGTTCCTAGGTCAGCTTCAATATGATGGCTTTCATGTTGTCTTAATCTATATTGTTTTGTCTTATTTAGTGTCAACTCTTGGAGGTCTGCTCTTTTCTGAAGAGGAAATGGAGGGAAAGTGGATCAGGGGATAGATAGGTGGTAGGGATGGGATACTGTGGTTGGGTATACTGTTATTGTATAAAAGAAGATCCTGTAAAGGCTTGTGAGCCTTGAGCCCATACGTATATATTCAGAAAGGAATGATAACAGTCCAATTCTATGAGAGTCTCCTTTGTGTGGTCCTAATTGCTCCAACTCAAGAAAGCAATGGTCATGTAAAATCAGAAGGAAACAATTACATAATACTGTCTTGGGATTGAACTCAGAGCTTCCTCCAACTGAACTATACCCTTAGCACCTACCATCTTATAGAAAACTGAGAGGCAATACTTCACTAAATGACACAACTCTAGTTAGTGCTGGGATTAATGTTCAAACCACACATTATTACAGGATTCACCACAGGCTGACAGACTTTGCGGAAGGTGAAAAGCAGGGTGCTAAGTGGCATGCACTTGTAAGCAGGAGCAACATTTCTGAGACAAACTTTTGAGGTAAATGAAGTGACTTCCTGATTCCCTGAATAAACCATGAGCTTCTTCATTATCCTAGTCATACTTCCAGGCAGCCATCTCCGGCAGGAGTGAATTTACTTTTGAACTTGTTTTCTGTATTTTGTGGTTGGTTGTATCACTGTTTCTAGTCTGACTTCATAATAGTGAACGGAATTTCTGCAAGTACTTTGCCATGGGTAAGGAGTTTGAGTTTTGGAGAATAAAACTACAAAGAAAGATAGTCAAAGGAGTACATCATCCTTTTGCATTTCTGGTATTTTTAAAAAAATGTTGTTCTATTCCGTTTCATCCTATGACTATCTCTTGACTACCATTCATGAGTCACTATGTTAAATACTGAAAATGAATACAGATTATGTGAAATATAACCACCTCCTTGCTCAGCTCTTTGTCTGCTAGGGAGAGAAATAAGACACAATGAAAGTGCGATGGAGATGGTTATGGATGGAATATAGCAGGGAGTAGAGAAACTTGGATCCCACAGCAGGAGAGGGTATGGCTTCATTCACGAGTCAGAAAAGGGCACAGGGAGAGAAGAGAATTTTAGCTAGGAGACAGGGAATCATTAGTATGGCTACGTCTATTTTTGGCCAGTCAGTGATAGTAAGCTCATTGCACTCAGTTTCAAGTTCTGCTTCTGCCCTCTCCCCCATAACTTCAAAGGATTTAGATTGCTTATTCTGAGCTCCCTAAATATGGTGAAATGAAGGAAGGTTATATTGGCTTAAAGTGAGACTTGTGTTTTCTTATGTACCTGAGCACTGTACAGGCAGTGGTTATAACCAGGGTAAACTAGTTCTATACTCAGAACTTCATGACATTCATGGAGCATAAAGTAATTGAAAGATGGTGCTCCCTCTAAAAGTAATGTTTATTCTTCATCCTCAGTACAATAGTAAGAAGAGGTGTGACCCATGGAAGATGATTCTATTGTGAGCTTTCTCCCTTAGGAAGTAGGATTAGTACTCTTACAAACGGGCTTAGGGCTATCTTGCTCTTCTGACCCTCTTATGTGAGGACACCTTGTCCTCTAGCTGTGTAAAAGATAGCAACAAAGCTTCAGGAGAGGCCCCCGATGGTCACACAAGTGATGGCACTGTGACTTTGGGTTTCCTTACCTCTGGTGCCGTGAAAAATAAATGTATGCTCTTTATAAGTGATCCTAACTCTGATATATATAATATATATAATATTATACAATATTATTTATTATATAATATGTATGCATATTTAAGAACAACATGATTGGATTACAACAATCTAGGAAGAGAAAAGGATAGAAAATTTAGATATTACTGCCCTAGTCAAGTCATTTATATCTGCCTAGATAAATCCAGCTATCATCAAAGGGAATTATCTAATTGCAGCATAATTAACTTCATTACCTTCATTATTCCCTTTCTGTGTCTCTCATCTTTCTGTTACTACAATGACAAAGCCTTCCTAATGATCTCTTTTTAAGACTCTCCCTGACAACCTCTCCCAGGCTCATACTTGCAAACTCATTCTTCATTTCTTTTTCTTGAGGAAGGTTTTTGCTTTTCCATATCTTACTAACCCAACTAAAACTAGTTTTCTTAGTATCTCATGAAAGGTTAGTCTAAAGAACAATGATGACTATAACTTAGATAACTAGTCTCAAGCTTTAAAAATTTTAAAAATTTATCTTTATTTGTGTGTGTGTGTGTGCTTGCTATTGATATTGATATGTGTGCATCAATCCCTCGGAGCTGAAGTTAAATGTGGTTGTGAATTGCCTGACTTGGGTGCTGGGAGCCAAACTTCAGTCCTCTGCAAGAAGAGCAAGGACTCCTAACTTCTGAGCCTCCTCTCCAGCCCCCAAACCCAAGCTTTTTAAGAAACACTTTTTATTTGAAAAACAGAGTCTTACCCATCAGAATTCGAAAAACAGCAATGAGACAGATATCAGCAAGCTCTCACTCCTTTTTTACATATGGTATTGACAAGTAACTGACATAATAAAAATATAATGACCATATTTCTTCAGAGTTAGAGTCTGTGTTAAAAGAGGCATCAAGTGGAGTAAGCGGGAACGGAGGAGAATAATGAGGAGGAAAAGGAAAGTAAAAAATGAATCAAGAAGCAAATATAGTTATCTTCTCTAATTGCAAGTATAGTTTGGTACAATAAATATTCCTTATCTTTCTTTTTAATAACTAGTTTATATACATTTGGTAGCTGCACGATATGTGGAAGTTACTTAACATCTTTATACTTTGGCTGTCACCTTAGTGAGTGATTGTGAAAGATAAGAGTGTCTAAGCAACTAAGGAAAGCATGACTACTTTATAAACTCAAGCCATTATAAATCATGTTTTTTCCCCCACTAGGGTATAGAGAGAATATTGTGTGTACTGTATGGATGCCTTGCCTGTGAATTAAAAAAACAACCCAGTGGTCTATAAAGAAGGATAGAATAGAAGGTGGGACATCCGACAGGCAGGACCCTAACAGAGATAACCAGCCATGTGGCAGAAGGTAGATTAGTATAAATGGGTTGTTTTAAATTATGAGCTAGTGAGAGAAGAGCCTAGCTCTATGGCCTAGGTATTCATAAATATATTTTGAGTCTTATGAGTCATTATTTCAGGATTTTGGTGTCAGGAGGGAAAACACACACCCTACCATAAATGGAGTTTAACATTATTGGCCAGGCTGGCTAGGCACTCACTATGTAGCTATTTGTGGCAAGCCTCCTGAACCCTGGTGTTATGAGAATGAGCCTTCAGGCATGGTGTGCACATGTGTGTCTGGGCAACTGTGTGTTTGTGTATGATTTATGTGTAAGTGGAGTTATGGCTGTGCCATGCTGTTTGTGTGGGTCATTTGACAACCATTCAGGAGTGGCTCCTTGCTCTCTGCTTTGTTTTGAGGCAGAGTGTCTGTCATTTCCACATTTCACTACATTCTCCAGCCTAGCTGGCCTGCATGTTTCCAGGCAATAGCCCTGTTTCTGCCTCCTGTCTCACTGTAGAAATGCTGGGATTACAAATGTGCACTAGTGCATCTGCTCTTTTATCTACTGAGCCATTTTCTGGATCCTTCATGCTTGGTTTTCAGTAAATTACAAAGAGAAACAGAAACAAAAAGAAACAAACAAAATGAAAATAAACACCACCAACCAAAACAAACCCACCTTTATTTCCCCTATTTATACTGTCCAACCCCGTTTCATTGTAGCTGTGACTTAAAAAAAAAAAAAACAAGACACTACACAAAATAATAACATTACAAATTTAAGGAGTATATTACTTTTTAAAAAGTTATTTCGGGAGGAGATCCAAGATGGCTGCCACGAGAGAACCTGTGTCTGAGGAGTAGGAGAGCAGAAACAACGCAGCGACCAGGAGACTGAACTCTGGGACCTAAAACGCCAGCATTGTGAGTGCCAGGTGAGCGGAACTCCTACGGTGAGAAAATCAAGTGGGAAAACCCTAGGGACACCCAG
>CM053761.1:33031528-33042338 GCA_028658305.1 Pachyuromys duprasi | reverse complement strand
GTCTCCTATTTTGGATGTTTCCTCTCTGTTTATCTTTGATTGTTCCTCTATGTGGGCAGTTAAATTCTTCTCCATTTCTTTGAGGGCCTTTTTCATTTCCTCTTTTTGTCTCTCCTTTTGTTCCTCCAATATCTGCATAATCAAAGCTTTAACATAATTTTCCTGTGTCTCTGCTGAATTGAAATCTCCACTGCTTTTGGGTGTTTCTGGTGGGGCCATGGTGTCCTGATTTTTGTTGGGTGAGTTCTTGTGCCGATTTCTGGGCATTTGTTTATATATAATCAAGGAGCTGTTTGTGCTTTAAGGCTGAGCTTCAGTCTGGAACTGTCAATCTCTTGTTTCAGGAGTATTCTTCAAGAAGATCAGGGAATTCCAGTGGTTTGTTAGTGTGTGTTGTTGTCTCAGTTGAACTCTGTGTGCCCGGCTTCCTGCTCTGTGCTAGAATCTGTGAGCACTGCAGGCTGGTCACTCCTCTGGTCTGGAGACTTTACTCCTCACTGTGTGCTGGAGTCTGAGTGTCCCGGTTTGAGATGTGAACTGGGGGCTGTGTGCTGTGCCCTGGGCTTGCTGCTAAGGGCTCTACCCTGGACTGGATATTTGGCGCCCCCTTCTGGGCCAGGGGCTGTGCTCCATGGTCTGAGATGTTATTTGGGGCACACACAGTGGGTTTGGGTTGGTTGCAGGCGTTACTGAGTGGTGTGTACCTCCTGTATGCAGGCTTGTCTGAAATGGTGCCCGAGGCCTTCTCTGTCTGGCCCATGGACACACAGGGACTGAGGTTTTTGCTGGCGGACCCATGCAGTGTGCGCCAGCGGTGTGCAGTCTGGTCAAAATGGTCCCCCGACCCTCTCAGTCTGGGGTGATTCCGGCGATCGGTGTGAGCCTGCTGTACACCTGTGGGTTGAAGCAGAACCCAGGTCCTTCCCAGACTTGCCTGCGGACTCACATAAGGACTGAGGTTTTTGCTGGTGGACGCGTGCAGTGTGTGCCCGCAGTGTGCAATCTGAGGTGGTTCTGGTGATCGGTGTGCGCCTGCTGTATTCCCATGGGTTCAAGCAGAACCCGGGTCCTTCCCAGACTTGCCCACGGACTCACTCACGGACTGAGGTTTTTGCTGGCGGATGCATGCGGTGTGCGCCCGCAGTGTGCAGGTCAGTGAAAATGGTATCAGGTTCCTCCTCAGTCTGCCCAGGAGACTGTGTGATCCAGTCTATTATGGTGGCTCTGGGCGCCCAGCGTGGCTGCTCGTTCAGATCAGAGCTGTGCGCTGCCGGTCACCTGGAGATTTTTCCGGGTAATAACTGGGTGTCCCTATGGTTTTCCCACTTGATTTTCTAACCCATAGGAGTTCTGCTCATCAGACAATCACAAATGCTGGCATTTTAGATCCCAGAGTTCAGTCTCCTGTTCGCTGCGTTGTTTCTGCTGTCCTACTCCTCAGACACAGTGTCCTCTTGTGGCAGCCATCTTGGATCTCCCACAAAGTATTTTAAACATTTTTTTTTTTTTTGGTGTTTTGTACTTGAGAACTTCAAGGGCCAAAGTGCCTTACTTGATCCTTGACTATTTGTTTTGATTTTGATAGCTGTTAGATTCAGGTGAAGAATTACATGATTTTTGCTTGCTGATTCTGTTAGTCAGCTTTGCATTACTTCAGTGAAATATGGAGGCAATTAACTTATAAGGAGAAAAGGTTTATTTATGTCATAGTTCTGGAGGTTTCTGTCCAAGATTAGATGATCTCATTACTTTAGGTCTCTGGTGAGGGTGCCAGATGGCAATCGTGGGAGCATGTGCCAGTGCAAACTGCTCACAGTATGAGCTACAAAGCAGACTGATAGAATTGACAAAACGGGCTACTGTCTCCAGCTAGGGAATGACCAAAGGAGCTGCAATAAATTCTCACTTCTGAAGGGCCGCAGCACCTCCCAGGGCTAGTAGCTTAGAAACAAACCTTTAGTGTGCTGTTCTTTGGACAGTAAGCATATCCAAACCATGGTACTGACTGAAAGGGGCAAACCGAAGATGAGCTGCTGTTCAGAGTGGTAATAGGATATAGGATGTTCTTTAGTCTATCAAAGATATTTTTTCCAGTGGTGGAGATGTAGGTCATGGGATTCTGTCACCAAAACTAACACTGTCACCTTGGAAATGATTTAAAAAAAACCCAATTTTCTTATAAAGATATTATTCCTGTGATGCTAGTTTTATATAAATGGGATTCACTACGAAGTAAACAGTTTCTATCCTGGTTATTGTAATACACATATTCATTATGATTAAACTCAGAAAATTTCTTGGAAAAAAAGATATAATTCCCGATGCATGCCTGTAAGTGCAATTTACTGTGCAAAAGATATAACGCCCAAGTGTAGTCATTCACAGCTGTAATTCTAGCATGTACGAGATTGAGGCAGGAGGATTATGAGTTAGAATTCAGCCTGGGCTAAAAGTGAGTTTAAGGCCAGCCTGAGTTACAAGAGGAAGATCCTGAGTTACAACAAAACAAAATACAAAAACATGGAGCATAAGAGAGTGCTGTGGAGGAGAATAATGATTAAGACCAAAGTATAATGAAATGTAGGTGTGAAAATGCCGCCTTGGAACTCAATACTTCCATGTTCATCTATAAAAGATTCTGAATTAAACATTTTATCTACCTCTCTCACTGCCTCATCTATCAAAATTTCTCCAAACCAGAGACTGACAGTGGTGACATCAATGAAATTGTTTAAAATATTAAAATATCACTTAAATTATTATAATATTATCATTATTATTTAATGTGTGGGTTTTTTGTCTTCATGTATATATGTGCACCACATGTTTTCAGTGCCCACAGAGGTCAGAAGAGAGTATCAGATGCCCAGAAACTGGAGTTATGGGTGGTAAGCCATGATATGGGTACTAGGAACCAAACTATCTCCCCATACCCAAACCCTTCTTTAAACCTTAAAAATAGGATGAAAATAATCTTATTATTCTGATAGGTATTTGTCAGCAAGAGCTTCTTCAACAACACTGTGAACTGGGGGGCTTAAATGAAACAGGTTCTTCGCAGTTACGGTTTGGAAGTCTGAGATGGAGCTATCTGAATGGCTAGTTTCTAATATGGACTCTCTACTTGGTCTGCCTTCTCATTGTATTGTGGCATGCTGTGTGTATTCCTGGTTCTCCTCTTTATAGGGGGTTATTTGTCCCATTGTATGATTTTATTTGAACTTAATTGCTTTCTTAAAAGTCTTTTTTATCAAATATAGCAATCTTAGGGATATACATACATATATATATACACATACAATATTCATGTGTGCACACACATACATACATATATACATACATATATATGTATATATATAAACTTCTAGTATATGGGGCACAAGTCAGTCCATAATAGTTTTTCTTGAAGATTGAATGAGGTAACATCTGTGAAATACTCTCTACTGGGTCTGACACACAATGACCTCTTGATAAATAAAGCAATTTATTTGAGTGCTTACTATATGCCAATCATTGTTTTAGGTGTTTAGTGGTACGATAGTAAAAATTTTGTTTTACTGTAGTGTTTTAAAATTCTTTTTAAGTAATTTATTTATTTTATATTAATCACAGTTTATGTACTTTATATTCTAGCTCTAGCCCCCTCCCTCATTCCCTCCCACTCTCCCCATCCCTCCCTCATCTCCTCCCTGTACCCCTCCAAGTCCACTGATAGGGGAGGACCTCCTCCCCTTCCATCTGACCCTAGTTTATCATATCTCTTCAGGGCTCGCTGCAATGTCTTCTTCTGGGATCTAGCTAGGCTGCTCCTCCTTTGGGGTGTGTGTGGGAGGAGGGGTCGAAGAGTCAGCCATTGATTTCATGACTGTAGTGGTTTTAGTGTTGCCATTGGTTGTCAGTAGAGAAAATGCTAACCAGTCAACCCAAAGACTACAATGAAGTAAGAGGCCATATCATATTCAAACAATCAGACAGCAGTCTGTGTTTCTCTAGAGGACTTACAGACAGCCAGGGGAAGAGGGGATTTGATATGCTACAGCAGAAGGAGTTCATTTGTAAATTTAAAGGTTTTAAACAATGTATGTTTTTAAACAATATATGAAACAAAAATCTCTACAGATTTATGATTTTTTAAAAATTTATTTTTTTATTTATTGTCATTTATTCACTTTGTATTCCAGATGTAGCCCCCTCCCCCATTCCCTTCTAATCCTACTCTCCCTCCCTCTTTTCCTCCCATGTCCCACCCCTAGTCCACTGATAGGGGGTGTCCTCCTCCCATTCCATTTGACCCCAGCCTATCAGATCTCACCAAGACTGGCTGCATTGTCTTCCTCTGTGGCCTGGTAAGGCTGGCCTTCCTCAGGTGGAGGTGATCAAAGAGCCTGCCACTGAGTTCATATCAGATATAGTCCCTGTTCCCCTTACTAGGATTCTCACTTGTATACTGAGCTGCCATGGACTACATCTGTGCAGGAGTTCCAGGTTATCTCCATGGATGGTCTTTGGTTGGAGTCTCAGTCTCAGAGTTTTTGGTTTTCTTGCTTTTCTTGTGGAGCTCCTGTCCCCTCCAGGTCTCCCCCTTTTTTTGTAAGATTCCCTGTACTCTGCCTAAAGTTTGTCTATGAGTCTTAGCAACTGCCTTGATACCCTGCTGGGCAGAGTCTTTCAGAGGCCTTCTGTGGTAGGCTTCTGTCCTGTGGCCCCCCCACCCCTTTTTTCCCTCTTCCAATGTCTATCCTGTTCACCTTTCTGAATGAGGATTTATCAACTTACCAGGGTCCTCCTTATTGCTTAGCTTCTTTGGGTATACAGATTTTAGTATACTTATCCTATATTATATGTCTAATATCTACTTCTAAGTGAGTATATACCATGTGTGTCTTTCTGCTTCTGGGATACTTCACTCAGAATGATATTTTTAGTTCCCACCATTTTTGAATGATTCAAAAAACTTTTGCCTGTTTATAATTAATTTAATAATCTCTAAGCCAGATTCTATATTTTCTGAATACAGATACTAGGTTTTACTTCAGGACTTTGTTATTAGCTCTTTTATAATGAATGTCAGAAGAACCATTATCATCTTATGTAGTATTATGTATTACATATCATACTTATGGTTTGACTATAAATGACAACTATCACATTCCTCTTCTCCAGGTATATATTTCTTTTTTGTTTAGCTTATTTATTTTTATATCTCACAATCTAAAATGGTAGAGTCCTATAAATTCAAGCCACTCTGCATTTTCCAGTTTCAACATTATGTGTAGAAAAACCCCACTAGAAAGAGTTTTTCATTCTTAACTTCGAATAACTGATCAAGTACTTTCAAAAGCCAATCTTTTTATGCACAATTATTGTACTAACATATCAGATTAACGTTAAACTCAGAAAGACATAAAACACAGTCCTTGCTTTAACTAAGACGTAAAGCAGAAATACAATCTCAAATATTTTATAAAGAAGGACCATGAGATACATAGGTTTTTTGTTTGTTTGTTTTTAAAGACAGGGTTTCTCTGTGTAGTCTTGGCTCTCCTGTACTCCCTTTGTAGACCAGGCTGGCCTCAAACTCACAGAGATCTGCCTGCCTCTGTCTCCTGAGTGCTGGGATTACAGGCCTGTGTCATTGTGCCTGGCTGTTATACAGTTCTTAAATAGAAAGCTTGACCTCTTTTTCCTGTGGAGGTCATGGGAAAGCTTCCTAGTATAAGTTACTTAAAATGAAAGTACTATCAATCTGAATACTTCAGTGTTAGTTGTCAGGGCCTTTTGATGAGCAGAAGTACTTAGTGACTGCCACATTGTTACATACTTTCTGTAAGGCAGGTGTATTTTTAGATCTTAGAAATTATTTTAGTGTGTTTTCTGTTGCTATAACAGAATCCCTGAGAATGAATAATATATAACAGAAATGTATTTGGCTTATGACCTGGGGGCTGAGAAGTTCAAGGGCATGATAATGGTTTGTGGTGATGAGCTTCTTATTGCATCATCTCTCACGGCAGAAGTAAGAACACTGAACATGGGCAAAAGAGATGGGTAGATAGATAGACCACTAACCTTGCCTTTAGAACAGGTCTATTCTCTTAAAGTAACTCACTGCCAAGATAATCAAGGATTTTGTTAAGCAGATCAATTGACAAGTTAATTCATTATTACACAGCCCTCATGACACAACCCTTTCTTGAAAGCCCATCCAGTCCCATTGCTTATTACTGTCCCACAGGCAGTTAGAGTCCAACATACATTTATGAGGGCACAAGTCACAGCAGAGACAAACCAGACATTGTATTTATTTACAAGGAACCCTCACTTATTTTAAAGCAGGACTAAAAGACTTACTTTTAGCCATCAAGAGATGGCCTTTCCATCAAAGGAAAAGGCCAGATAAATGGCTGTTCTTGGTACCTTTTCTTTCAACCCTCTTTTGTGCTTCCCTCACTGAGGACAGTACAACTAAAAACCAAGAAGCAGAAGGATTTGTGTAGGAACTATGGTAGAGAAAGGACAGGACAACTTTCTTCTTCATTCCAGTGTGGCCTTAGCTATGGTTTACTGTTGTTAAGGCCCTTGGCTCTGAGAATCCATGTTAAAGGTCAGGAGAGAGGACAGTAGTTAATTACAGATATGAGAACTGTGCAATTCTCTTATTGCCACTTCTCTTTCCCATACTCTGAGAATACTCCTAAATTGATCACTTTGCCCTTCCTTGCTGAGCTTGGATAAGATCTTATTCTCCCTCTTAACACATTGCTTTGGGTGACCATTAGTAATCAACCGGGAATTGTCATATGAGTTGACATACTTTGGCTTTTTCTTGTCCTAGAATTTTAAGAAAAATGTTAACCATGTCCTTGATCCCGTAATTTTTAATTTTACCCTCTCCTCTTACTTATGAGGGCAGAGAACAGACAGGCTTCCTAAAAGGCCTTGCTCAAGAGCAGATCTACTATGAACTGTGTCCCCACTGAAGTCAAAGACTAGATGAAGTTTCATGCCTGTTGACTTACGGAAGGTTCAACAGATGTGAGGAATAATTAGTGAAGTCAAGGAACATGCATATAAAAAATTAAGTTACTTTCTGTTCTCAGGCACAAGTATGTGTTGAAAGATCTTGATGTGGTTATCAAATTTGATGGCTTCCCTGTTATGTTCACATATTTCAAATGTTCCTAAATCCTGTTTGTTCTTGTGATTCTCAGGTTCTCGAGGACATTGTCCTTTGCCAATCTTTCTATCTCATGTGAGGATTCCTCTCTAAATCTGTTTGGTCTGTATATTATGCACTTCATGATATATCATTCTGTTCTGTTGAAACTGTTTTTCATTTTCAGAAGGAATCCTCTCTTTCTTGAGGCAATGGAATAATTCCTCCATGGAGAAGTTCCACTGTTGGTTTCTTGCTAAAGAAAGCTAGACTTCATGACATTAAGAAAGGAGACATGGAAAGACACAGATACCTTATTTTGATTATCTAAGATATGATTTTCCCAGTGGTGTGCTGAGGGGAGCTGTTAATGTAAGGAAAAGGATTAGGAAAAAAACCTGAGGCAGGTGGATAATAGTATTATTAGACTTCAAAAGACAGAATTAGTAACTGCTAATTTATTGAATACTCATTGTGTGCTGGGAGTCTTTTACATGCATCATTGCCTTAAATTTCCTAAAGATATTTAGGAAACATGAATGATTTCATTTCCAGTGTCTTAAGATAATCTGCTCAAAATAAATGAGTAAGCTCAAAATCAAAGGGAGGTCTATATAAATGTAGTACTAAGCTACAAAAAAGAGATTTTCTTTTAAATTTTAGGACTTCCTTAAGATTTTGCTATCTATATATGGATTTATAATCTCAAAGCAGAAGATAGCAGAGAGAATTTTCCAAATATACTTTCAGGAACTATATTTATCCCTTGAACTCTCTTACAAGCCTACTCTTCTAAAAATATGTCTTGGTATAAGAAGAAATCAGATTTTTAAAAAATGATACTAAAGCTTTATCTTTATTAATAAGCTTTTATAGCCATGGTGCCATTTAATTCTCATAAGCTTGGCACAAGGTGCATTAGGTATTATTATAGTTATTTCACAATGGGAAAATTTATAGTGTTAAAAGTTAAAACCCTTTCTCAAGCCTCTCATCAAATCATGGAAGAAAGGAGAATGAAATATATTAAATTAAGAGAGACATAAAATGGATTTTTCACTGATTTTATTGCTGAATATGAGAATGTGGTAAAGATTGTCTTTTGATTGTAACAATCAGCCTTAACTGTCCTAAAAATGAACTTGGGTATATATGCCCAGTATTTCTATTTTCAAGAGTTCTTTCAGGTTGTTTAAGGATGTTCATATTAGAGAAGGGAAAGGAGACATTAGCAAATTGGAAATAGGCAGTAGAATTTTCCACTTAACAGGTGAGAAGAACTAGACAAATTATTCCTACAGGCAAACAGAGAAAACAAGAAAAAGGTCAACTCAGCAAAACAAAGTAGAAAAACAAAGTATACAGTAACAAGGAAGTCATAGAATAATATGTTTCGTTTATGATATTAGTTTATAATGAACTAAATGTACTCATTAAAACTACAGGTACTGTCACACAGTGTTCTGATAAAAAACCAACCCAAATCCAAACCAACCCAACCCAACCCAAACCAAACCAAACCAAACCAAAACAAAACAAACCAAGCCAAACCAAATCAAAAAGCCATCACACCTTAACAGACCATGTTAAAAATACACACTCAGAGGAATGAGGGAAAACTCATTGGTTAGGATGTAATATGAGAGAACAAATAAATTAAAAAATTAAAAAAGAAAAAACCACACACATCAAGTAAGATGGTATAAGATAATAAAATATTAAAAATGTATGAGAGGCAAAAGGAAAATTTATATTAATAAGTTTGGTAGAACTTGACATTTGAAGAACTAAAGGGTTAAAGATACATACCACCTAATAAAGGACATTATTTACCAATAAAATACAGTTTCCACAAACTTATGTCATTGAATATTTGAAGGAAAAACTATTGTAAAGGCAGAGAAGACAATCACTGTTAGGATAGTTTAGCAAAGTTCTTTTTAAAACTGTACTGATTTGGGGCTGGAGAGAGGCATCAGTAGTTAAAAGCACTTGCTATTCTAGTAGTGTAGCCAGGTTCCATTCCCCTCCCCCTTCTTCCATAAGACTCCCTGCCCTCTGCCCAAAGTTTGCCTGTGAGTCTCTGCATCTGCTTTGATCCCCTGTTGGGTAGAGGACATCTATGGTAGGCTCCAGTCCTGTTCCCTCTCTTCCACCATTTCTGTTGTCTATCCTGTTTGCCATTCTGAATGAGAATTAAACATCATTCCTAGGGTTCTCCTTAGTGTTTAGCTTCTTTAGGTCTGTAAGTTTTTTGGTTATCTTGTATTATATGGCCAATATCCACTTATAAGTGAGTATATACCGTGTATGTCTTTCTGGTCCTGGGTAACCTCACTCAGGATGATCTTTTCGAGTTCCATCCAATTGCTTGCAAATTTCATAATTTCCTTGTTTTTAATAGCTGAGTAGTAGTCAATTTTGTAAATGTACCACAATTTCTGTATCTATGCTTCCATTGAGAGTCATCTATATTGTTTCCAGATTCTAGCTATTACAAATAAAGCTACTATGAACATAGCTCAGCAAATGTCATTGTTGAATGGTGGTGCATATTTCAGGTATATGCCCAGGAATGGTATAGCTGTGTCTTGAGGTGGTGCTGTTTCCAATTTTCTGAGACAGCACCAGATTGATTTCTAAAGTGGTTGTACAAGTTTGCGCTCCCACCAGCAAAGGGGGGAGAGTTCCCCTTTCTCCACAACTTTTCCAGAATGTGTTCTTACTTGAGTTTTTGTTTTAGCCATTCTGATGGGTGTATGATGGAATCTCAGAGTCATTTTGGTTTGCATTCCCTGATGACTACGGACAGTGAGCATTTCTTTAAATTGTTTCTCTGCCATTCAATATTCTTCTGTTGAAAATTCTCTCCATACCCCATTTTAAATTGAATTATTCGGTTTATTGGAGTTTAATTTATTGAATTTTTTATATATTCTGGATATTAGCCCTTTGTTGGATGTAGGGTTGGCGAAGATCCTTTCCCAGTCTGTAGGCTGTCATTTTCTTCTGTTGACAGTGTCTTTGCTTTACAGAAGCTTTTAAGTTTCATGAGGTCCCATTTCCTAATTGTTGATCTTAGACCCTGAGCTGTTGGTGTTCTGTTCAGGAAGTTGTCTCCTGTGCCAGTGAGTTCAAGGTTCTTCCCCACTTTTTTTTCTAAAAGATTTAGTGTGTCTGGTTGTATGTTGAGTTCTTTGAGCCACTTGAACTTTACTTTTGTGCAGGGTGATAGATATGTGTTTATTTGCATTTTCCTACATGTGGACATGCAGTTAGACCAGCACCATTGGTTGAAGATGCTATCTTTTTTCTATTTTATGGTATTGACATCTTTGTAAAAAATTAGGTGTCCGTAGGTGTGTGGTTTATTTCTGGGTCTTCAATTTGATTCCATCGATCTGCCAGTCTGTTTCTATGCTAGTACCATGCAGTTTTTATTACCATTTCTCTATAGTAAAGCTTGAGATACGGGATGGAGATACCTCCAGAAGATATTTTATTGTACAGGATTGCTTTAGCTATTCTTGTTTCTTTTCCACATGAAGTTGAGAATTTTTCTTTCAAGGTCTGTAAAGAATTGTGTTGGTATTTTGCTGGGAATTTCATCGAATCTGTCGTACAATACAGTGTTTAATCAGAGGAAATATTGTA
>CM053761.1:32987744-33031428 GCA_028658305.1 Pachyuromys duprasi | reverse complement strand
CCACCCTCCCACTCCCTCCCTCATCTCCCTCCTCCCCTCCCCCTCCAAGTCCACCAACAGGGGAGGACCTCCTCCCCTTCCATCCAACCCCAGCTTATCCTGTCTCCTCAGGGCTGGCTGCAATGTCCTCCCCTGGGATCTAGCTGGGCTTTTTAAAAAAGACATTCTATTTTATTTTATTATTTTATTTTAATTGTATGTGATGGGTGTATTGTTTGCCATGTTTGTCTATTTACCATGTGTATGCAGTACATTCAAAATCAAGAAGAGGGCAATGGATCTCTTGTTCTGGAGTTAAAGATCGTTGCGAGCTGGGAATTGAACCTGAGTTCACTGGAAAAGAAGCCAATACTCTTAATCACCAAACCACCTCTCCAGCCCATATAATCCTTTTGTAAAACCATGAAGTGATAAAATGTTTATAAGCTAATGGAAATTAAAAAAAGAATGAAACAAAAATTAGTAGTAGAAAAGAAAACATAATCCCAAATTTAGAATGTTAAAATATCCTTGAATATTTTGCAAAGTTGGTTGATAAGAAGATGGCCAGCAAGAAACACCTGACCCTTCTCTATGTCTCCACAAAACTGAGGGTCTGTGGCAATGGGAGAGGGGAGATACATACAATGAATGTTTAAGGAGTATGACACTAGCTGGTCGACCAAGGAAAGTCCAGAAGTGCTGAACTTTAGGTATGAGGGGGAAACAACAGATTCTAGCATAGAGAATGGAACAGAGTACTGGGGAGGATAGAGAATCATTGCTGCTGCAGCCATGAAGAAGGCTCCGAGATCCCTGGTTAGGCCCACAAGTGCAACAACTGACATGTCACAAAAATAAGGCGTTATGTGAGAGACCAGCAAAGTGCAAGCAACTCTGGAGACGGGACCTGTGCCTATTGTCACAGTTCAGTAGTGTGCTATGGGGAACCCATTCTGAGAGTTGCTCTTGTTCTAGGAAAGTTTTAATGATATATTTCTCTCTCTTTTTTTTGCCTTCCCCCATTTATTTATCTATTTTTTTAGCCAAACTTTGAGCAGAGTGCAGAGAATCTTATGAAAGAAGGGGGAGATAGAAAGACCTGGAGAGGACAGGAGCTCCACAAGGACAGCAACAGAACCAAAAAATCTGGGCCCAGGAGTCTTTTCTGAGACTGATACTCCAACCCAGGACCATGCGTGGAGATAACCTAGAACCCCTGCACAGATGTAGCCCATGACAACCCATTGTCCAAGTGGGTTTCCTAGTAAGGGGAACAGGGGCTGTCTTTGACATGAACTCAATGGCTGGTTCTTTGATCAACTCCCCCTAAATGGGGGTGGGAGATGGAGAGCCAGCCTTACCAGGCCACAGAGGAAGACAATGCAGCCAGTCCTGAGGAAACCTGATAGGCTAGGGTCAGATGGAAGGGGAGGAAGATCTTTCCTGTCAGTGGGCTGGGGGAGGGGCATGGGAGGAGGAGAAGAAGGGAGGGTAGGATTGGAAGCAGACAGGGAGGGGGCTACAGCTGGAATACAAAGTGAATTAATCATATATTTCAAAGCCCAAGTGTAAATAACATCTCCCCAAATAGTATTATTGCCAGCAAAATTATCTTTTATGAATCACTGGAGAATAAAGACCTTTCAAGATAAGCACATACTAAAACAATTCATGTGCAACAAGTCAGTATTGTAGAAGATACCTAAAAGAATTTTATACACACAGGAAGATCCAAAAATTGTAGTGGTCATTAAATAGTTTCGTAGCACTTCTGTGAAGGTTTTGAGTGGTAATTGAGTGGATTCCAAGAAGCTGTAGTTATGAGTGAGGATTGTGAGCTCCCCAACATGGGTGCCAGAAACTGAGCTTGGGCTTTTTGTGTTATTTTGTGTTTTGTATTGCAAAATCACAGTTTCCTTGCTCAATTTCTCATCCCCAGTGTTGACATTTTTATCCAGTTCCTGACACTTGTCACCAATCCTTAGGACCTAGGACAGGTGTCTTGGGGGGGGGGAGGGTTGCTCACACCCCTTACATTTAAGATCTGTTTTTCCAATCAATAGAACTGACAGAAACACAGAGAGACAAACCAGTAGGCAAATAGGAAAGACAATTAGAGGTAGTCACATACAGTCTTAAAACAGAGGGTCCAGTGATATCTCATGTGAGTCCCAGATGATGGAACTAGGGCTGCACCAAGTCACTTCTAAGTGTTATATCCAGAAGAAGGCACCATAAATAGACTTATCACAGAAGTGACAGATTCAGGTGACTTTCTGTAATTTCTTATATCAGGGTGGAAATATCAAGAGCCTCTGGGGCATTAGAGGTGGGAGAAGTTTGTGGAGCCTTAGAATGTCTCACAGTGGGAAATCTCTACAACTGTCTTTCTTTTGTGCTATCATTTCAGAGGGGAATCCAAGACCTCTGGTATCCTGGCATTTCAGTCTCTAGGAATTTCACTGGGGCTTCTAGATGTTGTGAGGTAAGCTCAATAGAGACTATCACACAGACATTCTTAAAACTAAAGCTTAAAAAAATGTCTTTATTGCTGGCTGTCAGCTTCAGGGAAACTTGCCCAAACCATGTAGCCTTGAGCCTTATTGCCCTTAGTCTTTTCTGCAAAAATGTCCCCACATTTGTTGTCACACTTCAGTTAGCAAGAAGCAAAACTATGGAAGAAAAAAGAAAGAAAGAAAGAAAAAGAAAAATCAAACAAGGTTAGTACATTTAGGAACTTTCCTGGAACTATGGACTATGTCTTTAATGGATTCTGTATTTTCCCCAATTTTGGCAGGTATTGGGGCCTACGTGCTGGGTTTTAAGGTCAGAATGGTGCCTCTAACATGGTGTCAGTTGTGCTAAGATCTGTGAGCCTGTTACAGTTCTTTAATTAATAGCTTATGAAGTCTGATTAAAAAAACACTCATGTCTGACAAACAGTTGCAGCAAAAGCAACAGGATAGAAGACCAACATATGAAATCAGTAGCCTTTCTATGTAGCCTTTATACATTTACTGAACAAGAATTCATATTAGCAATACAATTAATAATAACTACAAAAATATCCAGAAATAAATTTAAACACAGAAGTGAAAGATCTCCACAGTGAAACCCACAAAACGTTGATGAAAGTAATTGAAGTAGACACAAAAAGATGGAAAGACTTCCTGTGTTTGTGGATTGGAAGAATTAATCTTATTAAAGCGGCTGAACTGCCCTAAGCCATTTGCTGGCAAATATAATCCCCAGAGAATTACCAATGGCTTAATTACATTCTTCACAGAACCAGAAAGAACAATTGTAAAGTTAACATGGAAGTACAAAAGATAACCAAAGCAACTGAATAAAAAGAACAAAAGCTAAAAGAATAAAAATTTTTGATTTCAAATAATGTATTGTAGGGCCCAGTGGTAACCAACCAAATGAAAACTAGTATCATTTGGGTATTGAAAGACACAAAGACCAGTGGAACAGAATAGAAGAGCAAGATATGAACTTTTACATCCTCAGCCAGCTCATTCTTGACAAAGAAGCAAAGAATGTTCATTGCTAAAGCTTTTCAACAAACTAGTATACACATGCAGAAGGCAAAACAGGCTTCTCTGTCATTTTACAACAATCATTTCACCACCTACTAAAGACTCGAAGACTTAAAGATAGAAAACCTGGGGACAGTAAAATATTCACACAGGCCTTGTTTTTGTGGCCAAGACTTCCAAGGTATAGGCAATGGAAAAACTATGTTCAGTCAAATTGACAAGCTTATGCACAACACAAGAAACAGCAGAGTGAAGAGATAACTTATAGAACAGAACATGTCTTCTACTGTTACCCAACAGAAAGATAATATCCAAAATATACAAGGTTTCAAAATTTAACCACACTCACACACTCAGTCAACACATTCTTACTCATGCTCATACACAGACATCCAATATCCAATCAACCACACACTCTCACCCCATACTAAGGACAAAAACATACTCAGACATGCTCGACTTTTCACAGACACAGAAACACTCTCTCAAATATTCTCCTTCACATTCAAACATTCTCAGATTGACACACATTCACAAGACAGTCAGACAGGCTCATATACTCTCACAGACACCACATTTATGCTCACACTAGTCCCTCCCATATACACTCAAACATTCTCACACACATCTTCATACTCAAGACACCCACACACTGTCATGATAACATGTGTGCCCACAATCACACTTCTAACTCACATGTATACATTCACTCCATCACATTTTAAGAACACTAAAGCTAAAATTTCTTCCCTTCTTCCATATAAAAATGTATACCCCTCCTTCTAAGGTCTCAGCTATAAACTCAGGTACAATTCCATCAATTGTTACTCTGGGAAAACAATGGCTTTATTAGACTTACTTGGTAGGTGAGGAGTTTTGGGTAGAGACACGGGTGGCTTAAAAACAGCCACATCAAAAAGTCTGCATTCTGCATGCATGGATGATGACACATGTTGTGTCCCCCTTTCTTAACCCTTTCCCTCCTATGTACTTGAGCATCTTTCTGAGGCCTTGTGCAGTTGGGGGAGAATTGCAGACAACTGGTTGAGAGGAGTGGCAGAATCATGAGCGAGGGTCCCATAACCCTCCCTAGCACTGCTTTTACAAAGGTCAACAAGCCTGGCTGTGATGATCTTTTGTGAGCAGACACAGCTGATCTGTCGAAGGTGGTGGCAGTTTGGCTTAGGGGATAGTCTTGTATCACCAACACGCACTCACAACAGGGTATGGTCATAGCCACTTAGGCATAAAGAATGAATGCCGATTTTATCTATGGACTGTGTGCACACTCCCAAATGTATGCTAAAATTGAATTGGCACCATGACAGTAAAGGTATGGGACTCTTGAGAGGAGATTAGCCCACTGGAGCTCCTCCATGATGACATTCTAAGAAAGAGCCAGCTTTTGGAGATGTTAAAACCCCTTTCCTGTGTGTCTTTTATGTGCTCTTTTACCCTTCCACTATGGAGTGATCCAACATGACACTTCTTTTAAGGTACTGGTGTACTATTCTTGTGCTTGTGAGCTTCCAGAACCATTGGACATATAAATTTTGTGTTTTATAAATTGCCTAACTTATCACTTGTTCTAGTTTGCTTCCTGTTGGTATTGATAAACACTATGTTGATAAACACTCAGGGAAGAAAAAGATCATTTCATCTTACGACTTCCAGGTCATAATTCATCATTGACTAAAGTCATTGCAGGAACTGAAGCAAGAACTATCCACAATTAAATACTTATTCCATGCTTGTTTCCTTGGCTTGCTCGGCTAACTTTATAGCTCAAGCCTAACAGAAACACCCACAATGGGGTTGGCCTTACCTACATCAATTATTTAGAAAATGCCTGACAGACACAGCTACAAGACAATCTGATAGACTCAATACTCTGTTTGAGACTCTCTCAGATAACCAGGCCATGTCAAGTTGTCACTAAAACTAACTAGGAGACTAGTGTAAAATACCCAGTTGACAGCAGCAGACAAAGGACTAAGGACATAGGAAAGAGAATGGAACACTTGGAATGCTGAAACAAGCAGTAACAAAAGTTTATAACTAGGAGGGAATGGGCTATGGCAAAATTAAGAGTGAGGGTTTGAATCAGACACATCAGTTGAAGTCTCAATTCTCCTAAATAATAATTGTGAGCTTTCGGGCAAGTCAATTAACTTGATGTCATGGAACCTTGCTTTGTTTCCAAAATAATGATAATAGTTGCCACTTGAGGTTAGGTGTCGAAGGTTTTTGACATGATATAAAGTTCAGCAGAACTATTAGACATTCAAAGGAAGCCAGTGAAAATTTATAGGGAGAACAGGAGGAGGGCAATCAGAGCTGAGTTTTTGCCTTGAACAATGGAGGAACAGCACAGAGGATGAGTAGAAACAATGCAGTTTTGTGTAGATGGAGTGTTTCAGAGATCAGCCTAATTTAAATCTGATTGCAGAGATAAGTACATTTTCTAAAGCAGGGGAGGCTTCCAGCAACCAGTCTAGATTTTACAGCACTGCTGGGCATCTGCGTAGGACATTTATAGTTTTTACGAGTCTTGATAGATTTGGAACGCTTTGGTTTGCACTAGAATACAAAATGCACCTCCTCCAAGAAGTGCTGTGAAATACGACTGGAGAAATTCCTGATATTGTTTATACTGCGGCGGGGATGTGGAACATGACGAATGAGAGTAATAGCTGGTAACCAATATTAGATCATGATGACAAGGAAATTCATTGTGGGGAACTTTCCTATAAAGAACGGATAGTACTATCAATCCATTCTCACAGTCAGAAAGTTACTTTTTGAGAAATTATCCTTTCCACTTCTCCTTTGCCTTTTCATGGCGCTGTGATTTGATTTAAGGCTTTCCTCTTGATGCCTGCTTTTGCAAAAAGTGCCTTTCACGTTCCTAAGGCTGTGACACTCATTGACGATCATTAATTCAGAGTGCTGGGGCCTGCTGCAGTTTTTATTAGGCACTGTGATAAATTTTATATTTGTGTGTTTTTTTAATGGTGCTGTTTGCCTATGAAATAAGCATGTGTTTCACAGTGGCTTTTGGCTATGGGTTCTCGCTAGTGCACTATAAGAGCTTTAAAATGGACTTTGTCTAGCTTTGACGCCCCGTCCCATTTATTTGTAGGGCTTTGCATGGCATTGAAATTGGGATATATATGATCTGGTGGACAGCTATGATATTTTTCCTTTTCTTTGCTTTTCATAACTTTTCCTTGCTTTTCGATGGGAAATCAAAGCTCTTCACTAGTCCATGATTTTATTGTAATATTGCTCTTGATCCCTCAGCCCCGCCTTAGGAGTGTGTGCTATTCATTTTATCTTTAATACTCTCTTCCCCAGACACAGAGATTGCTTTATAGATTGGTATTTTCATTCATCCACTCAGCAGTATTTATGGAATATCTACTGCATGTTAGGTGCAGCTTTTTATTGTGGATATGATAGTGAGAAAAATAGAATCTTTGTGCTTATAGAATTTACTTTCTAGTTTGGGAAATCAATCAAAAAGTCAGTGAAAATAAATAAGATGTCAGGCAACAACAGCTGCAGATTTTTTTTTTTTGCCACATGACTCTGTTGTCTATCCAAGAAGTGGATAAGGAAGGACCATCCTTCCTTATCCTATTAACAGTGGACTTGACCATATGAATTGTTGGCTAGTAGGAGATAGAAAGATGTGACAGTACACAGAACTTTTAATGTTTTCCTGTGGTTTCTTTTCTTTTCTTTTTTTTTCTTCTTGTTTTTAAAACTTTTTATTGATTCTTTTTTTTTATTTCACATAATGCATTCTAATCCCACCCATCTCTCTGTCACTCCATATCCATTTTCTGCTCTCTGCTCTTGCAACCTCTCCTCCAAAAGAAAAGAAACAAAGAAACAAACAAAAATCTCATCTTGGAAGCTGCAGTGTGTTACACAGTATATCTTTTTGCTCAGGTCTTTACTTGTAACTGTTCATTGCAATGAGTTACTGGTCTGGTTTGAGGCCTGTGGCTTCTGCTACACTGTCAATATTAGATCTTTTTTTTTTTTGGATAGCCTGTTGTTGCCTTGTGTTGTGTAAATCTGACAGTTTTGGTTCTGGAGGGCCAGACCCACTACCCACTCCATGCACTCTAGCAGTTCATAGATGGGGTAGATATAGGGATGGGCCAACTCAGAGCCCTGGGTCTAGGCCTAGGTGGTACCTGAGCTGGTGAGTCTACCAGCTCTCCTGCACCCACACCACTGTGGCCAGCTTTCCAGCACCACTCTGGCTAGTTCACTGAAGCTCCATAGCCAGCAATAGGCAGAGCCAACTGCCCCCCTTGGAACTGGCTCATTCCCCAACCCCCACTGTACTCCCCACAAACACTTTCATATCATAATGGCACATGTTGCAAGTAGGCCACATGGCAGGTGAGAATTTAATGCAATGTATTTTGAACATATCCTCCTCACATAATCGTCCTCTTCATTTTGCTACTTTGTTCCTTATTCTACTCCCTTCCTTTTTTTTTTTTTCTCTTTTCTTTCTACATTGAATCCAACTTGTGTTGTCTAGCTAGTTTGGGGAATGCAGCTTAACCTGGTGTGTGGTTGACCTGCTATGGGTCACATCACTAAAGAAAACTGGGAACCTAGGGCATAGCCAACAGGGGTGAGCTGCATTTTGTCCCTCAAGCTTCATCATCTGGCCCATAGCTCTTCTTGGCTTCCAGAGGAGGCCTGCTGGACCCCAGGAGCGTCCAGGTTAGATCCTTTCCCAACCTAAAGAAATAGATGCTAATAAACATACAAGAACCTTGCCAAACATCAAATAGACTGGACAAGAAAATACTCCTGCCATGAAATAATCAAAACACTAAATGTGCAGAACAAAGAAAGAATATTAAAAGCTGAAAGAAAAAAGGCCAAGTAACGAATAAAGGCATACCTATTAGAATTACATACAACTTCCCAACAGAGACACTAAAACCCAGGAAGACCTGGGAAGATGTCTTGTAGTCTCTAACAGACCACAGATTTCAGCCACAACTACTATACCCAGCAAAACTTTTAAGAACTATAGATGGAGAGAACAAAGACCCAACAAATTTAAACAATAGCTATCCACATATATAACCTGATGTAAGATAATAGGAAAATTCTAAACCAAGGAGGTTAACCCACCCAAGAAAACACAGGAAATAAATAACTCCACATTAGCAAAACCAAAATAAGAGGAACACACACACACACACACACACACACACACACACTTGCTACCACTACCGCCATCAAAATAACAGAAATTAATAATCACTGATCATTAATATCTATAAGAAGCAATGTACTCAATTCCCCAATAAAAAAGACACAGGCTAAAATAATGAATGCAAAAACAGGATCCTTCATTCTGCTGCATACAAGAAACACAACTCAGCAATAAAGATAGACATTATCTTAGAGTAAAGGGTTGGAAAAAGGTTTTCCAAGCAAATGGACCCCAGCAAGCTGGAGTAGCTATTCTAATATCTATTAAAATAGACTTTCAACCAAAATTAACCAAAAGAGATGGGGAAGGATACTTCATACTTGTCAAAGGAAAAATCCACCAAGATGACATCTCAATTCTGAACGTCTATGTGCCTAACACAAGGGCATACACATTTGTAAAAGAAACACTACTAAGGTTTAAACCACATGACATAACCCCACATATTATTAGTGGGAGACTTCAACTCTCCACTCTCATCATGGACCTAACAGATACCTACAGAACATTTCACCAGAATACACACACACACACACACACACACAAATTACATTCTTCTCAGCACCTCATGGAAACTTCTCAGCATTGACCATATAGTAGGTCACAGAGCAAGCCTTAACAGATATAAGAAATTAAAATACCCCCTCATATCTTATCATGAATTAAAACTGTACTTCAGCAACAATAGAAACAACAGAAAGCTTACAAACTCATGGAAATTGAATGACTCTCTACTCAATGACCTCTGGGTCAGAGAAGAAATAAAGAAAGAAATTAAAAACTTTCCAGAATTCAATGAAAATGAAGGCACAATATATCCAAACTTATGAGACACAATGAAAGAAGTGCTAAGAGGAAAATGCCTTCAAAAAGAAATTAGAGTAATTTCAGACTAACAACTTAAAAGCACACATGAAAGCTCTGGAAAAAAGAAGCAAACATACCCAAGAGGTATAGAAGACAGGAAATAATCAAACTCAGGGCTTAAATCAACAAATTAGGCACAAAGAGAACAATACAAAGAATCAATGAAACCAAGAGCTGGTTCTTTGAGAAAATCAACAAGATAGACAAACATGTAGTCAAACTAAAAGACAGTCAGTATCGAAATTAATAAAATCAGAAATGAAGAGAGGGACATAATAACAGACACTGAGGAAATTCAAAGAACCACTAGGTCTCATTTCAGAAACCTGTATTTGACACAATTGGAAAATCTAAACAAAATGAACAATTTTCTTGATAGATTCCACTTACCAATGTTAAATCAAGATGAGGTAAAAACTTAAATAGACCTATAACCCCCGAGGAAGTAGAAACACTCATTAAAAGTCTCTCAACCAAAATAAGACCAGCTGGTTTGAGTGTAGAATTCTACCAGACTTTCAAAGAAGAGCTAATAGCAATACTCTTCAAACTATTCCACAAAATAGAAACAGAAGGAACATTGCCAAACTGACTTTGTGAGGCCATGGTCACCCTGATACCTAAACAACACAAAGACTCAACAAAGAAAAAAAAATTCATCAGGGAAATGAAAATCAAAATGACTCTGATATTCCATCTTACACCTGTCAGAATGGCTAAGATAAAAAACTGAAATGACACCACATGCTGGTGAGGATATGGAAAAAGGGGAAACACACCTTCACTGCTGGTGGGAGTGCAAACTTGTACAACCACTTTGGAAATCAGTGCAGTGCTTTCTCAGAAAACTTCGGTAGACATAGCAGATCCAGCTATACCACTCCTGGGCATACACCTGAAAGATGATCTACCATACAAGGACATTTGCTCAGCCATGTTCATAGCAGTTTAATTTGTAATAGCCAGAAACTGGGAACAACCCAGATGTCCCTCAACCAAAGAATGGATAAAGAAAATGTAGAACATTTACACACTGAAATACTACTCAGTCATTAAAAATAAGGAAATCCTGAAACTTGCAGGTAAATGGATGGAACTAGAAAAGATCATCCCGAGTAGGTAACACAGCTCCATAAAGACACATATAGTATATACTCACTTATAAGCAGATTTTAGTCAAATAGTACAGGATAGACACTCTACAATGCACAGACCCCAAGAGCATAAGTCTATGGGCATCTTAGGCCTCATGTGGGCCCACTAATTAAGGGAGTGTAGGATACCTCAGACACAGACTATGTTGCCTGCTTTTTGATCACTTCTTACTGATGGGACTTCCCTACAAGGCCACTGGGGAGGAAGAGGAACTCAGTCCTCATGTGAACAGATGAGCTGGAGAGTCTAGGTAGAGGGCTCCCCTATTCTGAGGACTAGGGGAGAGGAAGGGTAGGGCTGGACAGAGAGCAAGGAGGGACCTATGATAGAGATGTAAATTGAATTAATTAACAAACAAGTCACCACATATACTATAATAAAGCACTTTTATTAGCTAAAAAAATTCAGACCAATTTCCCTTATGAACATTCATGCAAAATTACTCAATAAAATTCTTGTAAACAAAATCCAAGAACACATCAAAAATATCCACCGTGATAAAGTAGGCTTCATCTTAGGTATGCAAGATGGTTCAATATATGAAAATCCAGCAATGTTAACCACCATATAAGCAAACTAAAAGAAAGAAATACACACAATCACTCTATTAGAGTTTGAAAAACTCTTTGAGAAAATCCAGCATCCTTTCATGATAAAGTCTTGGAAAAATCAGGGATACAATGTTACCTCCTACATCGAGAAACGACTTCCAGTGGAGGGACCGAGATACCAACCCACCCACAAAACCTTTGATCCAAAGCTTATCCTGTCTACAAGATAAAGATGGAGCAGAGATTGAGAGAATGGCCAACCATTGACTGGCCCATGGAAGAGAGACATCCCTTGATAGTATTAATGAGAGTCAGCTGTGCTTGTAGACAGGAGCCTAGAATGACTGTCTTCTGAGAGGCTTCATCCAGAACCTTATGGAAACAGATGCAAAGACTCACAGCCAAACATAAGGCAGAGCATGAGGAGTCTTGTGGAAAAATCGCAAAAAGGACTGAGAGATTTGGAGGGGTCAAGAATACCACAAGAAGACCTACAAAGTCAACTATCCTGTTCACATGGGGCTCACAGAGACTGAACCACCAACCAAAGAACATGCATGGGCTGGACCTAGGCCCCCTACACATATGTAGCAGATATGCAGCTTAGTCTTCATGTAGATTCCCTAACAATTTGAAAGGGAGCTGTCTCTGTCTCTGTTGCCTGCCTTTGGATCTCTGTCCCCTAGTTGGGCTGCCTAGTCTGGTCTCAGTGGGAGAGGATATGCTTAGTACTGCTGTGACATGATGTGCCAGGGAGGCTTGGTACCCATGAAGGGCCTCCCCTTTTCTGAGGAGAAAGGGATGAAGAAATGGGAGAAAGGAATATGAGAGTGGGACTGGGAGGAGAGGAGGGAGGGTGAGTGGCTGTGATTGGTATGTAAAGTGAATAAATAAACTAATGAAAACAACAACAACAAAAGAAAACTGGAAATTCCACCGAAGAGGTGGTAGAAAGACTGAAGGAGTCAAAGGGGTTGGAGGACACCAGGAGAACATGGACCACTGGATCAACCAAGCAGGGCTGAACTCACAGAATGAAGCAGCAATCATGGAACCCATAAGAGTTTTCCCTAGATCCCCTGTGCATATGTTATGGCTGTTAGCTTGGTGTTTTGTGGGACTCCTACTAGTGGGAGCAAGTGTGTCTCTGACTCTTTTGCCTGTTCTTTGGATTCCTTTTGGCCTGTTGGGTTGTCTTGTCCAGCTTCAGTGTGAAGGATTTTGCCTTGTCTTACCGTATGTTATTTTGTTGTGTTTGGTTATTGTCTCTTGGAGGCCTGCTCCTTTCAGAAGGGAAACAGAGAGGATTAATATGTGGCTCGATGATAGTAGACTATGGAAGAATACCAGCAAGATTTAAAAATCCAGCCCAGCCCGGCTCATCCCAGCTTAGCCCAGCTAAGCTCTGTAAAATGTCAAGCTACTTGTGGACCTAGGAATAGTAAACAAGCACTTATTTTTGTGACTTCATATGTGTAGGGCGTATTTATTACCCAGCTGCATTGCAGCAGAAGCTGACAAATGTACTCAGTAAATACAGTTGTTTAAAAAGGGTAATGTCTGTGCAATTTTAGAGGAAAATAATAAGAAAAAGCAAATTAACACTGACGACAAAGACAAATGTACTTGAGAAAGAAAGAAACCAATAAAAAGTTATTAGTCCATAAGTAAATGTTCATGAAAAATAAATTGCTCATAAAAATAAAGTAAAATGCTGTAGGGTAAGACTGTTCTGAGTGTTCTGGGTCTTGGTGTGGTTGAAGATGATTTCTGTGCGTGTTTGCCTTTACCAGCCTGAAAGACCAGGCAAATACTTTATTTTATAGAGACTGAACCTATCCTTGGTAGGTCCAAGAGGCTGTTTCTCTAATCTACGTGAACTGCTATTTGTAAATATTTCATTCAAATGAACGTTTGTAGCTTGGCATGGTAGCACAGACCATTAATCTAGCACTTAGGCAGCTCAGGAGGGAGGACAGTGAGTCCAAGGCAGCTCTGTTCCTATTACTTTTATGTTCCTGTGGCCAAAACGTGTGAGATATTGTGGGATGTAAGTATTGACACAGAAGCCTTCTATGTCTTTCTTTCTCAACTGTGAGTCTGCACTCATCAACACCTGGCAAAGTGCTTCCTTGCCCCTTACCATTAGTGGGAACATGGATCGTGGAGTTACACATTATTTCTGGCAACAGCATGGACCACAGACATCCACATGATCTTTGGTGTCAGCTTGTGCCACTGACCTCATCGTGGCCTCTGGTGGTAGTATAGACCACGGACATCAGCTTGGCCCTCTGCCACCGCATGGGCTGTAAGCATCATCATAGTTCTCAGAGGCAGCACAGGCTAAGGACATCAAAATGTGCTCAGGCAGCAGCCCAGACCACAGAAGTCTGTATGGCCTTCGGTGGTAACTCAGTCCAGGGACATCAACATGGCTTCCCCACTGCTGTAGGACCAAGGACATCCACATGAACTTTGGCCTGGCTGGGCAGCACTCAGCTGGAGTGCAGTCTCTATGCTGCAACACATCACCCTGTTGGCCCCACTGAGCAACAACATGTTTCTCTGCCCACTGCCAGCTTCGCACACCTATCACCCCTGACCCATCTCTAGCTCTGCCTCTCTCTACTGCTCAGTCACTGCTACCTTTCCCACCTCTCCACTAAATATTCATTTGTCATAGTGGCATCGGGAGCTACAGCGTGCGTGTATATAAAGTCCACAGACAGCATTTTATGCAAGTAGTCATTGTAACAGGTCATTGGTTTGGTTCAAGGTTTCTGGTTTCTTAAGCAGTGTAAATACTGGACCATTGCTGAGACTCATCTCAGATGTCCTGCTGTTGCCCAAAGTCAGGGTGATGTTGCAGCGAGGCTGGGCGACCAGGGCCAGTTTTGTGCAGGTTCCTGGCTGCTGCATACCCCTACCCTCGATGTCTGCCACCAGAAGGCTCTTCAGACTCGACTTCTGTCTTCGTAGTCTGCAGGCAGTGCTGCTGCCCCCGTGCTCTCTCTCCCAGCAGTGCCAGCAGCTAGGGTTGCGGCACTGGAGTGCTGGCAGATGGAACCTAGGAGTGGCCCTGTTCAGTGTTTCCCCAGGAGCTCTAAGCTGCTGCACACCTCCCTGTCCTTGGTGCTGACCACCCAGCAGCTCTGCTCGCCAGGCATGACTGTTGAGCTTGCAGGCTGGTGGTTGTACCTCTGCCCGCTCTCTGTGTCTCATAAGTGCAAGCAACGCAGGCTGCAGCCTCGGCGGCTCCATGTTGGTGGTTGGTCCCACTCAGCAACAACATGATTCTGTGGGACCTCCAGGCCACTGCATACCACCCTGTCCTTGGTGCTAGCCTCTGGACATGACCCCTGTGCCTGTAGGCCATGGGAATATCTGCTGTCCCTCACTTTCCATCTCATAGCAGGACAAGAAGTACATGCTTCAGCAGCAGTGGTTCCATTGCATCCAATTATTTTAACTGAGGGGCTGGAGAGATGGCTCAGTGATTATGAGCACTTGCTGATCTTCCAAGTGCCAGGGTTCGGGTCCCAGCACCCACATGACAGCAACATGGGCACTGCACACACATATGTCCTTGGCTACTATCACTGATAAGTGTGCCATGCATAGAAGACTAACTCTGTGGCTTGTACAGACAGGAAATGCCTAAAGAATAATATGTTCTTTCCTATTCTTAGATCCTTGCTGATGGTCAATTTAAGTATTCTTCTTTTTCTTTTTTCTTCTATAACATTTATCACCTGCAGTTGAAATGTCACTAACCTTGAAATGCTACCAAATCCTGTCAGCATGTATTTTGATCCTTGGGAGAACAGTCAAAACACACTCCATTATTAATAACAAGTCATGAGTGACGGGTCAAGCAGGGCATATACCTCCTCATATGCTTTCAAAGTGGCAAGTTACTGAGTTGACATGTCCATCACTATTATTCAAAGCTCTTTTGTTTTGTTGCCAAGCTGTGGTCACCACCCATGTCCCAACAAGTACAGGGAAAGCCCCAGAAGGACTTTCTCAATCTACCCTGCCGTCTCCTTTGAATATTTTGCTACTTTAAGTAAAGTTACCTAAGTAGAAGAGGTGAGAGTTGGGAGTATCTTTATGTGGCAAACATGGCATAGTAGTCAAGGTGAGTAATGACTGCTATAACACGAAAGGCCTTTTTAGTGTTCTTGGTTAGGGGGTTTACAATCGCATTTACAATTGTTCTTAACATCTTACATTTTTGAAGTTATTTGCTCTAAGCAGGTGGGTGGGTAATGAGGATCATATGTGTGAGTGCTTTTTCACAGTGGTTCTGTGGTATTTTGCCAAACTCTCTCTTTTGACAAGTGCAGGCACACAACCAAGAGCTTTTTAGACTGTGTCATGAGTCCTCCTCCCAGATCCCTGTTTTGTGAAGGGTTTCTGGCACTGCCTAAGTCCTGTAGGACCTTTTCCCAGCTGTCCTGTTGTTCAAGAGGCCTCTCCAACGTTTCATTCTCATTACCAAGCTGTTGATGGGCCCCATTGGACTGAGCCTTGGCAGAACAAGTCATGATATGAAAAGTGCTTGCTTATTTTATTAAAAATGATTCTCTGGTTTTTTTCCCTTGTAGTCCTGAGAAGAAAATCCAGGGCTTTGTACATGCTAGGCAGATACTTTACTACAGAGCTATATCCCTAACTTCAAAAGTATGTCAAGAACTTGGTTTGGGCCCATTTCAATATGTTTCTACCTGAAAATGGCACCAGGCTTCAAATATCTTTGTATATATGCCCGAGCATCTGTCTTTTTCATGGAAATAAATTATTTATTGGTAGTTTGTATGGTACTGAATGTCTGGAGTGAAAGTTTATTTATTTATTTATTTATTTATTTATTTATTTATTTATTTATTTATTTATTCATTTATTTATTTATCTATCTATCTATCTATCTATCTATCTATCTATCTATCTATCTATCTATCTATCTACTTACTTATTTGCCAGCCCACAAAGGAAGAAGATCCAGGCAGTCCTGATGAGACTTGATAACCTATGGGCAGATGGCAGGGGAGGAGAACTCCTCCTTCCAGTGGAGTAGAAAATCTTATGAATGTCTATCCAGTAGGCTGTTTAAATTTTAGAATTCTTCAAAGTTTCAAGATTCTGAGAGTACAGTAAGGGTTAAAAGCCTTTGGTTCCTGCACACTTACACTAGTTGGTATTATCTGAGTCATCAAGTAATGCCCCTGTCTTGAGATATAAATAAATAAAGCATTGAATTTGTTTGGCGTTTGATATCTCTTTCCAGAATGGCATCTCCCTAACTTCTCTCCTGTTTCAGTCTCTTTTCTCTCTTAACTCATTATGTCATTATTACTCTTGTCAGCTTAATGGCTAAGGACATGGTGTCAAGGATTAGCTTACTGCTTATTTGTATGATTTATACCACGTTTGTTAGTGCTTGTTCTGTGTCTTGAGTTTTGGATCTCTTATCTGTTTACTCACCTTATGTGCTGCTTGTACAAATTAAATGAGTCAACACATGTAAAGCACTTAGCATATATTAGGTTGCAGCAAAGTGATGATCAGGTCCTTTCTTCACTGTGATAGCTCTCTTGGCTGAGATTTGTCTTAGTTGCTTCATTTCTTGTCATCATATCAAAGATTCATAGTGCCCAGAGAAGTAGCTCTCGGAGTAAATCCAGAAGCTGGAATTTTCCTCCCCAAATGCTTCCTTAGTCCATTTCTGCTGCCATAATAGAATACCAGAGGCTGGATTATTTATAAGTAACAGAGATGTAGTTCACATTTTTTTGAGGCTTTCAGGTCCAAAGTTGAACAGTGTGAATGGGCAGGTTAGTTGATTTTTTTTTTGGAGTTCTTGTCCTCTCTGGGTCCTTCTATCATTTCCCCCCATTCTTCCAGAAGGATCCCCACACTCTGTCTAATGTTTGCTGTGAGTCTCAGCACCTGTTTCTGATCTGTTGTTGTGTGGAGCCTCTCAGAAGATAGCTATGCTAGGTTTTCATTTGAAAGCATATCATGAACAGCATCAGGGGTTTGCTCTCTCCTATACAGTGAGTCTCAGGTTGGGCCAGGAATTGGTTGTACATTCCCTCAATCCTTGCTCTATTTTTATCCCTGTACATCTTATAGGCAGGATAAATGTTGAGTCAAAGTTTTTGTGGGTGGGTTGGTGTTCCTCTCCTTCCACTAGAAGTCCTGTCAGGACAAGCCCATTCTATTAGTAACTACCCTTGGGATATCAAAGCAATAGCACATCCTCACTGGGAAATTGTGATGATGATAATAAAAATACTTATAAGACTAGGACCAGGCTTGGTGATATTCCCCTGTAATCCCAGCATCTCAGTGCTTGAGAGGATGAGTACAAGTTCGAGGCAGACTGGGCTACATAGTGATACCTAGCCTCCCCTTCCCCTAATCAACCCAATAACAATTATTCATTACTGAGTGTTAAATATACATCAGAATCTGCTCAAGTACTTAAAACATATCATCTAATCTCTCCACAACTCTATAAATTAGGAATTGTGGGTGTCTCCATATTACAGAATATGTAGGTTGTCCAAGGTTATATAGATGGTGGTAGAGTGAAGGTTTTAAAAACTGTCTTTTTAGATTTATTTATTTTGTATTTTATATGTATGGCTGTTTTGCCTGCATGTATGTCCGCATAGCAGGCACATACAGTATACATAGAGTCTAGAAGAGGGAGCTGGATCCTTTGGAACTGGAGTTACCAGCACGTGGGTGCTAGGAACTGAATCCAGGACCTTGGTAAGAATAACAATTGCTCTTAATCCCTGAGGCATCTCCCAGGCATAGTTAAGACTTAAACACCTGCCTCCTGGCCTGCCACTCATACTTGCTTTTGGTGCCATTGCTCAATGTGTGGCACTTATAAAGAAGTTCTTAGTCTCTTAAAAGCCATTTCAGCTTTTTGTTCTCTTGGCTGTCAGTCCATAGCATCTTCTATACAAAGTCAAGAGACCAAAACAATCCTAGAACTATTCAGATAAGTGTATTAAAAACAGGAATTTGAGTGTGTGGTATTGTAAGGCTTAAACACAGGGGATGGTATCGAAGCAGTCCAGGTAAGGAACTTGAGAATCATTCAGCTCTTTAGGAACAAATATAGTACAGAAATCCCAGTACTGGGTGTGAAGTTGATGCTTGTTGTTTTGTGTTCCTGGATTCAGTTCCTAGCACCCACAAGGTGGTAACTCCAGTTCCAAAGGATTTAATTTCCTTTTCTGGCCTCCATGGATAGTACATGCACATGGTTTGCAGACATACATGCAGGCAAAACAGCCATAGATATGGCTAGTGTTCAGACTCTAGGAATTGCCTTATGCCAGGTACTTAGCCCACTCAGAAATGCCAACTGGGCTCAGTGTGTGTCTGTTCTCTCACAGTGCCTCCAGTATTCCCAGTGGAGGCACAACTCCCTGCGGGCCAGCCAACAAATGCACCTGGGAGACACATTACAGATTCCCAGCCTTGCATTGCACAGCGTAATAGAGAAGGTAGGCTTTAGCTGAGACAATGGGACAATGCAGGGACAATTGCTTTTTTCATGATTAGAATGGAGGTTCAGTCTGGTCCAGTAGGACATGGTGGTAAACATGTGCTTTCGAAGTGTATATGGGCTGCTCTTGGAGAAGAGATCAGGCTTGGCCTGTGTAACTGAAGACAGATTTACTTTCCCCCAGCAAGCACTGTGCATTCAGATGACTCTTTTGTGTGTGTGTGCAACAATTGGCGTGAATTTTGGGCTCGAAGCCAACTGCGGTCTCTCAGCCCCAGACAGTCGTCTTCTGTGTGATCTTAAAAGAGGGAAGGCACATCAGCCTTCGGGGGCACTTCCAGGAGTCATTAACGCTATTGAGCATTTTTTTTCCTTTTAGCCACACATCGTTCTAGTCAAAGTGTAAGAAAATCTGTGGCTGTCCTGGCACCATGTCTAATTTCCTGGGAGACTTTCCTTCTCCTTGAATTACCCATTTATTCTTGTGAGAAAATGCTCTGGCGTGGAGGAAGAGCTGGGCATCCTGTAGAGGAGAAGAGAAAGCCTGCAATTTGAAATGCTGAGTGGCAATTTCGCTTTAGCTAGGGTTGTCACCGGACTGATGAATGGTCCCCCTGTAGCATACTAGTGATGTTAAAATCTCCCTCAGGTCCCAGGCTAGGCATGCTTCACCCACATGCACACAGGGACGCTAGGTGGCACTGTGGTGTTAAAGGATCAAGGGAGTGAGGAAGCATTGTGTTAAAAACAGTTTATGGAAAAAGCAGGGAGTTGGGGAAAGCAAGAGGCTTGGAGAGGCAGGAAAAAAAAAGTGAAATGAATGTGCGTTCTCTTTCAATGCCCTTCCAGTTCAGGTGAACATTTTCCCTTTTAGACCTGAGCATGCATGGGAAATCCAATTACAGATGCAAGCTACATTCGACTCTTTCAAATTAGATGATGCTATGTATTGGAGCATCCAGCTGCCTGAGGGTGCTGGGTGCATCCTAGCAATAGAAGCTTGGCTTCTCCCCTCTCTCTGTTTTTGTCTCACTTTCCCTTTTCCCCCCTCTTCAGCATCCCCACACTCTTTCATCTTAATTGTGCAGCTTTCTAAGATCCAGCCAGTTCAGTTTAGTCATTTTGAAATCAGTTCACCGGTATTGTAGAGTTTCTTTTTTTCCAGTAATATCTTGGGAGGGAGGGAATAAAAATAACATTTTCCCCCATAGGCACTAGATGAACACTAACTGAGCACCTACTGGGTGCTGGGTGCCAAACTAGGCACAAATTCATGTATACCAGTGTGAGGTGTGTGTTCGGCGAGGTACAGTCTGGGTCATTGGATAGACAGAGATAAGAGCATTAGGAAGCACCTGTTGCCCTATATGTCTTCAGTCCTGCTCTTGAGACTGAACATTGTTGCTTCACACTCAGAGATTACACAGATTACTCTGATGTCCTTGAGGCCTTGGGGCCAGCCTCTCTCAAGGGAGGTCCAGGTTCTCCACCTTGCAATGCTGTGGTAGTTCCTTAATTCATCCGTGTTGATCTATTTCTTAAGTGAGAAAATGGGTCACCTATTCTTGCCTTACTGTGCTGTCTTGAAAACTAAATGAGAACAAGTGTGTCAAAGGTGAGAATGACAACTGATACATACCAAGTACAAAGAAAGAGAAAAAAAAAGAATGTGAGCTTCCATCATTGTCTTCAGTATCTTCAAACTGTTAAAGAGAAAGACAACTACTTCTTTTGAGGACAATATTTTGTTTATGACCCTTGCCCCAAGATAGACCTCTGAGTAGTGCACCAGGTCTAAAGGAAACACCCCATTTTCACTAGTAGTTATCAGGAAGGATTTCATGGCAGAGCCCATGCAAGCACTTGGTTGCTGCAGCAAATCAGAAGAGACTTCTGAACCCGAGGGTCATGAATTCTGCAGAGAATCAGATGAAACCTGTATCCTTGCCCCTTGTCAATTTCTCATCTGTATATTTTTGAAACCATTTCAGTGGGCATACATAATCCATGGTTGTTGGGGCAGGGGCATAGATCATAGGATGAGGAGCCCTATTTTGAGATCTCTTACAGGTTGTGTATTCTCTCAGATATCATAAGACAATTTAAAGAGTTTAGTCATGGTGCTGTGTGTAGATCTCGTTACCTAGCTGGGGCTCTCCTCCCACACCCCAGCTGCTGTGGGTGCTGGTGCCAATGGCTCATAACAAGCCCTTATTTCTTGATTGTTCTTGACATATGTGTTCTCTCCCAAACACATGGATTGCCCTCAGCCATGACTGACAGATGCAGAGCAGCCTTCTCCTCTTCTGCATGGACCAAGTTACACTATGCTCTTTATTTCTGAGCACCTCTTTTCAGACAGAGATTAGCCTAGGAAACATTTCCAGCCTTTCCCCTCCCATATACGCCCACCCCCTCCACCCTGCCCCTTATCCCCAAGAATATTTCAATACAGCACTTGCAAGAGAATCCTTCTTCTCATCTGCTACTTGAGGGGACCAGATCTGGTAGAGGGGGACATAGATAGAGCAAGACACTAAAACAGGCCACAGAACACAAGTTTGAGGACTGGAAAGAATGTGCAGCTGCACTGAGGTCCAACATTTCCGTTCCTTGTTTCTCCTGCTTCTGACTTCCCCTCACACTGTTAATCTTGTGACATCCTGGTGAGTTCTGTATGCTTGGTATCAGTTTTGAAAGGATCTTTCTGGTGCACTCTGATTTCACAACTGAGTTTTCTTCCTGCGCTCTCTGAAGATTTCTACATAGAGATGATGTTTCATAAGGCATCACACTGAGGAAGTGTGATTGATGCACTATAGCTGGGAGGCCCATATCCTAGCCAGCAGTTTCTTAAGAACGGGCTTAGGTAGATAAGAAAGTGCAGAATCACGTTTTGGGGTTTAATTTAGCAGCCCGTCGCCTATTTTAATTATTCTGAAATAATTATCTCTGGTACACAGCTGGGGCTGTCTTCCTGTGACTTGTGAGCCATTCTGGCACGTAAGAATGAATCAAGAAGGTTCCAAGGAAGGGCTGGAGCCAAATGACATGTAGAAAGGCTCAATGGGAAAGGCTCAGAAAAATGACAAACTTTGGGCCTCAAAGAGGAGATAGATGAGAGACATTATGTCTTTTTGTCGGGAGCAAACAGTACCATCTATAGAGATGAGAAATAAATGAGCCTCAGGGCTATTATTTGGGGTAGGAGTTGCCAGTGCCAAGTAAGAGCCTTGGGAATGGAAAAGGCAGTCATCAAAGATGTTCCTTACAGAGCTATGGTCAAGAGCATAGGAGTAGGCAAAGAGACACGTCCCTGTTTTTTCTTTTTCTTCCCCCCTCTCCCTGCTCCTCAGGGAAAATAATTTTGTCTTTCAAAGTATCAGTGTCCTTTTATGCATTGTAAAATTAAAGAGTTTGTTCCTGGCTCTGCATTATCTTCCTCCCAAGTGTATACTGAACTTTCCTGCTGCTGCTAAGGGCCAAGGAATAAAAATAGCACAGGCCATCTTTGTCCATGTATCACCTTTGGTAGACATTACTAATCAATCACAATTTACTCTATAGTTGAGGCTTCATTAGGATCCTTCTTGAGTGGCACTTTCAGCAACTATCCCCTGAAAGAGGTCCTTCTTGAAATCATATACATACAAGTAAGACTAAATGGACTAAACAGCTTTATTTGCACAGTGAGGCATTTATATACAAGTAGCAATAACAATTAAAGAAAAAGAGGCAATTATTTTGAGAGTGAACAGTGGGGTCATGGGAAGGATTAGAGGGGAGAAATAGAAGGGGAAAATAAGGTAATTTTAAGTTAAATATATAAAGTGATAGTCCAGAGTCTTAAGAGATAGAGATAGATCATTAAAGGTTGCATTATTTGGTACCACTTTGCTCATTCAATGCTCTGAAAACAGTCAAGAATATAGTTTATAAAGTGGCTTATGATAGTGATGACAGAAGCCATGACACACACACACCCTCAAGACACATGATGAATAAGTTATTTATTCAATTATGAAGGATGAGAAGACCCATCGTCTGCTATCTATAAGCCTGAAACCAACAGTGAAGATGTACCTTCTCACCTGTGATACTTATTATTTTTAATATATTTTTTTATTTATTACAATTTATTCACTTTGTATCCCAGCTGTATCCCCACCCTCATCCCCTCCTAATTCTACCTTCCCTCCCTCCCCCATCTCCTTGCATGCCTCTTCCCCAGTCCACTGAGAGTGGAGGACCTCCTCCCCTTCCATCTGACCCTATCCTATCAGGTCTCATCAAGGATTGTCTCTCATAGTCTTCCTCTGTGGACTGGCAAGGCTGTTCCTTCCTTGGAGGAGGTGATCAAAGAGCCAGCCACTGACTTCATGTTAGAGACAGCCCCTGCTTCCCTTACAAGGGAGCCCATTTGGAGACTGAACTGCCATGGGCTACATCTGTGCAGAGGGTATAGATTATCTCCATGAATGGTCCTCGGTTGGAGTATCAGTCTCGGAAAAGACCCCTAGGCCCAGATTTTTTGGTTTTGTTGCTGTCCTTGAAGAGTTCCAGACCCTTCCAGGTCTTTCTATCTCCCCCTTCTTTCATAAGATTTGGAACTAGAAAAGATCATCCCGAGTGAGGTATCCCAGAAGCAGAAAGACACACATGGTATATATTCACTTATAAGTGGATATTAGACATATAATATATGATAATCATAGTAAAATCTGTACACCTAAAGAAGCTAAGCAAGAAGGAGAACCCTGGGTAAAATGCTCAGTCTTCATTCAGAAAGGTAAACGGGATAGGAATCAGAAGAAGTTGAAAACAAGGAACAAGACAGGAACCTAACACAGAGGGCCTCTGAAAGACTCTACCCAGCAGGGTGTTAAAGTGGATGCTGAGACTCACCTCTGATATTTTCTGTCTGGTTCTTTCACCAGCTCTAATCTTAATGTACTGATTCCTACACAGAACCAGCTGTTTCCATTCTGAGGACAGGGTCACTGGTTTTTGCTTATATAGAATGTATTGAGGGTTGAATGTTTTTCTCAGAGGTGGGGGCTTCCACACTTCATATGTCACCTCATGTTTGCAGTCCCATTACTAGCCTGGAAATATGTTAGTCATAGCTGGTCTGACTCTTGACTATGAGTAATGAAGCTTGCATTGTTCTTAAAGATCTATTTACTTTTTAAATTATTTAGTTAATATACTTTCATAGCAGTAAAACCGGAAAATATGGATAAACGAAATACAAATTTCAATATTTAAATATGATTATGTTAGGCTTTTGTGAGTATGGATAATTTATTTAATGTAATATTTCATGAACATGCTCTAATGAGTGTATTTATATACTTTCAAATGTTATGCCTTCTTGTCTAAAATATTGCTCTTGTGATATGATCTGTTCCTCGGCTTGGACTCTTATTTAGGTTAATTACATATGTTGGATGTCTGTTCTATTCTAGGTGTTTGGGGTCTCTGTCTCTATAGAATTAACAACATGGTAGAGATGAACATATACGATCTTAAATATTACTATCATTAATTATGCTATGCATAACATGATACTACTATGTTGCTAATTATATCCACATTATGATATTGAGACATTACTAGATATGCCTTTACAAACTTTATTCCATATACATGTTGCCTTATAGAGACATAAATTGTGTGCTGAGCTGAGCCTGGAAGGAGGAGAGGGACTCTTTCAGCGGCAAACCGTTTCTAGCTTGTGTGGATGCATGTGCTAGTGTTGGACATGGCTTGCCTGAGGTTATGGTGTCCAGAAAAGTGAGTGCTTTGATGGTTAATTTTACATACGATCTACTGGGCCATAGAACTTCCAGATTCAATGGTGCTTCTGGAGTGTGTGTGTATGTGTGTGAGAGAGAGACAGGAAGAGGTGGAGGGAGGAAGGAGAGGGAGGAGGGAGAGGGAGGAGGGAGAAGGCGAAGAAGAGATTGTGTGTGTGAATTTAGTATTTTAACCGCTGGCGTCAGTACAGCAGACTGTCCTCCCGGGTGAGAGTGGGCATTACCTAATCCATGAAGGCCCAGGTGGGCAGAATAAAAGGTGATGAAAGGGGGCATGCAACTCCTTTCATTCCCATGGATGAGACATCCTATCTCCTTTTATCCTGACACTGGAATTTGTACTACTAGGTCTTTGTACCTAAGCTGAATGACACCATTGGTTTTCTACTTTTCAAGCCTACAGATGGGTTTCTCCTTCTTCATAGCTGTATAAGTATTCAAAATGAATCTTGAGGTATGTATATGCATGCACGCATACATGTGTAATATCTGCTTTATATCTGTCTCTATATAATCTATTTTCTATTCATTATGTATTACTTATATGCCTACCATTTATCTATCTATCTATCTATCTATCTATCTATCTATCTATCTATCTATCTATCTATCTATCTATCTATCTATCTTTATTATCTTCATCTACCTACCTACCTACATACATACATAGCTATCCATCATCCATCTGTTCACTTACTCATTCTTCAATCATCTCTTACCTATCTATCTTATGTTGTTTTTAATTCTCTGATGGACTGCTGAGTAATGCAGGAGAAAGGAACATGGAGCTGTAAACATTTTGTTCACACCTGTGTCCCATATTTTGTAGATGTCAGCTCCTTGCTATTTGATGAGTGAGTCAGCTGCCCCGCACCTGTTGGCCACCTCCTTTGTGAACCTCTGACTCAGCATCACAGCAGGACTGTAGGAGCCAGGTTTGATGACACACAGGCTGCCTGTGTGGCAGATGCTGGGTTTCTTCTATAGACTTTTGGATTTTCCTTTATAGGGTACTTAGGGAAGAATTCCAACAGGCAACTTGTGCTTTGCTTTTCCTGTGGGCTGCTTTGATGATCTGAACACACTTGACCCAGCATGAGAAGTAATAACTCCTCAGAACAGCCATTATCCAGTATTTTCTGTGAATGGCTCATAACACTATAGTTTCTTAATTTTTGGAGGCTAACCTACAGGTACCCTGAATCCTAGCTACATGTGACAGTAACTCAGTTTTTGCTGGGTGTTTTTTTTTTTTTAAATATCATTCTTCACTCCACTAGATTCTAGGGTTCTGTTTCCAATAAACAATTTGGGCTTTTCTCTTTGTGTGTAATTGGTGGCCAGAAGACATCCTTTGATGTTCTTTCTGCTGAGCTCTCCACCACCTTTTTTTTCCTTCTGAGATAGAGTCTCTCATTGGCCTGGAACTCACCAATTAGGTGAGGCTGGCTGGCCTGGGTGTTCCAAGAATCTGCCTGTCTTCACCTGCTCAGTACTGAAATTATTGGCTCAGACCACCCTCCATACTTCGCTGTTTTACACGGGCATAAGGGGCCAAAATCATGTCCTTAGGCTTGCATGGTAGGGACTTTACTGGCTGAACTACCTGCTCAGCCCTGGACTCTTCTTAAAAAGTGACTAGCTGGGCATGACAGTTTCTTGCTATAATCCCAGCTGTGAAGAGACATTCATGAAGAATACCATGAATGTTAGGACAGCCTGAGCTACATAGTTACTTCCAAATGGAATAGAGTGAGTGATTATTTTGTGTTACTTTGGGATAAGCCACACATGTCTAGCTGGTTTCCCTACCATCCTATCTTAAAGTAGTTTGAGTCAGAACTAGATTCTTAATCTTGAAGTCTTTTTCTGGAATCTGCCTCTTGTTCAATTGCACAGAATATGCTAAACTCATAAGCATCTGTCTATGGGACAACAGAAAGGATCCTGGTACCACATGTCATATGATGGCATAGATACCAACAAAGGGCAGCTGTTTGGCTGGCAGTTGTATCACTAAAGCAATAGTAAGCCCTCTGGCGACGTTATTATTGTACTTCTCAAGATCCCTTTTATAAATAAAAAAAGAGTGAACTTTTTTTTTTTTAACTAAAAGCATCTTGGCTCCTTAGAATAGAGGAAATTGTATTTGATTTCCACAAAGAATACAAATTCCAGGGGTGGTAAGGGTTAGGTGGGAAATGAGACTCTATTATGCAGTTTGTGTCTGAGCCACACACTTGTTTGTTTTGTTGTGCACCGGGGATTCTAATCTCAAGGATCTAGGCCAGAATAGGCTAAAAAGTAAAGAATGTTCAGCTTAGTCTGGGAAGGGAGGCATGTGATTGAAGTTTGCAAAATAGTGTGCTAGTATTGTGTTTTCATAAACTATCTGATTTAATCCTCTGTAAGCGCTCTTCTAGATTAATAGCATTATTCTACTTTGACTCTTGGGAAACAGAATCCAGCAAGGAAGTTGGGAATTAAACCACAGTGTATGTAATTCTACTGGCCTGTGTTAGGTCCATCTCATCCAGGAAATTCCTTTAATATTCTAGGAATGGGCTTTTAGGTAGACGTGTGTATTAGTCATTTGTTGCTATGACAGGAACTGAAATACTGGAAGGACTTATTTTATCTGACTGTTTAAATGGGTTAGTCCATTGTGGCAGGTAGGCCATGGTAGAAGAGAGTGACTCCCTTCACAGATGCATGCAAGCAAAGAAGAAGGCAGAATGGGGCCTAGAACAATGACATTTGAGAACATGGCCCCAGCAACACACTTCATCCACCTAAGCCCTATCTCCTAAATTTTCTAGAATTTTCAAAACTAGCATTGCCAGCTAGGACCAAGCAGCCAAGACAGGCACCTGGAAGGGGGCATTTCATATTCAAGCCATATTAGTATTCCTCATTGTTCAAATGTGGTATAGTGTTTTGGTATACAAACATAGTGGATGAACCTGTGGAATTTATACATATTAATTTGATATGTAAATTAGAAACCAAGCTGTCTGCTTTGGTAGGCACCGAGGAGGATGCTGTTGTGACTATGTCACATATGCTTCCAGGTGTCATGTCAGCAGTGGTCAGCACTGTTGTTTAAACAAAGCAATGGTGTGGGAGTGATGAGAATACAAACTAGATATGCTGATTAGAGAGCTATTACAGCAGGGGCCTGGATGGCAAAGACTTAGGGACAGACAAAAAAGACAGCATGTTCTTATGGATTCCAGACTGGGGTTAGGGCCAGCGTGACAAGAGCCTTGTCCACAGGGCAGAATCAGGAGATGTAGTAGCACAGAGAGCAGTCATTCAATCTTAAAGGCTAAGGTAAAATGTCTGGGGTTTATTCTAAATAGAAAGAGGAACCATTGAACTTTTTCTGGAAATGGAAGGTGATTTGTACTTTAGGAGAGGGATTGGTAAACTCTGTTAAGGCCGGGATGGTAAATATTTTAGGCTCACCATTTTGCTTTAGTGTAAAAATGGCCCTTGGGAATGCTAAATGAATGTGTTTCAATTAAACCTTGTTTACAAAACCAGGTGGCTAACTCAGGTTTTTAAAAGCTGCTTTGACTGCTGTGTAAAAATTATAGGGGCAAAAAGAAATGCTGAGGCCATTAGGGAAGATGCTGTAGTCATTCTGGTAAAAGATAACAGTAGAACGGCAGCGTGGTGGAGCTAGATGAGATAGGGAAAAGACTGACTTGGAATGTATTTTGGGAGGGGAGATGGATGAAAGAGAGGTGGCCCTGGGTGATTGCTGCTATTTGCTGTGATAGTAAGCATCAAGGAAGGAGGCAGTTCTTGCTTCTAAGTGGAAGCCAGGCCTTCTTTAAACATCTGTGGTTGGAATTTTGCTTGTGTTTGTTTTCTAAATTGGGAAATCTGCTAGGAATCACAAGGACTTTGAACAGGATGCTATAGAAATGTTTTTGGGCAGATATTAAGACTCACAACCAAGCCTTCGGCAGAGGGCTGGGAATAATAATGAAAACAGGGGGAGTTAGTAAGACTTGGGGAGAACAAGAGCTCCACAAAGACCAAATAGATCAGGGCACACGGTTTCTCCAACCAAAGACCTTATATGGACATAACCTATAACCCCTGCTCAAATGTGGCCCATGGTAGCTCAGTATCCAACTGGGTACCCTAGTAAGGGGAACAGGGACTATTTCTGTCATGAACTCAATGGCTGGCTCTTTGACCCTCTCCCACACACGCCCGGGAGTAACATCCTAGCTAGATCCCAGAAGAGGACATTGCAGCCAGCCCTGAAGAGACAAGATAAAATAGGATTGGATGGAAGGGGAGGAGGTCCTCCCCCATCAGTGGACTTGGAAGGGGGCAGGGAGGAGATGAGGGAGGGATGGGGAGAGTGGGAAGGAATGGGGGAGGGGGCTATGCCTGGGATACAAAGTACCTAACCTGTGATTAATATAAAAGTAAATAAATTACATTAAAAAATGCTTTTGGATTTCTTTAGTGGGAAGCACAAATCTGAGGGCATGTCACATGATATTATGACTCCACTACATTTAGGCATGGGTCAATTGGCAGCCTCCACCATTGGTAGGCCACTGGAATGAAGGAATCCAAATAATTTAGTGGTATATGTTCCACAGGAGAGGACTGGTACAGCATTCTTCTTAAAACAGATGTTTGACAACAGACAATAGAACTATTAAATATCCTATAATAACTTATTAGAGGTCATGATTTTGATATATATGTCTATTCAAGTGTATACTGCTTGTATGGGTGTATGTGAAGGCTAGGAGGCTGCGTCAGATCTGGAGGTGGAGTTGCAAGAGGTTTTGAGCTATGGGTTCAGGGTGCTGGAAATTGAACTCAGGTCCTTTAGAAAAACAGCAAGCTATTTTCTTTATTATTATTATTGTTAATTATTATTATTACCAATGAGACATCTTTCCAGGCCTCAATGTGTGAAATTCTTATAAAGACTTCATGCAAATTTTGAAAGAAAAACTTGCATTAATTATTTATTTTGGCATACTTTTGTATCTGGTCATGATACTCTCTCATTTTATAGTCAAACTGGATACCTCTCTGGGACTTGGCTGCTCAGGTTTTGGGGTCTTAGAAAAATGTACAATTAGCCAGGCGCAGTGGTACATGCTAACCCCAGCACTCACGGTGGCAGAGGCAGGCAGATCTCCATGAGTTCTAGGCCAGCTTTGTCTAAAAGGCAAATCCAGGAGAGCTAAGGCTACACAGAGAAACCCTGCCTCAAAAACAAAACAAAACAGCAACCAACCAACCAACCAAAAATAACCAAGCAAGCAAACAAACAACTTCTCCCCACCAAAAAACCAAAATAAAGATGTACAGCATTGCTATAGAGCTCTCAATTACTAAGTCAATATTAGTGCTTGATTTCCCTCCTCTTCATGGTTTAGGTGCTTAGTAAAGGCTTGGTTATAGAAGAGGCTTTTGGGAGGGAGGATGTGATTGGGAGGGGCTGGGAAAGGGGCTATAGCTGGGATACAAAGTGAATGGCATGTAATTAACAAAAATAAAATAAAATTTAAAAAAAGAAGAGGCTTTCATTAGAATCCTCCCCCTGGGAATTATGCATCAAACCCTCAAAATATTTTCATAATATTTCTACATGAAAAATAATGAAAGAAGAGATTAAAATTTCTATACAAGTTATGAATCTGCCTAATTGTGTGTGTTTGCATTTGTTTTGATCAAATAATACGTTCACAAAATTTTTAAAATTAAAAATGTTTAAAGCTTCATGTACCAAAAAAAAACACCACCTTCTCTTATTGAGCCTCTCTTTTCATGCTTTTCTTGTTCTCCTAAAGTAAAGACAATGCATTCTTTTATGCCCTTCCATAGAGATTTTGATGCATCTTTCTTTAAACAGACATAATAGACTTTCCCTTTCTCTCATACAATTGGTGACATTATATACATTGCTGTCACCATATCTGTTAAAGAACTCATCAGTACATTTTGTAGATCTTTCTGGTTTAGCACATAAGAGAGACAGCTGCATGTGTGTTAGCTCTCCTGCATTCCTTCATCTTTGAAGGAATTGTACTTTGCTGGATTATAAAATAATTAGGTGAGATCCAGATATGCCTAGTCTAACTCTAGTTTTTTTTTTTTTAAATAAGTAACCATTGGGGGAATAAATGAAAAGGGAGCATGGAGGTATTGCCATTTTATTTAAGGTAAGCTGGCTTGACCCCTCCCTTGCCAAATTCTCTCAAAACATGGAATTACAATGCAAGTCAATATGTAGGCATTAGTCCTCATCTTTTTAATTTTTTAATTCTTATTACTTTTGTTTTACTAAGAGTCTATCTTTAATGTTCTCATGTCCATTCTTTTCTCCAGAAGCTCTGACCACTTCCCCAACAAATGTCTAGGCGTTCTGAATGCTGTACCTGAGTCACAGTCACATACCTTTGCGGGTATAGGCTTGTTGTAGTTGGGTCTGAAGTGTGCCCCAACCCGCCCTCCCCCTTCAGTTAAAGGTTTGTTTTCCTGCCTGAGTTGTTATTGGTTCAAAGTAGAACCTACTTTGGGGAGTTCTTGGTCACTAGGGGTATGCCCTCAAAGCTTGTCTTGGGACCCTGGTTTGTTTCTGTTTTCATTTTATCTATTTTTTTCTTTTCTTTTTAATTTTCAGTCATGTGTTGAATCGCTCTTTCCCTAATCTGCCTTTTGCTGTGGTTCCCTCTATCAGAGATTAAAGCAAGAGGATCAATCTGTTATGAAATGAAATCTCTGAAAATGTAAGATAAAATAAATGATTATCTCTCTCTTTTTTTTTAAAGACAGGGTCTTGGTGTGTAGCAGAGGCTGACTTGAAACTTGCTCTGCAGACCAGGCTGGCCTTGTACTCATCAGAGATGTTCTGCCCCTGCCTCCCAAGGGCTGGGATCAAAGATGTGCACCATCACACTCTGCTTTAACACATGATTTTGTAACAATGGAAGACTGACAAAGACTCTTCTTCAGGCATTTTATGCCTGTAATCCCTATTGCTCACAATCACTTAATTTTTAATAGAACAGCTTATAATTTTTTATAGTCAACATATATAGTTAGGCAGGGTTTTCTGTACATCGTGCAAGGAGGTGTCATTCATGAAGCAGTACACACCTGTTATTATACACAAATAAAATGCTGTATACATATGATATGTAGCATATTAATATATTTAATACATTATTATAGTTATCCATAATATATATTAACATATGTGAATCATAATGGGCTGGATATAGTAGTACATGCCTATGATCCTGAGGATGAAGCAGAAGGAGCATGAGTTTTGGGACAACCTGTAATTATGTAGAGTTTTATTTTTTTTGTTTTTGTGTGTGGTGTTAGAAGTGACCCATTGCCTATCACTTAGGCTGTTCAATGGCATTCTGAGATGCACAGTGAGACCCTGTCTCAAAACCATCCTTCAACAAAGCAAAATGAAAAGTCGTAATGAATTTGCTATGAAAATCTTCTAGCAGTCACTTGCCATGTATGTTAGAAAATGGTAACTTTCCCTTTTCATTTTACCCAAAAACTAAACAAAGATCAATGTTCCCGGGCTCCTTTTAAAAGGGGATTCAAGCAAGATGGGAATGGATGTGACACACTTCGGAACTGTCATCTATTACCATAGCTGTTCAGGTTCTGAGTAGGAGCATAGCACAGATGTGCTGTTTTCTCAGCATACATCTGTGGTAAATGATGCACTATATTATCTTTAAAATATTTCTGATGCCTAGGTTCTTACTAAGCGCTACTTTTCTTTCTTGAGATTCCCATGGATCAAGTTAATTCCGTGTATTTGTCTTCCTGTATAGCAGTACCTTTTATCAGTTTGTCAACGTGTGGGAATCATGCTGTGCCATGATACCCTGTTGAGTACTGAATAAATTCTGCAAGCACCTGCCTTTTAGGAATTTATAACTTTGTTGATTGGTGCTACACATAGGGTAAGTAATGACATACAGGGAAGAAAGAGTCACATCTCAGTAACTCTTCCATTTGTGTTAAATCCCAAAGGATGAGTAGGGTACTTCAGTAGAAGAATACTACAGGTGTGGAAGGCAAAACTATGAAGCTCTTTGACAGAAGGCTTGAGCAATGTACGTATTTGGAGAGGGATAATGGCAGAAGGGGGAATAAACCTAGAAAGCCAAGCTAGTTCAGACAACAATGGCTGTAAATACTGCATTCAACAGTTTACAAGTTTTCTGAAGGTGTCTAGGAATGACTACAGCGTTTTAGGTTGCAATATGAAAACATGAGAGAGTCTACTGCTGGGGTAGCTTTCAGGAGATGACTGGATGCTTAGGATTTCGCTGTCAGGATGCAAAAGAGAAAAGCTGAGCATCTAAACCAAGAAAATGGCAGTGGACACAAAGAAACAGCGTTTGAAAAAAAAAAGTAAGAGCTTATTCTTTTTCTAATAAAAAGGAATCTCCATAGCTTCAATGACACGTCACATACATTCAAAAGAAGTTAACCTTCAGGATGAGTTCCCCCAAAAGCACTTCGGATTTTTAGGTTCTTTTCCTTCATCAGAAGAGCAGGTAACTTTCAGTTCTAATGTCAGAATTTACTTCTATGTACCTTGTGTTAGCTTGCCATTTTTCTACCTTTTAACTACAGTTTGGTGGATCACATCCACAGGTTCTCAGAATCTTTTAAACATATGATTGAAAAGTCGAGGACACAATGTAATTCCAATAAAAATGCCAACAAAGTTGTTTTGTGGAGTTAGGTAAGCTGTTTTTGAAGTTCATACGGAAAATATAGATAGATGGGAAAAAGAGCAAGAGGAGAGTAAACACTATACTGAAAATATCTTTATGGTCTCAGAATCGAACACAGTGAGTTGTATGCACATGAATAGATAGATACCAGACTATTATAAAAGAAACTCCAAAATTAACCCCAACTAGGAAGATGACTACATATAACAATGGTAACACTTAAATGTCTATTTATCATAACAATAAATGTTTTAATAAATGTTCTTGCACTGCCATTTTAACTTTTGTGGAAAACAGGTAAAAGTAGATTCATATTTTATATTGTACTTCAGAGTAAACAGCAAACAGATTAAGGACTTAAATATTGAAAAATACAACATACACATAGTAGTGAAATTGAGTGAATTAATTTTTATTTTTAATGTATGAAAAGACATCATTATGAGTCTAAGCCTAGAGGCAATAAAACAAAATATTGGATAAAATTGACTGCATAAAATGTTGTTGCATCACAATGCAGCATAAACAAAGTCAAAAGTTAATTAAAAGAATTGTAAGAATATACCATAGATATATATCCCTAATATATAAAGAAGTTCAGAAACTGAAGGGCAATAACGTTGTAAAAAAAAAGGGAGGCATGAAACTGTGCACGAATGAAGAGGAAATAATGATACTTTTCTGAGTGGAACACTTTATTTAAACTATTTTAAAATATTTTTATTAATTGCGCTTTATTCACTTTGTATCCCCCTGTAACTCCCTCCCTCCTCCTCTCCCAACCTTTCCCTTTCTCCCCCTTTTCCACACATGCCCCTCCCCAAGTCCACTGATAGGGACTTTTCCTTCCTTCTGATCCTAGTCTATTAGGTCTCATCAGGAGTGGCTGCATTGTCTTCCTGTGTGGCCTGGTAAGGCTGCTCCCCGCTCAGGGGGAGGTGATCAAAGAGCAGGGCAATCAGTTCATGTCAGAGACAGTCCCTGTTCCCATTACTATGGAACTCACTTGGAGGCTGAACTGCCATGGGCTACATCTGTGCAGGGGTTCTAGGTTTTCTTCATGCATGGTACTTGGTTGGAGTATCAGTCTCAGGGAAGACCCCTGTGCTCAGATTTTTTGGTTCTGTATTTAAACTAGTTTTAATTGAAATACAACTACATCACTTTCCCTGCTCCCCTTTCTCTCTCCAGAGCCTTCCAGGTACCCTTCTTGGACCCCCCTCCTATGCCACCTAATCCTATAGCCTCTTTTTCTTTGATTATTGTTGTTACATATGGATGTATTTATGTACGTTTACACACAGATATAAATACACACTGTTGAGTCCGTTTTTTGTTTATGTCTATGGTTTCAGGGATGATCCCTCCGTACTGGACAACCAGTAAGAGTACTCGTCTCTGGGTAAGGCTAGTGATCCTTCTCTCAGCATTCATTAGTTACCTGTCGTGCTCTGTCTAGATGTGGGACTCCACGGAAACTCCCCCTTTCTACCTTGACATATCTACCAATGTTATATATTTTTTTAATGTAGCTACTTGAAGGAAGGACTGTTCCACAGCAGACTTTCCACTATTCTGGCTCTGACAATGTTTTTCTGGCCCATCTTCTGTGGTTTCCCTTGGCCACAGGTACAGGAGCTGTGATGTATATGTAGCCTCTGGGACACTCTGAGTGGATCTTTTTATACTGCTCTTGCTTGTTAGGACTGTGATAGTATTTCATATCCTCCCTGCATATCAAAGCCCATCAATAAAATCATTAAAGATGAAACTCAAAATGTAATGTAAGTGAACTTGTATGCAATATAAATAAAATTAACACAGCTGGGGTGTGGTACAAAGAGATGTAACAGGTTCAAAAAACAGTACCCCAGTTGGAGATTGTGAAGCTAAAGTACAAAGTTGCTTATGCTCAGCATTATGCAGGTGTAGTAGGCAATGTGCTTCTTCTAGGGGTGTTTGCTGACATTTGTTTTTGTTTTTGTTTTTTTGTTTTTTTCAAGGAAGGGTTTCGCTGTGTAACGTTGGCTGTCCTGGACTCACTTTGTAGACCAGGCTGGCCTCAAACTCACAGTGATACACCTGCCTCTGCCTCCCTGTGTGCTGGGATTACAGTTATGCACCACTGTGCCCAGCGTTTGCTGATATTTCTAAAAGTACTTTATGTGTGCATTAGAATTGGAAACCGCAGGATCAATATATTTATTGATATATTTATAAACTTATGGTATTTATTGCTAGATAAAGAAGTTGGGATTGACTGTGCTAATTAGTTTTCCTAGATGAATTGCCTTGCTTTCCTCTGAGAACTCCAAGCAGTAAGTCCCTAGTGGCCATCAGCACTCCAGCTGCCCAGATCTTGCTTTCTTCACACCATCCCATAGTCAGAAGAATCAGGGACCTGTTGAAAATGTCATTGCATGACTTGGACAAAGAAATATTAAGCCTGAAATATTTCATTATGACAGAAAGTAGAGGAATACCCTTAAGTAGATGGGGCTTCTTAAAAGAGCGTGCAGGCAATCTGAAGGAGCTGTTGATAGCTGAAGCTGAACCAATTTAATTGTGAAATAAAGATAATGTTTAATTATTACCTATAAAATAACTATTCGTGAATTTGTACTTTTACACAAAAATACTTGACTAAATGCTCCCATAGAAAAAGAATGGCTTTTCCTTTACTGCAGAGTCCAGTTATGTGGAAGAAAGAAAGGAAATAGAGTCATCAATCGATACTCACCCCCAAATAATTATTGCAGACAACATCTATCTATGCATACATAAAATTAGGCATGAGAGTTGGAGTAGGGACTTTTATGATGTCAAGGTATCTCCTATGATATTTAGTAACTATAAAGAGAAGCATAAAAGATTTGCCATGGAAAAACAGAGACTAACTTATCTGGAAATTAAGGTAAGCTTCTCATGTCAGAAGAGAATATCTCGTGTCTTTCGAATGTTTCATGGAGAAACACTTGCAATGTTTTGTTTATCTGGTTTGCATAAGTTCAGTCCAGTCCTGAGACAATATCAGATAAATTTTAACTTTAAGGACATACAAGAAAAAAGAAAACCAAAACAGTAACTGCTCAGCTATCTTAGAAAACACCATAATCATGAAAAACAAAGATACTTTAGAAATGTTATAGACTCCAAAAGCAGACTAAACTGAATATAATGTGTTTGTGACAAGGTACACAACCAAAAAAATACATTAATAGACAAACCAGAAAAATTCAAATAAGTTCTTTGGCTTGGTTAATATTTTAGTATCATTATTAATATCTTGTATCTGACAAAGGTTTTATAGATTTTTTTTCCTCTTTGAGACAGAGATTTTGTATATCCCAGTCTGGCTTGAAGTTTCTAGGGAGCCAAGGCTGATGCTGAGTTTCTGATCCTCTTATTTCTTCCTCTTAATGCTGTGATTAGAGGTATGTGACACCACACCTGGGTTTTTATATTAGAGTTTTATAAACAGTTGACATGAGGAGAGTCTGGATGAGGAAAAGATGGCACCTCTGCACTATTGCCAATTTTTTCTCTAAAGTCAATTAACCTCTGTTTCATTTTCCTTTTTTTCTGTTAACTGAATTTCTATGGCCTGAGTGTTGGTTTTCATTGCCGCAAGTGAGCTGTAAGAGGGAGAGTCAGAGATGGACAAGTTGAAATACTTGGAAGATCACATGTTTAAGCCAAGGTCTAGTTATGTTTCCTTAGCTCAATCCACCTTATATCTTCAGGAGACTTCAGTCACACTCATAAACCCTGTAAAAGTTGATTTCACTCTCTGTTCTCACTGCCTTTAGTGAATTTTTGTGGCACTTCTTCAGCCATTTCTGAGGTTATCTTTTCCAAATTTAATCAGATTGATGAAGGCATGGGAAATATTTTCCAGACAGAAGTAAGAATGTGAGCAAAGGTTAGGTGACCATGGATTGGGAATGATGGATTTTTGATAATCAGTGTTGCCTTTTTGCTCTATTCTGAGACCTGCCAATTTTTATGGAAAAAAACTTGTATCAAGAGTGTTGGATTCCCATGGGCTGCCTTCTTCTTCTCCCCTCTCCATTTCTTACATTATGATATCATTTTATTGGAACTTTCTGCCATATTCTTGTAAAAGCTTGGTCCAAAGTCCCTATTTTGAATCCCTTTCTGTTTTAAATAGACTAGCTTTGCTTTTTGTAGAAGATGTTGGCTAACACAGACATGAACCTGAGTGAGTTTACTGAGCTGAATGGAAAACAGTCTGACTGGAATATTGAGAATATGATAGCAGGTGGGAGGAGCCAGCAAGTCCCATCAAGGAACAGTTATAAAGGAACTCTGAGGTAAAGAGGGGGAATGTGGCAGAGGATTCATGCATCAGAAAACATGCATACTATCTAGACAATTCAGATGTTTACAAGAAAAGTTAAAAATGCAATATCTTTGGAACAAGGAAAAATAAAGTAAAGCTGGGTCCCACCAAAAGGTTTAAGCTACTGGTTTTAATTTTTAAAAATATCTTTCATAAGCAGGGTAATGATTAAGCATATACCAATAGTCACAATTTTTAGTGAATGAATAGCTGTAGAGGTCATGATATTCAAATGAGAACATTTGTACCATTCTCTAGAAAAAGGCAAACATCCTTAACTTTTCAACACACTACAGTATTTATGTTGGTTTATTTTTTTAATGAAGTGACTGCTCTTGGTTGAGAATATTTTAATAAATACAGCATTCAGAAAGGAACAATAGAATAGTTTCCACAAACTCCTACTCTGAAATTGACCTGGGAAGATCAAAAGCTTTTATTTTTTTTGTGCATTTATCATGGGTAGGCAATAATCAAATGTTAACAGCAGTTGGTAATTATGACATAATTACCAATTATATTATAGTCTGACTATTGAAGAATCACAGTCTCAATGTGAAATAAAAGAATCACATCTAAATTTTATCGAACATGTTAACTAAATTCCTGTAATCCAGAATTGTGTGTCAAAATAAATTCGCCATATATTTTATATTAAAACAAAGAAGTCCACATTCTAATGTAGAATCAGCCATCCATGCCTGGTTGGTTATATATCCATCTTCCAAACAACGTATTTTATGATCCCAACCTGTATAGCATTAGTCAGCCCTTCCATTGCTGTGGCAAATACTGATAGAAACAGCTCACACTAGGAAGTATTTATCTGGGCTCCAGGTTTCATAAAGTTTGGCTTGAATTTGTTGGCTATATTCCAGTGTCCTGTGGTGAGGCTGTGACAACATCTGGCAGGTGCTGCTTACCTCACGGTAGAGAAGAAACAGAGAGAAGAGACCAAGTAAACATTTCAAATACGTGCCCCTAGTGATCTACTTCCTGTAGTTAGCCCCCTCTTCTCAAATACTTCCGCTAGCTGGGGACCAAGTATTCAACACACAACTTGTGAGGAACATTTCTTTTTTTTTTTTTTATAAATTTATTTATTTTTATATCAATCACAGGTTAGGTACTTTGCATCCCAGGCGTAGCCCCCCTCCTTCGTTCCCTCACACTCTTCCTCTCCCTCCCTCATCTCCCTCCTCCCCGTCCCCTCCAAGTCCACCAACGAGGGAGGACCTCCTCTCCTTCCATCCAACCCCCGCTTTCATCCTGTCTGTGAGGAACATTTCTTATATTTCACAACTGGGCCGACTCTTCAGATGATCATTTTTTAAGCCGTAGGCATGATTTTGAGGGATGTTGTTCTTAGTTCCTTTTTTTTTTCTTTTGCTCTGAAGCTCACTTATTTGCACTCTTACTTTTCTCCCAGTTCTTGCCTTTGCTGCCAGGTTTCTGTTTGCTGTAGCATGTTCAAATGCAACTGAATGTTGGCAGGAGATAGGGAATGTGGAGCTAAGTGAGATTTGAAGAAAAACACCCCTATGCATTTCTACCTGGGAGTCTTGCTTGAGGCAGATTTAGAATCAGGTTTTAGTATCTAATTAACTATTCCAGAATTAAAAGAGGATTTAGAGAGATGCTTCAAAAAATGCTTACAATGAAGGTGGCTTTCCCTGTAGCTAGTTCCTGCCCTATAACTTTAGGCAATGATATAATGGAATTTTATTTTGGAGGTAGGAAAACATTAATACTTTACTCTGCTGTTTTATTGCTGAAAACATTGTGTTAAGTTTAACATTCTTACATGGCTGCTAAAATATTAGAGTCATTGAAAAGTAGAATTGCATGGAATTAAGGAAGATTTATAATCATTTCTGGAGCGACAGGGAAAGCACAGCCAAAGAGCCAAGCAGAACTAGGTTCGACATTCTTGGACTGAGGTTGTGGTTCCATAGTTAGAGCCTAGCACAGGTTAGATCCTTGGTTCAAGCTTTGGTACAGTAAAGAAGACAAATAAGAAAACGAATTTCTTTACTTTGCCTTAGCTGTGTAAATAGTGACAAGTTCCTCAAGTGCTCTGAACTTCTGGATACGTAGATTAAGATCAATTCGCTGGTTAAGAGTTTCTGAAGAGGAAGCTGTTGGCAAGTGTGGGAGATGGCAAGAAGGACCATTGGGGTGGGATGTCTGTAGCAGAGAGACACAGATCATCTATGAAAACTGTCAAAATGAAACCCATTACTGTGTACAACTAATATTGTCTAAGAAAATAGGAAACAGTAATAGAAATCCCCAAGAGTCTAATCTATGCTACCTATTGCTTCAGACCCAAACTTAGTCTGTGAACCTAGAATTCATAGTTCATCAGGAAGGTAGATGAGAAATTAATTATAAAGAGTTGTTTTCTTATAGTTTGATGGGACACTAAAGCATGGTGAATGTGTATGTTAAATCTTCAAAAGTGTTAAAAAATAAAAAAAAACATGTTGAGAGGGAGAGGAAGGGAAGGAGAAAGGGAAGGAGAAAGAGAGAGAAGAGAAGGGAAGAGGAGAGAGAGACAGAGAAAGAGGGAGAGTTTTGAAAGCTAGATTTGGGCAAAATGTCTAAGCAGTAGAAAGTCTTCCGTATAACATGTCAAGTGATTATTATTGATGAATACCATTGCTGTGCTGTGCTGATGTCCTTTAAAAAGGAATGTAGAATTGTTTCTGAGATGGAATTGGATGTGGGAGATACCTTGAATGAATAGGTAAGTGCTCTGGTAATATATACAGTTTTTAGTGGTTGCTCCTGACCATCCTGGTTCTTCTTTACATGCACGAGTGATTAATCAGACACAGATTTCTGATTAAGGTCTTCTCATTACTTTCTCAGATGAATTCCAGTCAACACTAATGAGTGTGCTCAAGTGGAAGTAATAAAAATTCCTTCCCACAGAGTTGAAACATTAACTAGAAGGACACTATTAATATCAGTTATATGTTCACTGATGGTAGGGATGGTGGCCTAGCCACAGAGGGCCAGGAAACAGGTATTTGAAAGCTAAGAGCAGCCAAAGGATTTCTCTCTACATTATTTCTTCTTTGCTTTGTTCTGCACAATTGTAGAGATGAAGAGCACCTCTCTCACTTCTCTGTTTCTAGATTATGTGGATTTCGAGACAACTGTAGGGAATAATGAACTCAGCTTTCCCAGAGGGCAAAACTCCCCAGTGAGCAGGGACTTTCCATATTCAGTTCCTAATGGCTTAGAAGCTGAGACATAGTACCCCATGACTCCAGCCACCTGCTGCTTCTGGGGTTTATGAATCTGTGTAGTTCAGTGGTTCTCAACCTGTGAGTCATGACCCCTTTGGGGTGGTAGAACCATTCTTTCACAGGGATTGCCTAAGATCATTCAAAGACAGTTATTTACATTACAATTCATAACAGTAGCAAAATTATAGTTATGAGGTAGCAATGAAAATAATTTTATTGTTGGGGTCACTACAGTGTGAGGGATGTATTAAAGGGTCACAGCATTAGGAAAGTTGAGAGCTGGGTGTAATGGGCAAACAGGGCATATCTTACCAGGGATGTTGTAAGGATGAGCTGAAATAGTGTTTGCATTGCTTAGCACAGTGCCAGAAAGGAAGCAAACATCAATTGGAGTAAACTATTATTGCTATTGTTCCTATTTATCAAGTAATTTCAGACTTTGTAAGAGATCCCTTTTCTCAGAAGTATTGGAAACGTTTAAGGAATGAACTGCTCATTCTGGAATCATCTCTGAAGCAAGTTCGGAACTTTGAGACTGTGTGTACTCTGGTTAGAACAGTTTCTATCAGTCTTGGAAACATGGCTCCCATAATTAAATTTGTTAGTCTCTTTTCTTTATCATTCTGTTGAAGCTCACCAGATGGAAAGAAGGAAAACAAGAAAGCTTATCATTATTAGGGATTAAAAATGTATTCAAGCTAGCTTCTTAGATGTTTCTCAACTTCTAATGCACAAAATAGGATTTAATAGTAATATAATCATTGGTACCAGTTGAAGTCTGCAGTTATTAAAGCAGTAATAAAAAGGAAGTCATCATAGCTGTACACGATTTCCCCACATTTTAATAGGCATTCGCCTCTGAGTAATTAAGGCATTTCCATTAAATTCTCAGATGAATAATTTAATGCAAATGAACATTAAGTCAGTATACACTATGCCTGAAAATGTTTTTGTTTTTTGTATTTCTCCCACTTTCTAAAATCATTGGACTGTGTTTTAGAAATTCCAGAAAAAAGCTAGTGTTTTTAGAATACTAAAAATAGGCAAAACGATCTTGGGAAATAAGGCAGAGTTATTTAATTTTTATTGAATATCTTACCTGTACAAAATAATGGGCTTCACTGTGACATTTTCAGACATGCACATAACATTACATTTACCTCTCCCTACCATTTCCCTCTTGGATAGCTCTCTGCCCCTTACAATACTCATTCTCTTACCTCCTTCTACTTTCATGCCGGCCACCCCCAAGTGTTTTTTAGTAACAGATGGTTGTGATTTGGATCAGGTCAACCTCCATGGTTTGTTAACCAATTCCAAGAGGACAGCTGCAGGTACATACATATAAGCAATGCTAAATGGACTCAAGAAAAGAATAAGAGGCCACAAATTTTCAGTGGAATCGGGGGTACATGGAAAGATTTGAAGAGAGATCTGTAAATATAATACTTATGTGTGAAATTGTGAAAAACAAAAGCAACAATGAAAACTAGGGAAGGGCCTATGCCCCTGCAATGGAGAAGTGAATGAGTCAGAGTCTCATCAGCAGAAAATCATATGGGTGGTTTGGAAGAACCAGAATGAATGGAAGAGAGGACTTTACAGACCTTAGGTGAAGATGTCATACTGAAGAGCAAAAATGAGAAGACTTATAAAAGAGGCGTTTAGTTACTCTTCTGTTGCCTTAATGAGGCCAGGAAAAGTGATATAAGGAAGAATTTATTTGGGGTTATCTTTCCAGAGGGATAAGAGTTCATCACCATCATGGCGGGGAGGCATAGGAGTAGGTAGGCATGTGGGCTGCAGCAGGAAGCTGAGAGCTCACATTCCCAACCAGAAGCATGAAACAGAAAGCAAGCTGGACATGGGACTGGGCTTTTTTTTTTAACATTTACTATTAACATTTACTACAATTTATTCAATTTGTATCCCAGCTGTGTCCCCCACTCTTGTCTCCTCCCAATCTCACCCTCCCTCCTCTCCCCCTATACTTCAGTCCTAGTCCACTGATAGGTGAGGTCTTCCTCTCCTTCTATTTGACCCTAACCTATCAGGTCTCATCAGGACTGGTTACATTGTCTTCCTCTGTGGCTTGGCCAGGCTGCATCCCCAGGGGGAGGTGATCAAAAAGCCTGTCACTGAGTTCATGCCAGAGAAAGCCCCTGCTCCCCTTATTAGGGAACCCACTTGGAGATTGAGTTTATGGGTTACATCTGAGCCTGGGTTTTAGGTCATCTCCATGCATTGTCCTTGGTTGGGGTATCAGTCTCTGCAGGGCCCCCAGGGCACACTTTTTTTTAAATAAATTTATTTATTTTTATATCAATCACAGGTTAGGTACTTGGCATCCCAGGCGTAGCCCCCCTCCTTCATTCCCTCCTACCTTCCCACTCCCTCCCTCATCTCCATCCTCCCCGCCCCCTCCAAGTCCACCAACAGGGGAGGACCTCCTTCCCTTCCATCCAACCCCAGCTTATCCTGTCTCCTCAGGGCTGGCTGCAATGTCCTCCCCTGGGATCTAGCCGGTATGTCACTCCCCGGCTTGTATGGGGAGGGTCAAAGAGTCAGCCATCAAGATCATGACTGAAA
>CM053761.1:32917638-32987244 GCA_028658305.1 Pachyuromys duprasi | reverse complement strand
TTGCTATTTCTATTGTTGTTGAGGTCCAGCTTTAGACCATGATGGTCAGATAGGATACAAGGGATTATTTCAATCTTCCTGTATCTGCTGAGGCTTGCTTTGTGACCAACTATATGGTCTATTTTGGAGAAGGTTCCATGAGGTGCTGAAAAGAAGGTATACTCTTTTGGTCTAGGATGAAAGGTCCTGTAGACATGTATTAGGTCCATTTGATATAGGGTGTCTGTGAGTGCCCTTGTTTCTCTGTTTTGCTTCTGACCGGATAATCTGTCCCTTGGTGAGAGTGGAGTGTTGAAGTCTCCCACTATTAGGGTGTTGGGATCAATGTGTGATTTCAGTTTTAATATTGTTTGATTTACATATGTAGGTGGTCTTGTATTTGGGGCATAAATGTTCAAAATTGCGATGTCCTCCTGTTGGAATTTTCCTTTGATGAGAAGGAAGTGCTCCTCCTCATCTTTCTTGATTAACTTTGGTTGAAAGTCTATTTTATTAGATAGACTTGTTTTCTTGGTCCATTTGCTTGGAAATGGTTTTCCAGCCTTTTACTCTGAGGTAGTGTTTGTCTTTGTTGCATAGGTGTGTTTCTTGGATGCAGCAGAATGTTGGATCCTGTTTCCGTAGCCATTCTCTTAGTCTGTGTCTTTTTATTGGAGAGTTGAGTCCATTGATGTTGATAGATAATGGTGACCAATGACTGTTATTTCCTTTTATTGTGGAATTGGTCGTGTTACTGTGATTCATTGCTTTTTGTTGTTGTTGTCATTGGGAAATTATCTGTATCTTATATTTTCTTTCGTGTAGTTGCTTCTGTTGGACTGAAGTTTTCCTTCTAGTACCTTCTGTAGGGCTGGGTTGCTGTGTAGGTATTGCATGAATTTTGTTTTGTCATGGAAAAATTGTTTTCTCCATCTATGTTGATTGAAAGCTTTGCTGGGTACAGTAGGTTTGGTTGGCATCTGTGTTCCCTTAAAGACTGCATGACTTCTGCCCAAGCCCTCTGGCTTTCATAGTTTCTGATGAGAAGTCTGGTGTGAGTCTGATCAGTCTACCTTCATATATTACTTGAGCTTTTTTCCTTGCTGCCTTTAATATTTTTTCTTTGCATTGTAGGTTTAGTGTTTTGACTATGATGTGACGAGAGGTATTTCTTTTCTGGTCTAGTCTATTTGGTGTTCTGTAGGCTTCTTGTATGTTGATGGACATTTCTTTTTTTAAGTTGGAAAAATTTTCTTTTATGATTTTCTTAAAAATATTTTCTGATCCTTGGAGCCTGGAGTCTTCTTTTTCATCTATTCCAATTATTCTTAGGTGTGGTCTTTTCATGGCATCCTTAATTTCTTGGATGTTTTGTTTTGGGATTTTTCCGATTTTCTATTTTCCTTGAGTGAGGAATCCATTTCAACCAGCATATCCTCCGCTCCCGAGATTCTCTCTTCCATCTCTTGTATTCTATTGGTGATGCTTACCTTTGTGGTTCCTGATCTTTTCTCTAAGTTCTCCAGTTCCAGGTTCTTCTCCCTTTGTGTCTTCTTTATAGATTCTAATTCTGTTTTTATACTTTGTACCGTTTCCTTCAACTGATTGACTGTGTCTCCTACTTTGGTTGTTTCCTCTCTGTTTATCTTTGATTGTTCCTCTATGTGGGCAGTTAAATTCTTCTCCATTTCTTTGAGGGCCTTTTTCATTTCCTCTTTTTGTCTCTCCTTTTGTTCCTCTAATATCTGCATAATCAAAGCTTTAACATAATTTTCCTGTGTCTCTGCTGAATTAAAATCTCTACTGCTTTTGGGTGTTTCTGGTGGGTCCATGGTGTCCTGATTTTTGTTGGGTGAGTTCTTGTGCCGATTTCTGGGCATTTGTTTATATATAATCAAGGAACTGTTTGTGCTTTAAGGCTGAACTTCAGTCTGAAACTGTCAATCTTTTGTGTCAGGAGTATTGTTCAAGAAGATCAGGGATTTCCAGTGGTTTGTTAGTGTGTGTTGTTGTTTCAGGTGAACTCTATTGTGGGCTCTGTGTGCCCGGCTTCGTGCTCTGTGCTAGAAGCTGTGAGCGCCACAGGCTGGTCACCCCTCTGGGCTGGAGGTTTTGATCCTCTCTCTGTGCTAGAGTCTGAGTGTCCAGGTTTGAGATGTCAGCTGTGGACTGTGCGCTCCGCCCTGGGCTTGCTGCTAAGGGCTCTCCCCTGGACTGGATATTTGGCGCCCCCTTCTGGGCCAGGGGCTGTGCACCATGGTCTGAGATGATATTTGGGGCACACACAGTGGGTTTGGGTTGGTTGCAGGCGTTGCTGGGCAGTGTGCACCCGCTGTATGCAGACCTGTCTGAAATGGTGCCCGAAGCCTTCTCTGTCTGGCCCGTGGACACACAGGGACTGAGGTTTTTGCTGGAGGCCCTGAGCAGTGTGCATCCTCAGTGTGCGGTCTGGTCAAAATGGTCCCCTGTCCCTCTCAGTCTGAGGTGGTTCCGGCAGAGGCGATTGGTGTGCGCCTGCCATACACCCGTGGGTTGAAGCAGAAGTCTGCGTCCTTCCCAGACTTCCCAGTGGACTCGCACATGGACTAAGATTTTTGCTCGTGGATCCGGGTAGTTTGTGCCTGCACCGTGCAGGCCCGTGAAAATGGTACCCAGTTCCTCCTCAGTCTGCCCGGGAGATTGCGTTATCCAGTCTATTATGGCGGCTGTGGGCGCCCAGCGTGGCTGCTCGTTCAGATCAGAGCTGTGTGCTTCCGGTCACCCGGAGATTTTTCCGGGGAATAACTGGGTGTCCCTAGGGTTTTCCCACTTGATTGTCTCACTGTAGGAGTTCTGCTCACCTGGCAATCACAAATGCTGGCGTTTTAGGTCCCAGAGTTCAGTCTCCTGGTCGCTGCGTTGTTTCTGCTGTCCTACTCCTCAGACACAGTGTCCTCTCGTGGCAGCCATCTTGGATCAAGTCCCAGGGCTCAGTTTTATAAGCTCTGTTTATTAGCTCTTTCTCCTTTTGGAGCTCCTGTCCCCTCTAGATGTTTCTATCTCCCATTTCTTTCATAGGATTCCCTGCACTCTGACCAAAGTTTGGCTATGAGTCTCAGCCTCTGCTTCAATACCTTGATCAGTACAGTCTTTCATAGGCTGCCTGTGATAGGCTCCTGTCCCATTCCCTGTCTTCTCTTGCTTCAAATGTCTATCACATTTGTCCTTCTGAATGAGGATTGAGCATCTTCCCTAGGGTCTTTTTTGTTGTTTAGCTTCTTTAGGAGTATAGATTTTATTATGTTTATCCTATATTATATGGTCAATATCCAATTATTAGTGTCTGTGTGTCTTTCTGCTTCTGGGTTACCTGACTCAAGATTATCTTTTCTAGTTCCCACTATTTGCCTGCAAATTTCATGGTTTCCTTGTTTTTAATAGCTGAGTAGTATTCCATTGTGTAAATGTACCACAATTTCTGTATCCATTCCTCATCTGAGGGACATCTATCAACAATTAATAAATGGGACCTCATGAAACTGAAAAGCTTCTGTAAAGCAAAGAACACTGTCATCAGAACATAATGTCAGCCTACAGATTGGGGAAGGATCTTCACTAATCCTATATCTGACAGAGGGCTACTATCCAGAATATATAAAGAACTTAAGAATTTTAAACACAAACAAACCATGTACCCCAATTAAAAATGGGGTGCAGAGCTAAACAGAGAATTCTCAATAGAGGAATATCAAATGGCAGAGAAACACTTAAAGAAATGTCCAACATCCTTAGTCATTAGGGAAATGCAAATCAAAACAACTCTTACACCAATCAAAATGGCTAAGATCAAAACCTCAAGGTACAACATATGCTGGAGAGGATGTGAAGAAAGGGGAATCCTCCTTCATTATTGGTGGGAATGTGTAAACTTGTATAACCACTTTAGAAATAAATCTGGTGCTTTCTCAGACAATTAGGAATAGTGCTACCTCAAGACCCAGCTATACCCCTCCTTGGCATATCCAAAACCCCTAACAAGAACATTTGCTCGACCATGTTCATAACAGCTCTCTTTGTAATATCCAGAAGCTGGTGCTGGGCTTTTAATCCAAGGCCCATCCCCAGTGTGTACCTCCTCCAGCATGGCTGAACCATCTAAACCTTCCCTAAGAGCACTACAAAATGGGGAGCAAATGTTCAAATGCACCAAACTATGGGGTCCATTTCTCACTCAAACTACCGCAGAAGTAAAGATGTTTGGTGTCTTCAGATACCTTGTAAATCTGAGTTCAGAACTGTCCTCAGTGTTTTGTGGCCTTCCTTGGGGCCTTCATTTACCCATGTGTTTAGTCCTTGTTTCCTCTAGGAGTGACAGTCTGTGATGCCAGAGTTTCTCCTGTGTTAACATGTCCTCCCAGAATTATCCCAGGCTTGGGATAATTGTTGTGATTGATTTAGGTTTAGCCATATAAGTTGACTTCTTTCTTTGGTGACATCACTGTTATTATTGTGTATGTATGATGCACATGATGTGTGTGTGTTCATATATCATGTATGCATGTGGGAGTCAATGGACAACCTTAGAGGTCAGTCCTCACCATGTACCTTGTTTGAAGCAGGGTCTCTTATCGCTCACACTGTCTATGCTACCTCTGGGGACTTTTCCTGTCTCCACCACCCATTTTCCTGCAGATGCGCTGAGATCACAAATGCCTGCCATGGCATCTGGCTTTATATAAGTCCCTGCAACCTGAAGTCCAGCCCTCACACTTGTGCAGCACTTGCTTTGTCCACTGAGCTATCTCCCTAGCCACCACTAATCATGGTAACACATCAAAGGGCTTCAAAATAAACTCAGGAGTCACTAGGGGGAGAAACTCTTTATTTTTTTTCCCACTGAGAACTTGCACCTTGGAGGATGAGGGTCTGGAGATGCCAGCAGCCATTCTTGCCTTCCACTTAGTGGAGTCCACAGGGAAACTGAGATGGGATGGTGTCTTGGTTACTGTTCTATTGCTGTGAGGAGGCATCATGACCAAGGAAGCAATTAATAGGAGCTTGCTTACAGGTTCGAAGAGCAAGTCCCATAGCATCATAGTGGGGAACACATAGTGGAAGGCAGGCAGGCAGGCAGGCAGGCAGGTAGGCAGGCATCGCATGATACTGGAGCAGTAGCTGACAGGTCACATCTGACTTGTAAGTTACAGACAGAGAAAGAGAAGACTGGGTCTGTCATGGGCTTGTGAAACATCAAGACACACCCCTCCTAATCTCTTCCTAATGGTTCTACCAACAGCTGACCAAGCATTCCGGCATATGAGCTTATGGGGCATTCTTATTACAACCACCACAGATAGGATCCTGCACTTGGCAGTATTGTCTGAGATCTAAATCATGTTTTGTATAAAGGCAGCAGCAGCAAAAAAAAAAAAAAAAAAAAACAACAACTACAGTTTCCTGAAGTATGAGGGCTCTCTTGTGGCCCTTGTTGGATTTTTCTGCCTTTGCAGTGGTGGGCATCCAAATGCAGACTGCAGGGAATTTCCAAGGCACAGCTTTCCTTAATGAAATTTGCTTAAATGGGGTGCTGACTCTGCTTGTTGACTGTTATCAATACTTAAAGTGCTCTGTTTTGGTGGAGTGACTTGGAGTCCCTCCTGTTCTATGCAATTCATCATTGCTAATGTGAAAAAAATCCTCTCTTCCTCATCTTGTGCATTTTTTCCCCTAACAAACATGTTCTGAGTTCTTTAAATTCTTACTTGTTTCTTGCTTATTTTGTCAGCTCATTAGTAGAGAAAATTCCATATAATATTCCTAATTATATGTCTTTTCCTTAGACAAAGGTGTTAGCTGAATGTCAATGAATCCTACACCTAGCTCTAGCTTCTAGCCTCTCATTGCAGGCTCCTCTGATACACACGTTTTACAGAGCACCCCCTCCCCCTCATTCCCAATCCTCAATACTAACTCTGGTTTACTATTGACAAAACGGTATTTTCCTACCCCTGGGGCAAAGATTTCATGGGGCAAGAGGTTTTCATTGTTGGGTATTGATTAACTGAAAGCCTGATTTTTAAAGAAAAATTAATTGCAAATAATTGTGTTTTATTATCTAAGAAACTGAGTAGCATTAGTCTTATTACTCATTGTTTTTGGTTTGAAAATGTAGCCGGATACACACATGCCATTTCAGAGTTACTAGGAAAATCATCTGCTTAGTCATTTGATCATTTAAGTACCTATCCATCTGGTGAATTTAATTTAAAGATCTCTCCTGTTGAAGGATTTCTCTGGACTTTAGATGTTTTGACTAAAGTCCCTATCACACTATTGATGTTTCATAGCTGTTTTTTTCCTGTGACTATAAACTCCACAGGAACAGAGGCTAAAATGTATTTCATTGGCTAAAACACCCTCAAATCCAAGGCCAGAGCCTAAGAAATAACCAGAGCTCAGTAATTATTTTTTTACGATGGTGCTCCATGTCTTTTAAAAACTAGGAAGGAGCAGACCTGCGGAGCAGCTGATAAAGATGCTCAAAAGAGTTAGGACTTCAAAGTTGTTGCCGTCTCCATGCAAACACACCATGCTGAAATAGCATCTGATGTCCTTTGCTATTTGCTTTTGATGCTTCACAGTCTCTGTTTTTGCTTTGGAATTAGAAGAGAGAAGGCTTATGTTTGCCTTGGTAGCAAGTGTTTGGGAAGGCTTCAGAGAGCTGCAAAAGAGGTACTCTTACAAGCGAATCCCCCTTTCATCAACATTTCAGTACTCTCCTCTAAAGAAAAGGGATGAGAACAAGGATTCAACTTAGTACAGAGTGACTCAAGTCAGGTCATGAGTGTCCTGACTCACCCAAATGCAGCTTTGCATTTAAATTAAACATGAGGGTTTGGTATCATGGTAAGAAATGGAACGAGGTTGGGCGAGATGTTACTATTTGAATGTGGAAATAGAAGCCACTTATGTTTCAGGCTTCCGTGTCATTTATTACCTCCACCCAATCTTTGTCCTTGCAGTTTGAGGCATGGCAGAGATGAAACCTATTAGAGAGCAGCTTTGACTTACTTATCAGGTATTCGTGTAACTCTGAGTTACTTGTGCACATCCACACTTCTGGGTTTGGGTATGTTTTTCTCAGATTTTAGGTAACAGACTTGTCCAAGTCACAGTGATAAAAAGTTAGGTCAAAAAAGGAGAAAAAACAGAATTGCTATTAATGGTCAAAAAATCCACACTACTGGCACTATTCTGGATATTCAATGTTTGTGTCAAAAGAGCTACACAAATCATACATCCTTGCTCTGTCTTCTGTCTGTTTGTCATCTTGTTGTCTACAAACATAGTGATCAGTTGCACAGACTAGCATTAGACTTCTTGGGTTTGTGTTAGACTGTCACTTGTTCCTGAAGCCATGTAACTGTAAGTGTTGACAGTTCTGTGCCTCAGTTTGCAAAACTGCAAAAGTTAATACCAACACAACTACCTTAGATTATTGTGACAATTAAATGAGATAGTAGATGCAACAGACTTGGAAGCTTAGAGCCTAGCACAGCATGAGGACCCAACACGTTTTCTTCTTGATCATCAAGGACTTTAACAGACACTACATGCCACATAGTTTGATAGCACAAAAAATGTTCCGAGATGCTCTTATCTATGGAACTTTTTGTCTAATGAGACATAGTACCAAAGCCAAATCAATTAAAGTGCCAAATGATTATCTAATATAAAAAACCTAAATAGAGAACAAAGTGGGAGAAATTTTTCCATCAGTTAGGAGGATGGAGCAATCACACTTGCTTAATAGGTTTCTAAAAGTTACTTGTTTAATACATTGTCTGAAGGGAAACTCTGGCAATTAATACAGTTCAACATTAATATTTTAGTTATTTTTTAGGGAAAAATTACTTTAATTATCATGGAGCTTAGATTTAACAGTTTTCTTAAATTTAGCTCGGAATAGAATTGCTTTTCCATTGAAGAGGATTTATCTCATGATAACACACACACACACACACACACACACACACACGAATGCATGCTCACACACCAAGAGGGCAGGAAACCAAAGCAAAAGGTCAGATGATACTCCATCAGATTAGAGCATTTGTGCTCAGAAAAGGTGGAAAAGAGCAAAATGAAATTGAAAGGAAACCATGTCTAAATTGACATTTTTAGAAAAGAAAACCTAAAGAGTCAATGGGTACATAAAAATGTGCTTGATATCAGTAGTTATCTGGAAAGGTAAACCAAGCCACAATAATACATCACTTTACTCTTATTAGAGTGACTATTACAACAAAGCTAAAAGTAAGTTTTGTTAAGGATGTGGGAAAAGGAAACTTACCAGCTGTTGTAAGGGTGTAGTTTAGTGCAGCCATTATGGAAATATTATGGAAGATCATCAGACTATCCAAAGTAGTATTACCATGTTATCCCATAGTGCTGCTACTAAGTGTGTCCAGTGGAATTGGATTCAGCCTGCTAAAGATACCTGCATGTCCATATTCACACCACTAAGACAAAAACATAAACATCAGGCATCTATTGATAAATAAAGAAATGCAGATGATGTGATATGGAGAGAGAGAGAGAGAGAGAGAGAGAGAGAGAGAGAGAGAGAGAGAGAGAGAGAGAGAGAGAGAGAGAGATTGTTCAGCTTTACAAAAGAAAGAAATAAAGCTGACAGTGGATGAACCCGTAAATCACTTACAGCAAGTGAAATAAGGCAGACAGACAAATACTGCAATCCTCCCTTAAATATGAACCCCCCAAAAGCAGAACTCACAGAAATAGAGATTGTAATAATGTGTTGCACGTAGGAAAAGTGAGGAGGTGTTGAACAAAATATACAAAGTTCTGAAGAGCTAATATAGACCATGGTTAATACAATTGAAATAATAGAGATTTGATATTTGCAAAAAAAAATGTTGACATAAATGTCACCACGCATAAACAAGTGTACTTATGAGGGGTGTTAGATCAGATGGTAAGTTATATTACATGTGGTAATAACTTTACAGTGTGTGCTTATAAATATCTCAAAGCATGGTAAAATATTATGTGTGTGTGTGTGTGTGTGTGTGAGTATGTGTATGTGATTAATACTTAAATCTGAAAAACATATGCCAGAGGAGAAACATCTGGAAAAACACCAGTTTGGAGAAAACATGCTGAAGGAGACTGAGGACACTTGTCTGAGAAAAGCCAGTCTATATTTGTCAATAGAGGAAGAATAAATAAGAGAGAATGATGGTGGGAAAGCCTGGGTTTTCAGATTCGAACTGGAGTCCTTTTGAACTCAAACAAAAGCATACAGAAGGATACAGTTGGCACTGAAAACATCAATATTACAAAAAAAAAAAGGAAAAAGAAAACAACCTAAGTTCTCCTTTTCTTCCTTTCTCACCATTTTTCTTTTTATTTCTCCCTTCTTTTAGATTGTCTCTTCATGCTCTCTTCTTATACCGACGCCTTACCGCTGCCAACTCAGCTATTCTCCAGCATCTGCTAGGGACAGCATCTGCCCCACATTTTTAGTTCTGGGCCTACAGCTGGAAGGATGCAGAGACTCACAGCACAGCTTCCACCTTGCACCTCTAACTTGATTTGTATATTAAGTTTCTAAACAAGAACTCATTTGGGTAAAAATGATGCTGGAGTTCCAGAAATGTTAACCCTGTGGCCTCAGGGTACCAATCCATACCCATTTCTCATTTTCTTTAACCACTCCATGAAGAGGAAAACAGATTCCAGTAAAGGCCCTTTTCAAATAAATGTGTATTTGTATATGCTTTTAAAATTTTTCATTATTATGCCTTTGAACTATTTCTCCTTTTAATTATGTTGTTGGCCAGTGATGCTTGTTGATGTTCTTTCTGTATGTGTGGGGATGGGCTGGATGGCTGGTTTATAATGCTTCTCTGAATCACTCAACTCAGAATAGCACCTTTGAAGCTTCTTTTCAGCAGGCATTACTGACTCATGTAATGAAGCATTGCTTGCTCCGACATATCAGAGTAATTATGTGTGCGCTGGCATGCTTTTCTCATTCTGTATGAAAGCAACATTCCGTAGGCAGGTTTGTTTGTCACCTACTCCTCTGCTGGGTATGAGGAGGTCAACTTGTCTCCCTCAGAAAGGAAGCAGTCATAAAGAAGGGAGGGGAAGATGATTCATCATTCATTGAAAAGGTGATTCTACGTTGCCCTCTCTCATCTGTGACATGGGATCTGATGGTTTTGAGAGGGAGGAAAGAGATCTGAATAACGATGGTCCATTTATGAGTAAGAGGATGACTCCCACTCCTCAGCTAGTCATGTCAAATAATTCAGTCTAACATTGGTGCATGTGAGTTGGGAGAGTAGATGGGAATGTCCCATAGATTTATTATTATTAATTAATTCAATTCATATCTCCATCATAGGCCCCTCTCTCTTCTCCTCCCAGTTTCGCCCTCCCTCCTATATTCCCTCTTCCCTCTTCCCAGACACCCCAGCTCATCTATTCACATGGGTACAGAGTTCATCCTCCTCCCCTGTGGCCTGGTAGGGAAGTCCCATCAGGGGGAAGTGATCAAAAAGCAGGCAACATATTCCATGTCTGAGATGTCCCCCACTCCCCTAACCAGTGTTCCCAAATGAAGCCTAAGATGTCCACTGGACTTATCTTTTTGGGGTCTGTGCCTTGTGGCTTATCCTGTACTATAAGTGAGTACATCCCATAAGTGTCTTACTGGGTCTGTGCTACCTCACTCAGGATGATCTTTTCTTGTTCCATTCATTTGTCTGCAAACTTCATGATTTCCTTGCTTATAATGGCTGAGTAGTGTTCCATACTACTGTGGTAAATGTACCACAGTTTCTTATCCATTCATTGGTTGAGGGACATCTATATTGTTTCCAGTTTCTGGCTATTACGAATAAAGCTGCTATGAACATGGTTGAGAAAAAGTTGTTTGTTAATCAAAAACATATAATGCAACATAAAGTACCTGCTGCATCATCTTGATGTTTCCTTGTTTCAAGTTTAGAGGTGTTATAATAATTGTGTGTGTCTATGTAGACTAGAAGAAAACTATATCAGCTACAATCCACCTTGAGTTTTTGTTTGTTTTTTGAAAGTGTCTTAGTTGCTTGGAGCTTACTGAGTAGGATGGCTAGTAGGCCCCAGAGATCTGCCTACCTCTGTCTGCTGAGTTCTGGGATTTCAGGGGTGTACCTGGCTGTATGCCTGGATTTTAATGTAAGCTCTAGGAATTTGAATTCAGGTCTTCATACTGGTGAAGCAGGCACTTTATACATTGAGCTTTATCTCTAGCCCAATCCAGAAAGTTTGTAAATATTGCTCATGTGTTACTCTTTTTATTCCTGTAAATCCAGCCCTCACAAATTGTCCCTCTTTTGATCCCCATCACATTTATCTGTAGCATGCTCACCTTTATAATCAGTTTATCAGCTTTCTTAGATGTTTTGGTCATCTCTTTTAAATATATTTATAAAAGTGTCTGCGATCTGAATATATTCTGCCATTGTCTTCAAATGGTTTACTGTTCTCCTTTGGACAACATTTGTTAATATATAATGAATTCTGAATTCATTAAATATGTTGTGGATTAACTATTTACCATAGTAAGGCATAATTACAAATAATTCTATATTTAAAAAAATCCTCCACATGGTAAGGTCTGAGAATTTGGCTTAAGCAACAAACACAAAATGCAGAATAAACTCAACAGATACAGAAGTTTGTGGAAGTAAAGGTCTGAAAGGCAGAAAACCAGTAAGCACCCTGACAACCAGGCAATGAGGCTCTTAGTCAATACAATAGCACAATACATTCAACAACATATAGTGAGTCCATGAAATGAAGACCATGAGGACTGTACAGAAACACAAACAAACCAGTGTACAATAGTACCTGCAAGCTGTGATTCCAACTAGGTAAAAAGTACACTACAGGAAAACTATTGGGAGATACTCTGAGATTATGAGTAGTTATGCAGCAGGCAAGTGCTTCCTCATCTCCCATTGGTGAAGGTCATTGCAAGCAGAGGCCAGAAGTGTGCTAATTCTTCCTCTTAAAACAGCTGGATTTCTTTTCTTTTCTTTTCTTTTTCTGTTTGCATGTGAGAGAACCTCAGGCTGACAGGGGTCTGGTGACTTTGCTAAAGTCACACCTTCTGTAAGGAGCAGAGCTGGATTTCAAAGAGAAGTTTATGTGTGTTCGAATTAGGAAAATACTGGACCTGGAACAAAAAACATGTCCTGAGTTTGAATGTCAGTGTTTCCATGAGCAAATGATCTGGCCTTGACTACCACCCCAGTCTGTAAAGAGATGAGGACTGATCACCCCACCTAGCTAGCCCCCTGGTGTTGAGAGTTTGTGACATTCACATGTCTTTTCTACCTCTTTTTTGCTTGCATGCATCTCTTTTGCTGAAACAGTAAGGTCATTTCCAAGAATTGGATTAATGGTTTTCAGTATAAATTCTCATTTCTGACACTATGCATTTCCAATGGAAATTGCATATCTCACACACAGAGAGTATTTTTATCAAGCGGTAATGTGTTTGCTGTGCAGATTAGAGGTGAAAAGTGTCAGAGAAGTTCAGATCCCTTCATATTTGTTTGTTTAAGTCAGGAAAAGGAGCATGCGAGAGGTGACGTGATTGATATGGAGCTGCAGAGTTCTGGCTGCTGCTTGAGTGTGGCTCATCAATCCCAGAAAAAGATTTTCCATTTAGCTAGGTGCAGAGCCTCATGGCAGACAGCTGCCTGCACAGCTGGGGCCCCAGCCCTCACTCATCATGCAATATGCACTAGAAATGGCTGTCAGCTGACAGTACTCATGCCCATCTGTTTTGATAATATTGTTGCCTCCTGAATACTGGTCAACTCCATGATACGATTTCTCTCTCTGACCTCATTAATACATAGAAATGGAAAGCTAGTCAAGACTGAAGACTGTATTGACCGGGTCTGTTCATTTTGCAGAATGAGAGCTGAGGTTGAAAAGATCACATCAGGTCCAGTGTTCACATAGCTATGGAGAAAAATGCTTGATGTTTTAGGCTTAAAGCCTTTGGCCATATACTCCTGGAATTTTTCAACAATGATCCTGGTATTCCTCCCAAAATATTATTGTTGTGATAAAAGATTACCATCAAGCCAAATTATAAGGTAGAGTTTATTTTTCCTTACATTCCAGAGGGTTACAGTCTAAAACGGTGGGGCACAGCACAGTGGGAGGAGCAGGCATGGTGTTAGGGACAGGAAGCTGAGAGTTCACATCTTGAGCTACTGGTATGAGGCAGAGAGTGAGCTATAAATAGGTGAGGCATTCCAATCTCAGAAGCTAGTCCCCAGCAATGTGTTTCCTCCAGGAGGGGCTCACTTTCAAATGGTCCCATAACAGCACCGCCCACTAGGGATCACATATTTAAATGCCCAAGACCATTAGGGGAAAATTTCTCATCCAAACCGCCACAGCAGCTTTACTATCAATACACTCTTTAAATATGAAAGTCCCGTGTAGAACAGAGATTGTCTCCAGAAAGTGTTTGGTGTCATCAAATCTTTGTTTGTTTTCTCAGGATGACTCCTTAAAAATCCCCTGATGAGACCTGGTAGACCAGGATCAGAGGAAAGGAGAGGAGGACCTTCCTTAGCAGTGGACTGGGAGAGGGACATGGGTAGGGAAGAAGGAGGGTGAGATTGGGAGGGGAGGAGGGAGGGAGGTACAGGGGGAATACAAAGTGAATAAACTGTAATTAATAAAAATAAAAAATTATTTATTTATCCACTTTACATCTCAGTCATAGCCCCCTTTCTGCTCTCTTCCCAGTCCCACCATCCCTCCCTCTTCCTCTTACCCACCCTACCCTACTCCTTATAAAAGCAGAGTTCCCACATCCTCTACCAACCCACCCTGAAACAAGTCCTCTTCTGCTGTGGCCTGGCAAGGCTGCCTCGCCAGGGGGAACTGGTCAAAAAGCAGGCAACAGAGTTTATGTTAGAGACAGCCCCCACTCCCCTTACTAGGAAACCTACATGAAACCTGAGCTACATTTGTGCAGTGGGCCTAGGTCCAGTCCATACATGGTCCTTGGTTGGCATTTCAGTCTTCACAAGTGCCTCTGGGTCCTGGTTGGTTGGCTCTGTTGGTCTTCTTGTGAAGCTCCTGTTCCCTCCAGGTCCTTCTATCTCTCCCCCTACTTTCCCACAAGACTCCGTACAATTCGCCCAATGTTTGGCTGAGTCTTAGCATCTGTTTTGATCCACTGCTGAGTGGAGCCTCTCAGAGGACAACTATGCTAGGCTAGGCTCCTTACTGCAGGAATAGCAGAGTACTGTAAGTGGTGTCAGGGGTTGGCTCTCTCCCATGGGGTACACCTCAGGTTGGCCAGGCATTGGTTGGACAGTCCCTAAATCTCTGCTCTATGTTTATCTTTGCATAGATTGTAGGCAGGGTAAATTTTGGGTTGGAGTTTTTTGGGTGGGTTGATGGTCCTCTGAGTAGATGTTCCACTGGGGGTTCTGTGTAGTTAGAGGGTGATATCAAGTCTAAAACATTTAGAAAAACACAATTCACTCAGTGAATCAGATCTTTTGAGAGTGTCCATTTCTGGGGATTTGTAGCACAACAATCTTGTATTTTTACTCTGTCATCCTTTCTTCTCCCTTCTTCCCTTTCCTTCTTCCCTTTCCTTCTTTCCTTTCTATTACCCTCCCATTTTCCTTTTGTTTGTTTTTTTCATGTGTTTGTCGTATTTATTTTGAAATTTGATATGAAGAAAAGAATAAGGAAATATTTACTTGAGACCGACTCTGTGTTTTCATGCTACATAATTGGCAATTAAAATACATACACACAAATGTTTGTTTTTTTTGAGAAAGGATCTCACTGTGTAGCTCAGGCTTGATTCTTGTTTCCATATCCTGAATGCTGGGATTACAGGCATGTGTGTGTGTGTGTGTGTCTGTGAATGTATGTATCATGACCAGATCTGCTTCTCCATCGTTCATCATTTTCTTTCTCATTCTGTCTTTCCTCCAGTCTTTTGTAGTCTCCTCCTTTCTTCTTTCTGCCTTGTGTTTTTTCATTGTCTTTTTGTTCATGTTAGACTTTCTTTGGGGTGAGGGAAATCACACCTTTTGCTTGTAGATTCTATTAGAAACAAATCCCATCTTGCCAATTGTCAGGACGCTATGTTCTATGGCATGTAACATCACCCGAAAGCAACATAAACCCCAAACAATATCATTCCCAAACAGCCTTAAATCCTAGTATATCATTCCTGAAGCTCACTATGTCATCCTCAAAGCAAAATGGGCCACACTGTGCCACCACTGATTAATTGATTCATATTTGTTACTACATAATCAGAGCTTTTACTTCCAGCATGTCATTGACTTTACACAATAATTTTGATACAGGAATAATTAACTCAAATGGATAGGTAAAGAGGATATGTCTTCGAGAAGTGAATCTATAGCCTGTGGTAATGTTTGTAAGCATCACAGTTTAGCTCAAGTTCCAGTCTTGGGTCTCTGTTTTGATACAGACTATGTAAATGTTACCTGGAGATCTTGTTAAACTCTGTAATGCTATTCACTAGGCCGAGAGTGGAGCCATCAATTTTGGAGTTCTTGCAAGCACAGAGTCCTGCCCGTAGACTATGAATACCCTTTCAACACAGCTTGGAGTGCCTTATCTCAGAACCTGAATTTCTTGGGCAGTAACTGGCTTTCCCCAGATGTAGAATATTATGTTTTTGGTGAGCAAGTTGGTTAGAGCCACACCTCTATTTCATGATGTATAGGAAATTCATGGGGCACAACCAAAACATGATTCGATATATGTGATATTTAATGTGATGATAATTAAAGGAAAAAATTGGTTCTTCTTGCCTGAGGAATTTTGTAGGTGAAGATAGGGAATGTTGGAGTGAGAAATATTTGGATGATCAGTTCTTATTTGCCACTGCTTAAGCATCTGGCTTTAAATAAAAAGCTCCCCAAATCATTCCCTTAAATTCAGTTTCATCCACATAGAGACATTCCTGCCAGAGAAATGGCTATTTGCTAAATGCCAGGGCTCCAGGGAAGCCAGGCCTCCTCCTTTGACTAGACAAACCACAGACAAAATGTTGAAGGAAATGATGGAGTCTTAGCATGTGGTACTTATTTTATAAAATAGAAGAACAGAGAAAATGTGATGCCCTACCAGGTTCTGAGAAGCTGACATGTCCTGCTTGAACTAACACCATCATTAGGCATGAAACTGGAAACCAGCATATGTCAGTATAAGCTCACCTTGTGAAACAGCTTGGAAACCATTAATCCCCTTGCCACCAGAGGACATTGTGACATTTTGGAGACAAAGCCTACAATAAAGAGAGCACAGAACCCTGGGGAATGCTTTTAGCTGAAGAAAAATTATGTTGAAATTTATTTTATTTTTAAACCGTATTTACAGAGGCAGTGTATGTATGTAAGAATAGGCAGTGATTGTGAGTCTGATATTTCCTTGGTAATCAAAAGATGAGTCAGGCTGGGTTTCCGCGTCCTGTTGGCCTGGTCTTTGAGGTTGAATTCTATGAGGACTCATTCTAAGTTAATGGCTTTCTTTTGCTTAATAATGACGAATTCTTGTTGACCAATAGAGGTTAGAGTGGGCATATGAGCAGACATTTTCCCTCATTCTTAGAGATATGCTGTTTTTTTTTTAAATTTAATTACATTTAAGAGGAAACCACTACAGCCTTGTATCCCTACTGGTACATTTCTTCTTTTATGAGACTATCACAAGGTGTCAATGTTTTTGAGGCTATTATGCCTTGTGAGGTTATCATGAAGCCTCAGTGTCTTTGTTTATGTAGAGAAGTCCTCATTGTTACAAATCTAATTGGTTTTTCCTTAAGATATTTACTTAAGATGAAAAAAACTATATACTTATAAAAACCTGTTTCTGGATATTTATATCAGCTTTGTTCTTTGTGTTTCAAATCTGGGAACAGCTCAAATGTTCATTGTGTAGTGAGTCCTTAAACAAGTAGTGGTTGTGGGGGTGTGAATTAAAATGGCCCCCACAGAAAATGGCACCATTGGGAGGTACGGCTTTGTTGGAGTAGGTTTAGCCTTGTTGAAGGGAGTATGCTGCTGGGGGTGGGCTTTGAGGCTTCAGATTCTTGAACCAGGCCCTGTGTCTCTCTCTTCCTACTGCCTGCCAATCCAGATCTAGAACTCTCATCTACCTCTCCAGCATTGTGTCTGACTATGTGCTGGCATCCTTTCTACCATGATGATAAGGGACTAAACCTTTAAGCCCCAATTAAATGTTTTGCTTTATAAGCGTTGCTGTGGCCATGGTATCTCTTCACAGCAATAGAGCAATGACTAAGACAGTGGTGTATCCATATCATGGAATGTTGCCCAGCAGTAAGAGGTACACATGGCTGACACCTGCAATAAACTTGATGAACCTTAAAAGCATTATGCTAAGTGACAAGGGGCAGACTACATACATACTGTACTGCTTTATTTATGTGACCTGGAAAAGCATGACTTCAGGTGCAAGATGACAGGAAGTGGTCTAGGGGGATGGTGCAGCAGCAAAATCACACTTAGAAGCACTCTGAAGTGACTGAATTGCTTCAGATTTTTAATTTTTAAATGGCTTTGTGTATTTTTATCAAAATCATTAACCAAGTCATTTACAAAGGATGTATTCGTTGATAAACCCTTTTTACAAAGAAGCCAGGTTTATGTGTGTGGGGTTATGCAATTATAATCCCATCATTGGGGAGACATAGATAGATCCACAGGCTCACTGCTCAGTCAGCTGATCTGAATCAGGGAGTTCTAGCTAAAGTGAGGTCCCCTTTTCAAAACAAAATAACAACAATAACAACAAAACCAAGGAAGGTGTTCTGAGGGAGTATATCTGACGTTAACTCTTGCCTCCCTATTCACATGAATATATGCTTACCTCTGTACACATATACATGTACACACACACATACATGCATGTGTGCACGTGTGCAAAAAAAACCCAGATAAAAAAGGAAGATAAACATATACTTTAAAATCCTCAGGCCACAGTGGATTTTCATAATAGTATAAAAATTCTTTGCATCGTCTACAACTTTTTTATGCATTAAATGCAATTTTAAAATAAAGTTTATTTTAAAAAATGTAGATCACTCTGCTGAAAGTTTGGTTGTGAGTCTTATAATATCTGCTTTGATACATTGCTAGCTAGAGTCTTTCAGAGGCCCTCTGTGGTAGGATCCTGTCCTGTTGCTTGTTTTCTCCTACATTCAGCATCCATCCCATTTGTCTATCTAAGTGAGAATTGATCATCTTACCCCGGGTCCTCTTTCTTGCCAAACCTTCAGGAGAGTGCAGGGAATCATATGAAAGAAGGGAGAGTTAGTAAGACTTGGTGAGGACAAGAGCTCCACAAAGACCATATGGATCAGGGTACAGGGGTCTTTTATGAGACTGTTTCTCCAACCAAGGACCATGTATGAATATAACCTAGAACCCTCGCTTGCTCGGATATAGCCAATGGTAGCTCAGTATCCAACTGGGTACCCTAGTAAGGGAAACAGGGACTATTTCTGTCATGAACTCAAAGGCTGGCTCTTCAACTCCTCCCCTCCCCCCGAGGAAGGAGTAGGCCTGCTAGACCCCATAAGAGGACATTGCAGCCAGCCCTGAAGAGACATGATACAGTAGGGTCAGATGGAAGGGGAGGAGGTCCTGCACTTCAAAATTTTCCAGTTAAACAGGGAAGGTGTAAATCATTAAATTACAAAATGTATATTTGTATGAATATCTTGCTTGTATGCATGTTCATGCACCGTGTATGTGCACTGCCTGTGGAGGTCAGAAGAGGGCATCAAGTCCCCTTCAACTGGATGGTTGTGAGTTGCCACATGGGTGCCAGTAATTGATCCTGTGTCCTCTGCAAGAGCAACAAGTTCTCTTAACTGCGGAGCCATTTCTCCAGCCCCTGTAAATAATTTCTTAAAGATTTATCTTTATTTTAATACATATATATTAAAGCATATAAGTACTTATGTTCTAACTGGAAATCCACATGTGTCTGTGTGTCTTTCTTTGAATTTATGCCGTATATATGGGTACCTGAGGAGACCAGAAAAAAATGTGTCAGACCCCCTGGAACTGGAGCTAGAGATGATTGTGAGCTGCATGCTGGCAACCAACAGAATGCTTGACTGCGATAATATTGTAGGTCTTTGCATAACTTCCCTCCAATCTGCTGTCATTCTCACAAAAGCAAAATATGTGTGATAGTCACCATTTATTTATTATGGCCAACAGCTGCTAACTCTAAAAAGCATTTGTGTGATGGACAGATGATCAAGTGACATCACAAATTGAAAGCAGAGAAGCACTTTTATCAAACAGTAATACTCCCAAGTCTTACGGCACAGTCAGAACCTATTTCACTTAGACACCAAATCAAGATACCAGGCAGAAAAGTCAGTAGGACATCAGTATCTAGTGCTGCTTGCTGTCTGAGCTTCTGTGCTCTTTAGTGCCCTGCGCTTTCTCTGGCAGAGGCTGCCCCTCAGTCTTCTCTGTATGTTCTGGCTCATTGTTGGATGCTTTGTCACTATCCGTCTAGGCCTGTCAATGAAGGAGACCAATATGTCTTGCTGTTGTACTAATGACCTGTCTGCAAGCTGGACCTCCTAGAATTGTAAGGGTTGCCGCTTTCATTTTGTGTAGCTCATTATGGTTATTATCATTATTATTCATTATTATTATTATTTGGAGAGGTCTCAGGGTCAACTGAACAAGTGTGTGTGGTTGTTTGATGAATAGTCCTTGTTCAATAAATCTACGTTTGAGACCTGGTTTTACCATTTAACCTTTTTGTCATTAGGACAAGTCACAGAACCTCTCAGAACTCCATTTTGTTGTTTGAAACACTGGAAATATGCTGAGCCAGGTGATGACAAAGTTGCTTTTCGTTTCTAAATGCCAGCTCTGTAACTCATAAAACCATACCTGTTCCTGTCAGTATGACGAGGCCTTAAATATTATTGAAATCTGACAGGAGAGGTAGCTCAGCAGCTGAGAGTACTTGCTGCTGCTGCTCTTCCAGAGGACCAGTGTTTGTCCTAGCATCTACCTATTAACTCCAAGTGCAAATCTTGTTCTAGTGTGTTTACCGCCCTCTTCTGGCCTCCCTGGGCATAATACACACACAAACACAAACAAAAACCTTGGCCAAATAATTTAAAAATTCCTAGTTTAGCTGGAAAAAAATCAAGGTGCAGATGTCATGTCCTCAGAATGATAGACTCTTTGCATCTGAGAATTCATGCCCAAGAGCATTAATTAAGAGGAAAAAGCCTGAATGAAACATATTTCAGTATAAGGCCACTTGCTACAAGATTTTTGGCCATGGTAATAATTGACTTCAACCTTGTTTGCTTTCAAATGGACAGCTGTAGATGAATATTAATTTTTCTTTGAGGGCTTTTTAAAAATATGTTTTTTTCTGCTAGTTTTATTTTCACAATGCAATCAAGGACATTAGTATTTCTGACAAAACAGCAATTAAACGTGCCACTTCTCAGCTTGTAATATTCAGACTTATATATTTACGCTGTCATGCCTAGGTAGATGCAGCCTTTGAACTTCCTTGACATACATAACCTTAAAATAATGGCTTTATTCACTTAAAGTGTGTTGATCAGGCATCAGGTGGAAGATGTCCATTGCTTTGACTTAAATCAATAACCCGTTAAGGTAAGAAAAACTCATGTCACTTTATTGATCCTATTGGTTCTGTTTTTTTGATCCGTTTTATCCTTAGCTATCACAAAAGTTCTCAGTTTCTTAATGTGTGAAAAGGAGAACTAAATACAGGATTGTAACAATTATATTGAATTAACATTTCCAAAACTGGTTTTGGGTTTTATAATATTCTAAAAAAATGGGATCAGATGAAAACAGAGAAGGATTTCAGAAGGCTGTCCAGAACTTTGTGATTTTCCTCCACCATGTGAGTCTTATTTCCATTGTGTGTTACTAGGATGGCTCTCTGTGGGAGGTTCTGAACTCTTGAGAATTTTAGCACTCACTCATACAAAATAGCACAATCCATCACTAATATAAGGTATTCATGCTCTAGGGATCTAGGTCTGGTTAGGCAATGTTTATATCCTATATTAGTATGAATAATTTTTTTCATGCTCCAGAGTACATTGTCCAGCATTTGAGACATTTTCTTGCTTATGAAACAGAAATGATCTTGGTGGATTTGGAACCAAATCATTATGACAGTTTTACATGGGATGTTTTTCTTTGCCTTTTCTTGATTAAAACTGTGATGACTTCAGCTACACCCTCTTTTAAAACCCTTTCAACACTGAATATTTTCCTCACTTTTTAATGTTTTCCATTTTTTAAAATTTGAGGACTTGACATCCAAATACACTATATTTCTGTCATTTCCCCTCTCCAAGTCTTCCCATATTCTTTCAATAACGACCTCTTAACTTTATGACAACTTCGATATTTTTGTTCTAGATGACATACAACTGACTAAATTCAGTTATTTGTGTATGTTTAGGTTTCCTCTCTGAAAAATAAACAAAACAGACAAATAGCTAATGACTGTCCAAGGGTGTTCACCTGTGGGTGGAGCTTTTGTTGGTATGTTGAGAGGTATAATCTTTGCATGTCTTATGCTGGCAGCCATATTGATGAGCATTCATGGGAATAATATTTTTATCCTGTCCAAACAAACAATCATATAGTAGTCATCCTGGAGGTTAGGCTGTTTGGGTATTCTTTTTGTTCTCTCTTCCTAGTATAGAGGTTGTGTTATAAATATCCTATTTAGGCCACTTGTTCTCTGCAGTTTGACCAATTATATATCATTATTAGTTTGTCGGGAGCAAAAAGAGGCTTCTTTGGTGAGATGATCTTTCCCTCATATTCTTTTGATATTAGCTTTCCTCCTCATTATATAGATGTGTTTAATGTTACTCATGACTGAATTTTTTGGGTTAGTTTTATTCCTTTTCTTCCATATAAAATTATCAGTATTTCCATCACAACTTCATGTACCATTTTTATGCTTTATTTTTTTATTTTTTATATTATTCACAGGTTATGTACTTTGTATCCCAGCCATAGCCCCCTCCTGCATTCCCTCCCAATCCCACCATCCCTCCCTCATCTCCTCCCTACCCCTTTCCAAGTCTACTGATAGGGGAGGACCTCCTCCCCTTCCATTTGATCCTAGCTTATCAGGTCTCCTCAGGACTGGCTGCAATGTCCTCTTCTGTGGCCTAGTAAGGCTGCTACTCTTTCAGGGTGGGGTGGGGTGGAGAGGGTTGAAGAGCCAGCCATTGAGTTCATGTCAGAAATAGTCCCTGTTCCCCTTAGTAGGGTACCCAGTTGGATACTGAGCTACCATGGGCTATATCTGAGCAGGCGTTCTAGGTTATATCCATATATGGTCTTTGGTTGGAGAAACAGTCTCATAAAAGACCCCTGTGCCCTGATATATTTGGTCCTTGTGGAGCTTCTGTCCTCTCCAGGTCTTACTAACTCCCCCTTTTTTCATATGATTCCCTGAACTCTGCCAAAGGTTTGGTTTTGAGTCTTAATATCTGCTTTGATACTCTCCTAGGTAGAATCTTTCAGAGGCCCTCTGTGGTAGGATCCTGTCCTGTTATTTGTTTTCTCCTACATCCAATGTCATCCCATTTGTTTTTCTAAGTGAGGATTGATCATCTTACCCTGGGTCCTCTTTCTTAGGTGTATAGATTTCAGTATGTTTATCCTATCTTATAGGGCTATATAAGTGAGTATATGCCATGTGTGTCTTTCTGCTTTTGGGATACCTCACTTAGGATAATCATTTCTAGGTTCTACCATTTGCCTGCAAATTTCATGATTTCCTCCTTTTTAATTGCTGAGTAGTATTCCATTGTGTAAAAGTACCACATTTTTGTATCCATTCCTCAACTGAGGGACATCTGGGTTGTTTCCAGGTTCTGGATATTACGAATAAAGCAGCTACGAACATAGTTGAGCAAATGTCCTTGTTGTGTACTTGAACATCTTTTGGATATATGCCTAGGAGTGGTATAGCTGGATCTTGAGGAATCACTATTCCTAATTGTCTAAGAAAGCTCCGAATTGATTTCCAGTGTGGTTGTACAAGTTTACATTCCCACCAGCAATGGAGGAAGGTTCCTCTTTCTCCACAATCTTTCCAACATGTATTGTCACTTGAGTTTTTGATCTTAGCCATTCTGACAGGTGTAAGGTGAAATCTCAGGGTCGTTTTGATTTGCATCTCCCTGATGGCTAAGGACATTGAGCATTTCTTTAAGTGTTTTTCTGCCATTCTACAATCCTCTACAGAGAGTTCCCTGTTTAGCTCCGTACCCCATTTTTTTTAAATTGGATTACTTGATTTGTTGCTTTTTAACTTCTTGAGTTATTTCTATATACTGGATATTAGCCCTCTGTCAAATGTAGGGTTGGTGAAGATCCTTCTCCAGTCTGTAGGCTATCATTTGGTTTTGATGACAGCATCTTCTGCTTTACAGAAGCTTTTCAGTTTCATGAGGTCCCATTTATTGATTGTTGCTCTTAGAGCCTGTGCTGTTGGTGTTATGTTCAGGAAGTAGTCTCCTGTGCCAATGAGTTCTAGGGTTTTCCCCACTTTTTCTTCTAACTGATTTAATGTGTCTGGTTTTATGTTGAGGTCTTTGATCCACTTGGACTTTAGTTTTGTGCAGGGTGATAAATATGGATCTATTTTCATTTTTCTGCATATAGATATCCAGTTGGACCAGCACCATTTGTTGAAGATGCTGTCTTTTTTCCATTGAATGGATTTGGCTTCTTTGTCAAAAATCAAGTTTCCATAGGTGTGTGGTTTTATTTCTGGGTCTTTTATTCGGTTCCATTGATCCATCATTCTGTTTCTATGCCAATACCATGCAGTTTTTATTACTATTGCTCTGTAGTACAGCTTGAGATCAGGGATGTAGATACCTCCAGGTGATCTGTTTTTGTACAGGATTGTTTTGGAAATTCTGGGTCTTTTGTTTCCCCACATGAAGTTGAGAATTTTTCTTTCAAGGTCTATAAAGAATTGTGTTGGTATTTTGATGGGAATTGCATTGACTCTGCAGATTACTTTTTGCAGGATGGCCATTTTCACTATGTTAATTCTACCAATCCATGAGCATGGGAGATCTTTTCATCTTCTGATATCTTCTTCAATTTCTTTCTTCAGAGACTTGAAGTTTTTTTTTTTTCAAACAGGTCTTTCACTTGCTTGGTAGGAGTCATCCCAATTTACTTTATGTTATTCGTGGCTATTGTGAAGGGTGTTGTTTCCCTAATTTCTTTCTCGGCCCTTTTGTCTTTGGTATACAGGAAGCCTACTGATTTTTTGAGTTAATTTTGTATCCAGCCACTTTGCTGAAGCTGTTTATCAGCTGAAGGATTTCTCTGGTTGAATTTTTTGGGTCATTCATGTGTACTATCATATCATCTGTAAATAGTGATACTTTAACTTCTTCCTTTCCGATTTGTATCTCCTTGATCTCCTTTAGTTGTCTTATTGCTCTAGCTAGGACTTCAAGTACTCTGTTGAAGATATATGGAGACAATGGGCAGCCTTGCCTTGTCCTTGATTTTAGTGGGATTTATTTAAGATTGTCTCCATTGATTTTGATGTTAGCTATAGGTTTACTGTATATTGCCTTTACTATGTTTAGGTATGTGTCTTGTATCCCTGATCTCTCCAAGTTTTTAAAGATGAATGGATGTTGGAATTTATCAAATGCTTTTTCGGCATCTAAGGAGATGATCATGTGGTTTTTTTCTTTCAGTTTGTTAATATGGTGGATCACATTGAAGGATTTCCATATAGTGAACCACCCCTGCACACCTGGGATGAAGCCTACTTGGTCATGTTGGATGATATCTTTTATGTGTTCTTGGATTCGGTTTGCAAGTATTTTATTGGGTATTTTTGCATCAATGTTCATAAGAGAGATAGGTGTGAAGTTCTCTTTTGTTGTTGGGTCTTTGTTGGTTTAGGTATGAAGGTGACTGTGGCTTCATAGAATGAGTTTGGATCTACCATTTTTTTTTTGAGAGTGTGTGGACAACCTGCCATATGATGTCTAATTGCCAAACAGATAGAAGAAGGTAGTTCTCTAACCAGAGGGACATTTCGTAGCATCATTAACATCAGACAAATGTATGCCAGGTTCTTTCCAACGGAATTTGAGTTGAGGTAGTGTGCATCATTTCTTGAGGAGATTAAGAGATGGTTGTTCATTTTTTGTGGTTTATCTTTATGTGACACTTGAATGGGAATCATTTCTTGAGGAGACTAAGAGACAGCTGCTCATTTTCTGTAGTTTATCTTCATTTGATATCTGGATGGGAAAGAGTTAAGAGTTAGAGGAGGACAGGCACATTAAACAATGACATCATTATCATCAATAACAACAACAACAAAGAAGCTAACCTTGAGGTAACTGTGATTTGTATATGGTCAGGTTGAAGGCTATCAGACAACTAGCATTTTCATGAATAGGACCTCCATTTATATTCTGTCTAGACACTGAGGCTTTGGGCTTTGTATACTAACATTATCGTCACTTAGAAAAAATGATATTCATTTTCTATCTTCCATCCCAACTCTTTCTTCTCTGTTCTCAGCATGATATCATGCTAAGAATTAGTTTTTTGTTTGTTTGTTTTCTGAAGAAAATCTGGTTCTTTTCAGTAAATTGAAATTCTGGTAAAGGAGAGCTAACAGGTTTTTTTGGGTCATTAGGGTTTTGAGGAAAATGTTGAGTGGACTAGAAGACAATAAAGGAACTCAACAGGTAAGACAGAATTTTCCATGTAATTTACTGAGGAAAGGCCAAAAGGACTCAATACCGATTTATTGTCTAGGAATGAGGTTGGGTCTTATACTTCCTAGAGATGATCTGCTTTTTTTTCAGGTAGAAAAAGGCTGTTGGGCTATTTTGGACCTGTGAAGAGTGGATGGAGACGACTATGGCTGACCTAAAGAGAACATTGTATATGTAGACAAGAGTGAGGCACAGAATCAGGTAAGATACTAAAGACCTGCATCCTGGATCCAGCCTTTGTGATTGACCTTATTGTGTTGCTTACATTTCTGAGTGCATTCCTCGATTTTTCTGTCTGTAGAGCTTGTGCGTTGTTGCTTTTCTTGTATTAATAGCATTTTAACAAAGATCCGCCGGAACGTGGCAGGCTGCTTCAGATGTGAACTACTTTACAAACATCTTTCTTTGATTTTAAACAAAACTGGTGTGTTACAAAGCTTCTTCTCTACCAGGTTTCTAACATCTAAAATGGTGTTGGGCTTGTAAGATTCAATAAATGATGCTTTTCTGAAAGAAAATATGTAATAATTACTCTGTATTTTTTCTCCCCCATTATATTGTGAGTGTTTTCCTATAAGTTATTTTCAAAAACATGATTTTTGAGTGACTGCTGTGATCAATACTTAATAAACACGTTTAGAGCCTACATATCCTGTTGTGAGCTTCTATTTGTTGTTGTCAGTGGATAATCACTTTTTCTCAAGATGCTGATATTGAGCAATAAATTTTTGCAGTTCTCTTAGGCTAATGTATCCAGAGCCTGCAGCACATTCTCTTGATCAATGACAATGGTGGTAAAATTTGGACCTTTGCTGCTGAATTAGATTTCTGGAAATAAACACAAGTCACTCTGGACAAATTGTTGAATATGAAGGATGATACAGGTAGATAAAAACTCAAAGAGTCTAATGTTGCCAAGATTTAAAAAATAACTTTGATTCTAGAAAGCAAAAAAAAAAAAAGGAAAAAAAGAAATTACAGTGAAAGAGGAAGTTACGTTGGGACAAGCAGATAATGCTGTACAAGGTAACTATTTGAAAATGACTCATTCAAATGTGTAGCTTTTAAAATTTTATCTCATATTGTAGGCCAGCAGAAAAACACTCAATTTTAAAGAACTCATTTTTTGGCTCATTATTTGTTGTTTTTCTCTGAAAATATGAACCCTTGGTTTGGCCTCCCTCACCTTACTAAAAATCCTTGAAGTAAGAGTAGAATATAGATAATATTTGTCTGTGGCATCTTGTACTGGAAGGACTTAGTGTATTTTGTAATTACCCCACCAAGAAGAACTTCTGCATTTGTATTTTTTGATACTTAGTTGTACAATAATATCAAATAATTAGTAAAGTCTCATTTTCTGAGAGAGCGAACTTAGTGTGTAATACTCATTGTAAATTATGTCTTTGGGAAAAAAGTTTTCCTAGCTGGATGAATAGTCAGTTTTTCCTCCACAGGGCAGTACTTGACTTAATTCTAACACTTTATACTTCACAAACAAGTTTTGCGTTTTGAATTTATTTTTTAACATTTGTTTCATAACTATTTTTTGAGAATTTAATACACGAATACTGCATTTACATTACTTCCACCCCTTCCTCTCCTCCTCTCCAACTCCTCTCGTGTCTCCCCTATGCCCTCTCACCTGTGTGATCACTTATTATTATTATTATTATACATGTTTAGTGATGACCACTTGGAATTGGATAAACTATCACAGTGTCTGGAGAGTAATTCAAGTCCTGAGTGAATGTGTATTATTTGACATTGGCGTTGTCATATCAGACCCATGAAGAAGGCATAGCCTTTTCCAGGTGAGGCTATGAGAGATTCAAAGCCTTTTTTTTTTGGTCCATATACTGAGGATGATGGCATGTGTGTAAAATGTCTATTGGAGTCTTCCCCCATGTTTTAGCCCTGAGGAGTATTCTTCTATAAAGACTGTTCCTATCAAGATTGGCTAAACCTGATTCCTTATTCAGCCACATATAGGAACTCTGCTTCCTTGTTAAGCTCTATGTAATGTCTCCACCTCTCTGTTCAACTGTATATAATAAACATCCCGAGCTCCTAGAGTGCTGTGGATTCTCCATCAGAGAGCCCAGACCACATGACCTTGTCTTTTTTGTACGTGATTCTGTGTATATGTCCTTTTATTTTTTTCATTTCATCGTTGCCCTTAGTGAGGGCTCCAGGACCCAAGGCAAGCAAAGAGATAGCAAGGTAGCACATCTTTGCAGAAGACTGAAAGACTGATCTCTCCTCTTTTAGAAGCAGTTAATTGCCAATAGCTCTTAATCTAGGGCAGTGGTTAACAAACTGTGGGCCATGAACTCTTTGGGGAGGTTGCATGACTCTTTTGCAGAGTTTATCTTAGACAATTGGGAAACACAGATATTTATATTATGATTCATACGAGTAGAAAAATTACAGTTACGAAGGAGCAACAAAAATAATTTTATGGTTCTGGGTCACTACAACATGAGGAGCTGTATTAAAGGCTCCTAGCATTAGGAAGGGTGAGAACCATTGATCTAGGGGTATTGTCTTTTTGCGGTGTCAAGTGGTATTGTCATGGTGCAGGTCTTATTTAGAAGATCAGACTATGTTGAGGTCTTTGATCCACTTGGACTTTAGTTTTGTGCAGAGTGATAAATATGGATATATTTGCAATTTTCTGCATGTAGACATCCACTTAGACCAGCACCATTTGTTGAAGATGCTATTTTTTCCCCAGTGAATAGTTTTGGCTTCTTTGTAAAAAAATCAAGTATCTGTAGGAGTGTGGGTTTATTTCTGGGTCTTCTATTTGCTTCCATTGATCCACCATTCTGGTTCTATGCCAGTACCATGCAGTTTTTATTACTATTGCTCTCTAGTACAACTTGAGATTAGGGATGGAGATACTTCCAGATGATCTGTTGTTGTACAAGGTCATTTTGGAAATTCTAGGTTTTTTATTTTTCCATACAAAGTTGAGAATTGTTCTTTAAAGATCTGTAAGGAATTGTGTTGGTATTTTGATGGGAATTACATTGAATCTGTAGATTACTTTTTGCAGGATGGCCATTTTCACAATGTTAATCATACCGAACCAGATCCATGAGCATGGAACATATTTCCATTTTCTGATATCTTCTTCAATTTCTTTCTTCAGAGACTTGAAGTTTTTTTCAAACAGGTCTTTCACTTGCTTGGTTAGAGTCACCCCAATTTACTTTATGTTATTAGTGGCTATTGTGAAGGGTGTTGTTTCCTTAATTTCTTTCTTGGCCCTTTTGTCTTTGGTATACAGGAGGGCTACTGATTTTTTTTTTTGAGTTAATTTTGTATCCAGCCACTTTGCTGAAGCTGTTTATCAGCTGAAGGATTTCTCTGGTAAATTTTTTGGGTCATTCATGTATACTATCATATTGTCTGCAAATAGTGATACTTTGACTTCTTCCTTTTTAATTTGTACCCCCTTGTTATCCATTAATTGTCTTATTGCTATAGCTAGGAATTCCAGCACTATGTTAAAGACATATGGAGAGAGAGGGCAGCCTTGCCTTGTCCCTGATTTTGGTGGGATTGATTTAAGTTTCTCTCTGTTTGATGTTGGCTATAGGCTTGCTGTATTATGTCTTTACTATGTTTAGGTATGTGCCTTGTATCCCAGATCTTTCCAAGACTTTAAACATTAATGGGTGATGGATTTTGTCAAATGCTTTTTCGGCATCTAAGGGGATGATCATGCAGTTTTTCTCCTTCAGTTTGTTTATATGGTGGGTTACATTGATGGGTTTCCATGTATTGAACCACCCCTGCATACCTGGAATGAAACCTACTTGGTCATGTTGGATGATATCTTTTATGTGTTCTTGGGTTCAGTTTACAAGTATTTTATTGGCTATTTTTGCATCAATGTTCATAAGAGAGGTATGAAGTTCTCTTTTTTTGTTAGGGCTTTGTGTGGTTTAGGTATCAAGGTAACTGTGGTTTCATAGAATGAATTTGGTAATGCTTCTATTTCTCTTTTGTGGAACAGTTTGAGGAGAATTGGAGTTAGCTTTTCTTTGAAGGTCTGGTAGCATTCTGAAATGTCTCTCAACTGAGAAATGAATACAGAAATTGTGGTATATTTACACAATGGGATACTATTCAGCAATTAAAAACAAGGAAATCATGAAATTTGAAGGCAAATGGGATCTAAAAACATTATGCTGAGTGAGGGATCTCAGAAGCAGAAAGACACCTATGGTATATACTCATTTATAAGTGGATATTAGGCATATAATACAGAATAAACATATTAAAATGTGTACACCTAAAGAAGCTAAGCAAGAAGGAGGATCATGGGTAAGATGATCAGTCCTCACTCAGAAAGGCAAGTGGGACAGACATTGGAAGAAAGAGAAAATAGGAAATAGGACAGGAGTCTACCACAGAGAATCTTTGAAAGACTCTACCCAGCAGTGTATCAAAGTAGATGCTGAGGCTCATAACCAAACTTTGGGCAGAGTTCAGGGAATCTTATGAAAGAAGGGGGAGATAATAAGACCTGGAGGAGACAGGAGCTCCACAAGGAGAGCAACAGAATAAAAAATCTGGGCACAGTGGTCTTTTCTGAGACTAATACTCCAACCAAGGACCATTCATGGAGATAACCTAGAATTCCTGTTCAGATGTAGCCCATGGCAGCTCAGTGTCCAAGTGGGTGCCCTACTAATGGGAATAGGAGCTGTCTCTGACTTGAACTCAGTAGCTGGCTCTTTGATCACCTCCCCCTGAGGGGGGGTGCAGCCTTGCTAGGCCACAGAGGAGGACAATACAGCCAGTCCTGATGAGATCTGATAAACTAAGGTCAGATGGAAGTGGAGAAGGACCTCCCCTATCAGTGGACTTGGAGAGGGGTATGGAAGGAGATGAGGGAGGGAATGTGGGATTGGGAGGGTATGAGAGAGAGGGCTATAGCTGGGATACAAAGTGAATAAACTGTAATTAATATAAAAATTTAAAAATATCATATTAGTTAGATTTCATGGGTTCAACTCCCTGTCATATGTAGCAGAAACTCTCTTGAAGCAGATGTCATGGTTTTCTGGCTCTTAGAAAATTTCCATCACCTGTTCTATATTTCCTGAGCTTTAGTGTTGGGGTGGTGCTGTAGATATATCAGGTGGTAATGGGTGCCCCACAGGCTGCTGATCTGAATTTTGACCAGTTGTGGATTTCTCTGATGATTTATGTCTACTACAAAAAGATGCTTCTTTGGTGAGGATGGAGAGCTACACTTATCCGTAAATATAATGACAGATCTGTAGACTGCAGGTGGGTTTTATATATCTAGAAATATACTTGCGCTGCCCAGTTTTATGTCAACTTGATCAACACAAATTTTAGTCATCTCTTGAGGGAAGCTCAATTGAGAAAAAGCTTCCAGAAGATTGAGCTGCAACCTTGAGGGGCATTTTCTTAATTAGCGATTGATGGGTAAGGCCCAGCCCACTGTGGCTGGTTCCACTCTTGTGCTGGTATTCTTGGTTTCTGTAAGAAAGCAGGGTGGGGAAAAAACACAAGGAACAAACCAGTAGGCAGTATGTCTCCATAGCTTCTGAATCAAGATCTTGCCTGCTGGTTCCTGCGCTGCTTGATTTTGTGATTTCAAGTTTCACCATGATGGTGAAACTTATGCTGAATAAAACCTTTCCTCTCCAGGTTGCTTTGGTCACGGTGTTTCAGCAAGGCAATAGTAATCCTAATTAAGACAATGCTAGCAGGTTCCGCTAGGGTGTGTCACCTCAACAGAGACAGGTAGTTGGTGAGGTTTATAGCGCCAGGCCAGGCACATATCCTACTGTTGACTGGGGCTGATGTTCAATAAAGTTACTCTGAAGTACATGCACCACTGTTATAATTACTGGGCTAGGTTACCTCTGATTTTCAGGTAAAATAACCTGTGTCTGAACAGTTTGAGACTTCCCTTTATGTCACTCAGTTAAACAATGATTACTGTAGGAAATTAAACACTGGTCATCTTAGGGCACTGGCAGACATATGTAAAATCCTTCTCTTCGATATTGTTTAGAAATGTGAATATTTAGAGTCACTGATTTTATGTAAATGGCTTCTTCAACATGTCCAAAATTGAACCGTGTTTAGAAGGAGAGATAAAAGCAGTCAATAGAACTGATGCTTTGATTGGAAACTTTATCTAAATTCAAATTCTTAGACTTAGTAACCAAAAGCAGAATTTACTTAGTCTTTTCCATTGTTTGGTTATTTTGAGAGCTAACAGTCTCCTCCTGCCAATGATGGAGATGTTTTTACCACAAAGTAAGATTAGTTTGTTTTCCACTATAAATTTTGTGGACAAATTTAGAGAAGATCCCTTAAAATGATATGTGCTTGGCATGCATTGTGACTGAAGTGTAAACAAAATATTCCTCTCCCACCAGTGCCTGTTACATTTTGTGAGATTGCTAGTTAACACTTAAGATTATGAGTCAGGGTGTCTTTTAGTCTCTGCCCAAATCTTCTGACTCAGCATTGCTTTTTATTCTACGAACACACACAGCCCAATCATTTTGTGTGCATGTAACACATTTTGAAATAGTGGAAATGGAGTAGTGTATATAATGCTTCTTGTGATAGACCACTATTTTCTTCCAGGAACTGCTAGGTTTTCTTGCAGAGATAAATTCAAGTGCAGTGGGAACGTCCACGCTCTCTGCTTTGTAAATCTGGTGGCAGCTGTGTTCATTTTGCAAAGCTGTGCTGTTTAGAGAATGGCATGAAAGAAAAAATTTCTTCACCTTGCATGCTTGTTTTATAAACATCACTTTTCCAAAGGGGGCTGCAACTATGTCCAAAACACTTGCTTAAAGTATGCAGTGGAAGCAGATATGCCAAGATTCTGGGATTAGGTGTTACGGTGGAGAAGAGTAAATTCCTACCTATGACATATCTTAGCAATCACAGCCAAGTAATAGCATGACAGGCTTGCTAACCGGACAGATGTGTGTATCTATGTCCATAGCTTTAAAATTTACATTTCAATATACTTGAAAAGATATATCTGATTATCATACTTTTTAATTAGCACGTTATGTGCACTTCCCCTTTCTGTCTGCACTGTTTTCATAAACATCAGTTTAGAGGTCTGTATAACAGAGATATTTTGGCTCATTGAACTGCTCATGGGCTGTTGTTTGCATGCATTTTTGCCTCCTCGCCGTTACATGCAGTGCTACCACAGGGGTCTGCAAATGCAGGTGTCGCCATGCTCATGATTGTTTTCTTGTCGTCTTTTTTCCTCCCTTCAAATGGCTGGTGACAATATAAAATGTGTTTCTTCCTCCGGAAACCTCGACCCAGTGGCTGCATCCAGGTGCAGGCCAGGTGCATTGCTGTTTTCTGCCTATAAGGTGTTTCACCTTATCACAGCTGGGCCACCTACTGCCTGTAATAGAGGAGCTTGTCTCTAGACATGACCCTATTCTGACTGTTTGCTATGTGCTGAACTGTGGCACCCTAACCACCCTCAAAACAAAAAGCGAGAGAGAATTTTTTAAGTCCCGATTTGACTTCATTTGGAAACAGGGTCTTCCCAGATGCAGGAATAAATGGTAGCTTATTTGTATTGTCTGTAATCCAATGATTTATGTCCTTACAAAGTGAGAGAGATTAGGTAGGGCAAAGAAACAGACGGACGGCAGTCATGGGAAGAGAGTGGCAAGGACTGGAGATTAGCTATCACTAAAGCTACCAGAAGATGCAAAGTTGCTACCATAGAGTTTGCAGAGTTCCACCCACAGCAATTTTAGAACTGAAACTATAAAAGACTGTATTTCTGTTTTTTAAACTTCTTGATTTGTGGTACTTTGTTATAGCATGACTAAGATACTAAGTCATTTCTTAGTTTCTGTGGAGGTTGGTTCTATGTCTCCCTTAAGCCAAAATCCGAGGTATTTCAAATTGCATATGTAAAATGGTATTGCATTTTCATGAGACTTACTGAGTCTTTTTATTTAAGTTAAATCTCAACTGCTTATAGTAAAGGATGAGATATAATTGATACACTTCTCTATTACCTTGTCTTATGGTTTGCAAAGCAGCTTATGAATATTTGTGCTTATTTATAGGTTTCTCTCTCTCTTTTCATTTGCGTTTAGTTCTTGGCCTCTCAGCTTAATAAATACTTGTTTTTCATCCCTCCCTCCCTGCCCCCCAAACTTGAGCTTCTGGGAAACAGGAGCTTTGTCTGTCATTCTCCACTGTGCCTGCAAAACACATTTGTAGTAAATGAGTTCCTGGTGAGTAAAGAGGTGTCATGCCGTGTGCTTTGTGCCTTCCCTGGCATCCCAGTGCGCCTTGCCTCTGTCACTGATCAGGAGACTGGAGAGCTGGCAGGCTTGCCTTTGGGCTGCGAGCAGCACTGGTTTTAAAATGGTTTCTGTGGGTGCCTGAAAGGTGAATTCTTAAAACTGTTATCTATGGCAGGACACTTTAGAAGGTAAGGCCTCACACTAAGAAACCAGAGGTGGCAAGAAGAGGGGTTAAATTCTGTCCAAACAAGGCAGTAAAGTGTCTCTCAGACTTTCCCTCCTGCCCTCCCGTGATGCAGAAATGCAGATGAGTGAAACTGTTGGTAGATGCTCATGCCTTCGTTGTGGGACTCGATTTTTATTTTATTGTGGTAGGATACATATTATTTGGGTTGATTCCCTGCTAATCTCATCTTCACACAATTCCTTAATTTCCATGCAAGGAACCCCTTAAGAATCTTTCTTTGTCATAGAGTCAAATTACCATCTATGGGCGAAGCAATACAATAGCGCCTAGGTGTGTTTGCCACACTGTGAAAGAAATGCTGGCCTAAGATTGAGACAGAAATGTTTTTGACAAATTCTTTCTATCCTTGAATCTATACTCTCTAGCAAGAGGGAAGTAGTGAGAAGGTGAGAGAATGGACTTCCAGAGAGCCTTCTCCTTACCTCATCACGAGTTCAGGTGCTTTAGAATTAATATAAAGAGGCTCCCTCTAAAGGCCAAAGTCTTTATTTTTTTTTTATTTTTATTTTTTTAAATTTTCTTTTCTGATGGACAAGCTACCATAGTCTAATTGAACACAACACTCTTTTGTACCCAGGCTGTTCCTAGTGACCTGTACAACTGTTCCTTGTATGATATTATATCTGATGCTTGCCAAGTTGGGGACAGTGTGCAGAGATAATTCGTTGTTGATTGAAGCGAGTGTTTACGGAATATCTTTGTAATAAACCACTGAGCTAGATCAGTAAAGGCTGCCATTGTCATACGCTCTGAAGCATATGTTGTTACTATAATAAAATGCAGAGAAAATTTTATTACTTTAATAAAGTCTTACTTATTAAACTATTAAGTTTCATATGCTTAAGCAGTTGTTATTTTCATAATAACTGGCCTATGGTACAAACTCTGTGTTTACATATCTGGATGATTATGCTGGTTAGTTTTATGTCAACTTGACAGAAGCATAGGGTCATCTGGCATCTGGGAAGAGATTACAAGCTGTAAAATGAAGCAGCCCCTTTCTTCTCCAAGCTGCTTATCATCATGATGTTTTATCACCTGAGTAAAAACCTTAGTTGTGGCAATAAGGGAAGCCTGTAGATGTTCTACTCTTGGGTGTTTTAATAATGGGGTTTGGTTTTGGACTAATGCAGTACCAGATGTCAACTAGTGGTACATGGATACAGAGTAGCATCACAGGGCAAAGAAAGGTGCAAAGGAGGACCATAAAACCAATTAGGCACTTGGTAGTAATCCCTTGTTCCTGAAGCCCCATGGTTCTATCAGGCAAATGAAACTAAACACAGAATACATTCATAGGAGCCTTTTCTACAGGGATGTTCAAGCTTCACTTTAAAATATACATTAGATTTTGTTCTTTACTTCATGAAAAGCAACTCAATGTTTTTTTTTTTTCAAACTTGGAGTAAAAAATGATGTCCTTACCATGTGATTTTTCTCTCTTCTATACACAGGAGGCTTCGTTCTGCTTCTGAAAGTAAAATCTCATATTTTTAAAAATAATTCTCAGCCTTGCTTTTCCTTCTGTATGCCATTGGACCGACATTAGGGTATGTTAAATGCTTTGGTAACTGAGTAAATTCATAGTGACCAGAAAGAGTTGGGGATGATGGAGAGGCGTGGTCCTTATAATATATTTTCACTTAGAGTACCTAAGGTTATCATTTGCTAAGCTGATATCCAGAGAAATCTTTTCAGGAATAAAGGTCTTGATCAAGGGCTCTTTGGTGAATTGTTGTCATTCTGAATTGAAATTTGAAAATCATTACTCATAGAACATGGCAGGGCTAAAGTAGTTCCTTGTCGTGATTGTTCCACTTTGAACACCTGGTCTAGATTAAGATGCTGCAACATTTACAAATTTGAAAGCCATGAGAGAGACTTGAAGATATCCAAGGAGTCAAGTGCAGAGCGATCACACTTCATGAGAGCAGTTATGGTTATTTCCATCCAGCTGCTAATTCAGAGTTCTGAGTGCAGCATTTGACAGGAAAAGCAGCAGCAAGCTGTGGCTGAGGAAACACTGAGTGGTTCCATCATTTAGCTGGGGGTGTTAAATTGCTATGACACCGAGTATTGATCAGAAATAGCTGCTCATAATGATGACTACTCAAGGCTTTGTAGCTTCTGGCTAGTTGCTTGAGAGGTAGCCTTATACTGAGTCAGAAGTAATTTTTTTTTTTTTACCATGATGTTAGGGACCGGAAAGGGCTCTCTCTCTTTCTAATCCCGAAAAATACTTGTGTCCAGTGGTTCAGAAAATTATGTTTAGAACAAATGATTTTACTGCAAACCTACCGAGTGGGTTTTTTTTCTTAGATTAAAAATAATCCAAATGTATACTTTGTGGCATAAGAACACACGATATATTATATAAAAACAAAATTAAACCTTTAGATTTTATGCTTAATCTTGGTAAGCAGTAATGCACAGGGATAAATAATCCAAATTTATACTTTGTGGCATAAGAACACACGATATATTATATAAAAACAAAATTAAACCTTTAGATTTTATGCTTAATCTTGGTAAGCAGTAATGCACAGGGATATTCAAATTTTTTGATGTAACTTTTTAAATTTTATTTTTATTTTTTATGATTTATTCACTTTTAATCCTGATTGTAGCCCCTCCCTCGTCTCCTCCCAGTCATACACTCCCACCCTCTTTCCCCCTCCCCCTCTCCCTAGACTACAGAAAGGCAGAGACCTCCTGTCCTACCATTTGACCCTAGCCTATCAAGTCTCAACAGGACTGCCTGGATTCTCTTCCTCTGTGGCCTGGCAAGGCTGGTCTTCCACGGGGAAGAGCAGGTAACAAAGTCCATGTTAGAGATAACCTTTGCTGCCCTTACTAGGGAACCCACATGAAGTCTGACCTGTCTATCCGCTACATCTTAGCAGGGGGTCTAGGTCCTCTCCATTTGTGGTCCTTGGTTGGTGTATCAGTCTCTGCAGCCCCCTGGGCCCAGATTTGTTGGCTTTATTGGTCTCCTTGTGGAACTCCTGTCCCCTCTGGGTCCTTCTATCCTCCTACTCTTCCATAAACTCCCTGTGCTCTGCCCAAAGTTTAGTTATGAGTCTCATCCCAGAGTGGAAGTTAGTGAGGATGCTGAAGTTGAATATTACCAAAATGATCTTTAAACCAGCCATCTATTTAATAAAAACCTGGGGAGTTAATTACAGCTGCATTACCAAAGGTATGTTCTGGTCCCAGGTCATGTTATAACATAAAAATATACTTTTACAGAAAGCTATGGAGTCCTCTGTGAACAGAGGCTTAGATGGTGCCTTTGCTGTTCCCTCAGATGTCATGAAGAGGCTCTGTGTTCACAAAGAGGCAGGTTCCCCTTCAGTTGTTACCAGCAAGCTCAACACCTGCTCTTACTACAGCTCTCAGTGGTGGCCAGAAGGTTGTAGAGAACCTGAGTTTGAGCTCTTAAAGAACAGCGGGGGCTTTTGAACTGTGGAGCTTGCGTTCTGCTGGCCTGCCGGTTTCTGATCAGTTGCTCAGAGGTCCCCAACAAAACAATTTTAGAGACAGGAGGAAATCAGTGGTTTTAATACTCTGTGGGCCATCCCCAGGGTTTTCATTTTGTACATTCCCATTTGATTTAAGCCTTCATTTGAAAAATAAAACCCGTTTTAGAAAAGTACAAATTTGAAAACTGCTTAACCTATCACTTGATGTGCTTAGATTGGAAGTATTTTGCTGTTGGGTCAAGTGCTCATTTGTGTGATCTCAGAATTAATAAGCTTTAAATAGAAATATTTTTGTTCAGGAGAAAGCAAGGGTAAATTTTATGAATTATCCTTTGAGTTGACTGTGATTGTTTGTCAAAAGTGGGCCAATATAAAATTATTGTCTCATTTTTTGCTTCTTTTAAAATATTATTTTTATTGTGGAGGTATTACTTTTACAAATTGTGGAGAGGATGAAAAATATTGTTGTGCATAAAGACGAAAGTAATTCTTCCACATTCCCACAGGCAGCAAAACTGCATTAAAAAACATTTCCTTCTAGCCTTTGTTCTGTGCACATATGTGTGTGCTTGCATATTTGCTGGCATGGTGTAGATAAAGTTTTATTTTCTTATCCTTTTGTTTTATGCTGTAACTCTTTTCCCTTCATTAAAGGTTCCATTGTGTGGATGGTGCCATAATTTATTTTACTACTATACTGCTTTTGGACACTGTGGCTGTCTTAAATTCTGTACTCTTATGAATAATGCAGGATACGTCTTTGCAGGAGAAAATGTAACAGCATCTCTCAAATTTTCTATGGGATGGAAGTCTGCAGGTATGAATATCACATAAGGGGTAGGAAGTTGTGATTATCTCTAATCCTTTTCCAACACTGTGCCCAAAATTGTAGCACTGTGTGCCCCATTGAGAGATCAGAGTCACTACTGCTTTGCCCGTTCAGCAGTGGCCATTGTCACAACTTTTTAGTATTTTTTGACAGTTGATTTATCCATTTAAGACAAATTTTAACCACCTATATTTACCTGGATTGGGGAAGTCAGGGTCGAAATTTTGGCCTGCCCTTCTGCTCTCCCTGCTTGTGCTGTCATCTACTTTCAACATGATTAAATACTAGAAGAGGAGCAATGCTTTTTTGATGGCCTATTTTTTTGTGGGTCTAGGAAAAAAATACTAAAGTTTTTCAAAACATGAGGTGTTCTGAATATTCAGAGTATATACTTTACATAATGAGATATGATTAGAAATCTTTGTCTTGACCTTGATATTCATGACAAATGCTCTGTGTTCAAGGTGTACAACCTATTTCTGAAACTATTTCTCTCCCATGGAAAGCAGAATCAGACAGAGGTCTGGTGGTATACAGGAGTCAGGCATGGTGGAGTCAGGCTGCTAGATGCAAATCATGTATCCATGTGAAGCGGTTCTGTGACTTCGGATAACTTAAAATGCTAAGCTTTAGGTGTCTCCCATTCTACAAGTCTTGAGGATTAACAAAGGCTCAGCAAGTTTGTGATATTGTTACTGTTGTATCATTTATGCACTGGATCTCAGGACCAATCTCAAAAACGGAGCCACATGAACTATAGATTAGGGTCACTTTGATTTTCAGGTTTGCAGCTATCACATCCAATAAGCTCTGCTGTCAAATTTCCTAAGAGATTTGTTTTGTTTTATCCTCATTTATTATTTTTTTCTGTACCCTTCACCAGCCAGCCTCCTTTCATTTTCTAGAAAAATAAGTGTGCACTCTCACACACAGGGTCCTTAATTTGCTGGCTTGGTTCTCAATGATGATCTTTGTATATGTAACAACAGTGGCCTTAGTCATAAACATGCAAGTTTGCTGATAAGGTGTTTTCTGAGAACTGGTATGTCTCACAGGATCATAATTTTTGTGTATTCCATCAAAATTAGCATCCTTTGCTTTCTTCAGTGGTTGAGCACAGTTTTGAAATGTCAATTGTTGTTCTGGTTTAATGGCTCTTGGACACGTTTGAAGAAATCTCTCTATCCTCTGCTTACAAATGAATTTTCTAGATGTCCGTATGTTTTCCCTTCTTCTGTGCTCATACTAGAAAATTTTCCTGTGCACATACTAGAAAATGTTCCTGGATATGAGTCAAGTATCATTGGCTCAGAGACAGTTTTGACTTTATAGCTGGCATTATGTGTTAAGTTTTTTTTTTTCTCTGTTTTAAAGAGAAACACTGTTAGATTGGGTGTGGTGTACTAATCCCAGTACTCAGGAGGCTGAAGCATAAATATTGCAATGGGTTTGACAACTCTGAATTTTGATTAGTTGCAGTTTCTGTATGTTGGAAACAGATATTTCCTTGAGAGAGAGCAAGGACTACCCTAATTTTTGCGTATAAGGACAAATGTTTAGAATATAGTCAAGGTTTATGCTATTTTATTTAATGTCAAGTGGTGGTTGGAGGTTCATCTCCAAGACCTGTGACTTCACTAGTCCTGGAAAATCAGCTTTTTCTGTTACCAGACATGATTTCCCTTTTATTAAGTGGGTGTTAAAGAGTTGTTTACTAGGGATGAAGAGATGGGTCAGAAGTTAAGAGCACTGGCTGCTCTTCCAAAGGTCCTGAGTTCAATTCCCAGCAACCACATGGTGGCTTACAACCATCTATAAGGTGAGCTGGTGTGCTCTTTTAGTGTGCAGGCATACAGCAACAATACTGTATAAATAACAAATAAATAAATCTTTTTTTTTTAAAAGACTTGCTTACTGGGAAGGTATGTGTGCTACTACCACATTCTTAGGGTTATTGTGCCATGCTGATTGTTGTTGTGCTTTGTGTGCCAGTTTACCCATTCTGTCATATCTGTACATATTCATGAGCCACAATGTGACATCTTGTGTACATGTATAGTTGTCAGGATGTAGGGGTAAAATTAGCTTCTCCTCTAACTCTGCTGTGGTCACTGTATTTGAAAAAGCCCTCTCTTTAACCTGTTTGAAAGGCTGAAATAAATTATCAGCAGCAATAGTACCCTACCATGCTAGATCACAAGAATGCCTGTATTTTATTTCCCGACTCTAGTCCTTTATCTGCTTTAGTCTCTTGAGATGACTATTCTACATTCTGCATCTACAATATCTTTTTATTTAGATGAGGGTTGTGTATAAATGGAAAGAAACTGCATCCTTTTTTTGTGTGTGTGCGTGTTGTTTTTCCTAAGGCCTGAACAGATGGCAGATTGAGTTACCAAGTTGTCACTGAGCTCACCTTTCCATTTTTTGAGTCAAAGAAGCTTTCATATGAATTCCTTGGGCGATCTTCTGGAAAATTATATATTATTGATAAGCTTTGGCATGGGATATTGAGTTAGGCCTATTCTTGCATTTCGCTGAGCTCCTAATTAAGCTAGTTTATATGAAAGACCTGATGTACGAGACTTGGAGTTGAATGTATTGATTTGCATATTGATTTTCTTCGAATCTAGTGCCTGCCTCTGTATATCACACCAGAACAGACTCCGCTTTGTTTTGATAAGGAAGATAATTCAGGCAGTAGGGTTTATGGCTTAGGCTGTTAAATTGCAAAATAAAGTGAAAGTTGTCAACCATTTTCTTTTATAGCTTTGGGAAGAAGGGTTCAGACCAAAGTTAAAGTGTCTAAGCTGCATGTTTATAGGACCTATTTATTTATCTTGGATTAAACAGCAGTTTTTAATCTTTAAATTATCCTTGTGTAGTTCCATAGCCATGTGGCTCACTAATATACTCAGACTCCCCTGGGTAGGTTACCAGGGCCACTCCCAAAATTTCTGATCCACTTGGGGTGAGGTAGATCTTTGTACACTCATTTCCATGTGACATGGGTTCTTGCGCTAGTGGGGAGGTCACGCTCTGAGACTGCTGTTCTTAAGTGCTCTACAGGCTAAGTGTCATGGTACACAATTACACAGTGTATATTTGATGGGAGAGTGGTAAATGTTATCTTGACATGTTACTCAGGAGTCTATTTCATCACAGCTATGCTAGCTAGCATAGCTGGAAAGCATTTACTTTTTATAATTAAAAATGTTTAGCTAGCATACAAAAATAGGCTTTATTGTGACATTTTGATAGATATCATTGTGTCCTGTACATGGTCACATTCCCCCAATATTTACTCTAAATTTCTGGCTCCTTTCGGGGCCATGGGACAGAGCATTGTACAGAGCACAGATCTATGAGTCTTAGAGTTTTGTAAAGCTTAATTTGTTGTTCTTGCTATACAGTTTTGTAATGGGAATATTCTTTATCATGCTTAAAGCCTAATTTTGGGATAACATTTTCTGAATGTTTTGGGTCTGCATGATAGTACCTTTTCAACCCCTTCCTGGTTCTTACCCAAGGTGATATATTTCTCTGTGAATGGCTATGTCAGTGTTTGTAGGTTTTAGCCATCTAAATTTGATCATCAAGGTCTGAAAATTTGATCATCATACACTGAAAATTTCAATGGCAGTGTATTGTTTCCAGATTCTGCATGTCCACGTGTACCAGTCCTGGACCACATGTTGCCTAGCATCTTGTATTCACATGTTAAAAAGAATCAGTTACCATTCTCTTTGAAAAGCAAGACAACACAACACATCACAAACAAGAACAATAGTATGTCCTATATTCCTATTCTAAGGAGTCTTTATAAATGTACCATGCATAAAGGAACTATGCCAAGCCTCCTCTAAGATTCTCTTTTAGAGACGACAGATGTCTCTCCAGTAAACCTCCATTAAGGAAATAAAGGATCAGAGAAAAGACATCTAACCAAGGAAAAAAACACAGTCAAGTTTGTGTACTCTGCTTGTTGGGAGGCAGCTCTGTGGTTTTCTTACATTTCTGCTTGTGTTTGTATGTTCATGTCCTGTGGATCTTCCAGATTGATTTTTCATGGCTATTCCCTTGATAGCCATGACTTGGGAAGATAGACGCTGTGTCTGGCTCTGGCGCCGAATCAGGTGTTATTACTACCCAACATACAAAGTTTTAGGCCCTTAGCCCTTCATTCCATTCCTACAATTCAGTTCACTGCACGTGGAAGTACCACACCTCCTGCCTGACCCTCCTGTCACCCTTTGTGGCTGAGTCTAAGAAAGATATTGCAGAAATAATGATGTGCTGATTTTTGCTCTTGCCGTGAGTAGTAGGCTTTCCTTCTCTGATCCGAGAGCCATGCATCTTCTATCGGCATACGTAAGGGTCCAGCTGATTTAGTAACTTCCTAGCTCTATGTAGGAAATATATGAAGCCCTTCACAGTTATTGACACTCCTGCACACAGCTGAGCACCTAGCACAGTTCTATTTCTTAGACAGGCTTTTTTGGAACTATATTCTCCTCTTGTGGATAAATTACTTTGTGATTTTGCACTCTGTATATTCACCAGTGGAAGAATTTGATTTGCATTTATTTCTCCATTGAATGCCATAAGACAAAGTCTATATTCATCTTTTTCTGTTTTTATTCTTCTTTTTGCTGAGGTATATTGTGTGTTGGTGTGTATGTATGTGTATTTGTATATATGCATGGCTGTGTGCTTGTGTATGTGTCTCTGTGTATGTGAGTGTGTCTGAATATACATGTATTTGCATATGTATGTGCGTATGTGTGTCTTTATGTGTGTGTGTATACGTATTTGTATATTTGTATGTCTCTTTATGTGTCTGTGTGTGTACATGTGGTACCTCTATGTGTTTGGATGTCTCTGTGTATGTGTGTGTCTATATGTGTATGTGTATATGTATTATGTGGATTTGTATATGTGTGCATCTATTTGTGTTTGTGTGTACATGTGTGTCTGTATATGTATGTAGGTGTGTGTATATGTGTGAGTGTGTGTATGTTTGTGAATATGTGTGTATGTCTGTGTGTTTGTGTGTGTATGTATGTGTTTGATTCTGTGTGTATGTGTGTGAGTGTGTGTATGTATGTGTTGTCTCTGTGTGTTTCTGAATGTGCATGTGTGTATGTGTTTTGCTTGTGTGTGTGTACACGTGTCTATGCACACCTCTGTGCATGTCCATGTATATGTGCATGTGTTTATATGTGTGTGTGCTTGTATGTATGCATTTGTTTGTATATGTTTGTGTGTGTATGTATAGATATATAGGTGTATTTGTGTTTGTAAGTGTGTCTGTGTCTGTTTGTGTCTCTCTGTGTGTGTTTGTGTGTGAGTGTGTGTGTGTATGTTTATTTTTGACTGTGAGTGTTTGTGTCTATGTGTGTGCATATGTCTCTCTTTGACTGTGTGTATGTGTGTAGGCCTGAGGTGGTTAATGGAAGTCTTCTTCCATTTTGCCTTATCTTTATTTTTTGAGACAGGATCTCTCTGTATCTTAAGCTTGTCTATTTGGCTGGGTTAGTTGCTCAGTGAGCTTCAGGGGCTGCTTGTCCCCTCTTCCTCACTCACTGCAAGGATTATAGGCGCTGGCCTCTGTGGCTGAGTTCTTGGGATCTGAGCTCAAGTTTTAGTGATCACACTGTACCAAGAGAGGCATCTCCTAGCACCTAGCATATTTTTCTTTTCTTTTCTTCTGAAATGTTAGTTTCCTCATACATTGTTAGATCACAAATAAATATTTATTGAATATTTTTGAATGCAGCGAGTCTTTTTCTGCTGGGTTGTATTGCAAGTTAGATTCTTTGACATGACTATGTGGCAGAGGTAAGAATGGAGGATGCTAAATATAGAACGCCACTGTGATCTTTACCAGTGTATGGGACAAGAAAACAAAATTTTGTAAAAAGTTTAATCTTCAAGATTCATATCCTGTCTTGCAGGTGTAGCCTTTTGAAGAGTAGTCTTTCTCCACATCTTCTCCAGCATGTGCTGTCACTTGAGTTTTTGATATTAGCCATTCTGATGGGTGTAAGATGGAAATCCGGAGCCATTTTGATTTGCATGTCCCTGATGACTAAGGATGTTGAACATTTCTTTAGGTGTTTTTCAACCATTTGAGATTCCTTTGTTGAGAATTCTCTGTTTAGGGCTGTATACCACTTTTAATTGGATTATTTGGTTTGCTGGTTTTTAATTTTAAAGTTTCTTTTTATATTTTGTATATTAACCCTCTGTCAGATGCAGGGTTGGTAAAGCTCTTATCCCAATCTGTAGGCTGCCTCTTTGTTCTGATGACAGTGTCCTTTGATTTAGAAAAGATTTTCAGTTTCAAGAGGTCCCATTTACTAATTGTTGATCTTAGAGGCTGAGCTCTTGGTGTTCTCTTCAGAAAGTTGTCTACTGTGCCAATGAGCTCAAGGCTGTTTCTCTTCTAATAGAGTTAACATTTTTGTGATTACGTTATGGTCTTTGACCCACTTGGACTTGAGTTTTGTGCAGGGTGATAATGGGTTAATTTGCATATTTCTACATATAGACATCAAGTTAGACAAGCACCATTTGTTGAAGATGCTGTCTTTTTTCCATTATATGGTTTTGGCTCCTTTGTGAAAAATCAAATGTCTGTAGGTTTGCGGGTTTACATCTGGGTCTTTGATTCAATTTCATTGATCAACCTGTCTGTTTCTATGTCAATACCATAAGGTTTTTATTACTATTGGTATGTACAGCTTGCTGGCAAGGATGCGTACAAAGGGAAACATGTCTCCATTGCTGCTGGGAGGGCAAACTTGTACAACCACCTTGGAACTCAATCTGGTGCTTTCTCAGAAAATTGAGAATAGCTCTACTTCAAGACCTAGCTATACCACTCCTTGGCATATACCCCCAAAATTCACCATATCATAAGGAAACTTGCTCAACTATGTTCACAGCAGCTTTAATCATAATAGTCAGAAACTGGAAATAATCCACATGTCCCTCAATCAAAGAATGGATAAAGAAACTATGGTTCATTTACACAGTGGAATACCAGTCAGCTATTAAAACCAAGAGATCTTGAAATTTGCAGGCAAAAGAATGGAACTAGAAAAGAGCATCAAGAGTGAGGTAACCCAAACCCATAAATACATGCATGGTATGTACTTACTTTGTAAGTGGATTTTAGCCATATATTATTGGATAACCATACTACAATTCACAGACCCAAAGAAGATAAATAACAAGGAGGACCCAAAGGATGATGCTTAAATCTCACTCAGAAGGGGAAATAGAACAAGTAGCTGAAGCAGTTAAAGAGAGAGAACAGGAAATAAGGCTGGGAATCAGACCTGGGGAGAGTAGGAACAGCAGGACGCAGGGCTTACAGAGAGTAGAGAAACCATGGGTGGGGCATCTCTGGGACAATATGGAAACCTAACACAGGGTAGACTCCTGGGAGGATATGGGGACAACTCTAGCTGAGAATCCTAGTAACAGGGATGATGGAGACTGAAGAGGCCACCCTCTAACTAAACAGAACTCCTAGGGGAAGGAGGGGATCATCTACTCAACCACAAAAATTTTGAGTCAAAATTTACCTGTTGTAGAAAATAAAAAAAAATGAGGCTTGGGCTATATGATGTTTATTATCAACCCTAAGACTATCACAGTGGTATTATCTCACATACTATTACAAGTAACAGGACACAGATACCTGTTAGAGTTTAAATTTGCCTTATTTACTTTGGTCCAGGCAGATATTTACCCTTGCTGTCTCAATAACCTCACCATCTCCCAGCCCCTATCCAATGCTATCTGCCTTAACCATCTTTATCTGGATGACCTCCCTCCAAAACCTTGTAAATACTTGCTTGTTTCCTTCATCTGGGTGTGTTCTCTGTCAATGCCATCCTCTGAGTCCTTGCTCCTCACCTACATGGTTCCTTCTCCACCTCACCTGTCCTGTTGCCCTCCGTCCTCCTGTCTTCTCACATGGTTCATCTGTCCTCAAAAGCCTGGGGACTCTGTTTAGCTCTGTACCCCATTTTTCAGTTGGATTGATTGATTTGTTGCCGTTTAACTTCTTACGTTCTTTGTATATTCTGGGTATTAGCCCTCTGTCAGATATAGGGTTGGTGAAGATCCTTTCCCAGTCTGTAGGCTGTCATTTTGTTCTGACAACAGTGTCCTTTGCTTTACAGAAGCTTTTCGGTTTCGTGAGGTCCAATTTATTGATTGTTGCTCTTAGAGCCTGTGCTGTTGGTGTTCTCTTCAGGAAGTTGTCTCCTGTGCCAATAAGTTCAAGGCTTTTCCCCATTTTTTCTTCTAACGGGTTTAGTGTGTCTAGTTTTATATTGAGGTCTTTGATCCACATGGACTTTAGTTTTGTGCAGGGTGATAAGCATGGATCTATTTGAATATTTCTACGTGTAGACAACCAGTTAGACCAGAACAATGTGCTGAAGATGCTATCTTTTTTCATTGTATGGTTTTGGCATCTTTGTCAAAAATCAGGTGTCCATAAGTGTGTGGATTTATTTCAGGGTCTTCTATGTGATTCCATTGATCCACCAGTCAGTTTCTATGCCAGTACCATGCAGTTGTTAGTATGCTCAATCCCCATACAGAAAGGCAAAGAGAATGGACATCAGAAGAGGGAGAAAACAGAGAAAAGGATAGAAGCCTACCACAGAGGTCCTCAGAAAGGTTCTACCCTGCAGGGTATCAAGGCAGATACTGAGACTTATAGCCAATCTTTGGGCAGAGTGTAGGGAATCTTTTGAAAGAAGGGGGAGACATAAGACCTGGAGAGAACAGGATCTCCAAAAAATCTGGGCACAGTGGTCTTTTCGTAGACTGATACTCCAACCAAGGACCATGCATGGAGATAACCTAGAATCCTTGCACAGATGCAGCCCATGGCAGTTCAGTGTCCAAGTGGGTTCCATAGTAATGGGAACAGGGACTGTCTCTTTGATCATCTCCCCTTGAGGGGGAGCAGCCTTACCAGGACACAGAAGAAGACAATGCAGCCACTCCTGAAGAGACAGGATAGACTAGGATCAGAAGGAAGGAGAGGAAGACCTTCCCTATCAGTGGGTTTGGGAAGAGGCATGGGTGGAGGAGAGAGAGGGAGGGTATGTACTGGGAGGGAAAGAAGGTGGGAACTATGGGGGTATACAAAGTGAATAAACTGTAATTAGTAAAACAAATAAAAACTACAAAAAAGCCTGGGAACGTTAGCCATGCCTACCCCATTCTGCCCTACTCAGGTATAGGCCTTTTAATCAGCCAACCAGGTAGGTTTACACAAGGATAGGTATATCCTGCTAACAATATACAAGCATCAGACTTAACCCCAACATTTAAGTGCCCACAAGATGTGCAGGGATAAAAATACAGCAGAGATTGAGGGAATGTCTATCCAATGCCTGGACCAACCTGAGACCCACCCCATGGGAGAGAGCCAACCCCTGACACTATTTACAATGCTCTGCTATGCTAGCAGATGAGGGCCTAGCCTAGCTGTCCTCTGAGAGGCTCCCCAAGCAGCAGATCAGAACAGATGCTGAGACTCACAGGCAAACATTGGGTGGAATGCAGGGAGTCTTATGAAAGAGTAGGAGGGAAGGATAGAAGGAGCTGGAGGGGACAGGAGCTCCACAAGAAGACCAACACAGCTAACCAACCAGGGCGCAGGCATGCTTACTGAGATTGAAGCACCAAACAAGCATCATGCATGAGATGGACTTAGTCCCCTACACAGATGTAGCTGATGTATCTTGGTCTTTGTGTGGATCCTATAGTAGGAGAGTGGGGAATGTCTCTGACATGAACTCTGTTGCCTGATTTTCACTCACTTTTCCCTGGCAGGGCTGCTTTGCCAGGCCACAGGGGAAGAGGATGTGCTCAGTTTTAATTGGACTTGATGTGCTAGTGTGGGTTGGTGGTGGGGGACTCCCCTTTTCTGAGGAGTAGGGGAGAAGGGAAAGGGAGAAAAGGGTGGCAGGGTGGGACTGGGATGGGAGGAGAGGAAAGAGTGGGCTATGATGAAGTTGCAAAGTAAATTGAAAAAAAAAAAGAATTATTTTGAGCTATCACAAGGGTTCACGGAATTTATAACCTTGCCTTGACCACCCCTTGGATATAAACTTCCTTGGGTGTAAGGTGAAACCATGGATGTGGGAATATGATTCTGGAGCTGTTCCAGCAACTGGGGTAAGAGTTAACAGGTGTATTAAACAGCACACAAGAGGTCCATTCAGAATTTCCGGATTAAAAAAAAATGTATAACTTGTATCTTACTCCTCTTAGGCTATTGTGAAAACATACTACAGACCAGGGGCTTCAAAGCAATAGGAAGTGATTTTAGCCAGAAAAACAGGTAGGCTAATTTCAGGTCTTCACCTAATCCTTCATTTTCTCCGAAAGTTCCTGAGTCTCATCCTTAGCTCTGCAGTGAACTACCTTACTATCTGCCTCTATTCCAAGCAAACTAAGCAGATCCTTGTAGAACACCCTGCTTTCCCTCATCCTATGGACTCCCTCAGCCATTCCTTCCTGGCCCATCTGTATTCCTAAGTGTCAGCTTCCAACACAAAGAAACACACTTTAACTGGAACCCCCCGTGGCTACACCTATCAGGATCCCAGAAAAAATTCCTGCCAGGCAACACAAAGCTATCACAGTTTCTTAAGAACCAGACAGGACAACAGAGACTAAGGAAAAAAACACTCACTGAGCAAACACAAGACCATCTGGTTACAGTGGCACACACCTGTAATCCCAGCATGCTGGGAGGCAGAGGCAGGCAGATGGATCTGAGTTCAAGGGCAGTCTGATCAACAGAAAGTCTAAGACAGTCAAGGCTACAAGGAGAAACCCTGTTTCAAAAACTAAAACCAAAGAACAACAACCACAAACCCACCCAACCAACCAACCAGCCAAAAAATAATAATAAAATAAAACAAAACAAAACAACAAAAAACAAAGACAAGACCAGATTGTACATAGAATTGCAATCTTCCTAAATACAGATGCCTACATACCAGTATAAAACTACAATAAATAACAGCCAGGACAACAGATTTTTACTATATCCCAGCAACTATACCACTACAGGCCCAGAGTATGCTACAAAGACCTTAAAATACCCTTTAAAATAGGATAAAGATCCTTAAATAAGAAATGAATAAAATCTCTTAAAGACAGAGGGCTAATATCCAGTATATATAAAGAACTCAAGAAGTTAAAAAGCAACAAATCAAGTAATTCAATTAAAAATGGGGTATGGAGCTAAACAGATAACTCTCTGTAGAGGATTATAGAATGGCAGAAAAACACTTACAGAAATGCTCAACATCCTTAGCCATCAGGGAGATGCAAATCAAAATGAGCCTGAGATTTCACCTTACACTTGTCACAATGGTTAAGATCAAAAACTCAAGTGACAACACATGCTGGAGAGGTTGTGGAGAAAAAGGAACCCTCCTCCACTGCTGGTGGGAATGCAAACTTGTACAACCACTCTGGAAATCAATTTGGCGCTTTCTTAGACAATTAGGAATAGTGATTCCCCAAGATCCAGCTATACCACTCCTAGGCATATATCCATAAGATGTTCAAGTACACAACAAGGACATTTGCTCAACTATGTTCGTGGCTGCTTTATTTGTAATAGCCAGAATCTGGAAACAACCCAGATGTCCCTCAGCTGAGGAATGGATACAGAAATTGTGGTACTTTTACACAATGGAATACTATTCAGCAATTAAAAAGGAGGAAATCATGAAATTTGCAGGCAAATAGTGGGACCTGGAAATGATCATCCTGAGTGAGGTATCCCAAAAGCAGAAAGACACATATGGTATTTACTCACTTCTATAGACCTATAAGATAAGATAAACATACAGAAATCTATACACCTAAAGAAGATAAACAAGAAAGAAGACCAGGGGTAAGAGGATTAATCCTCACAGAAAGACAAATGGGATGGACATTGGATGTAGGAGAAAACAAGTAGCAGTACAAGAGCCTACCACAGAGGGCCTCGGAAAGACTCTACCTAGCAGTGTATCAAAGCAAATATTAAGACACATTACCAACCCTTTGTCAGAGTGCAGGGAATCATATGAAAAAAGGAGTAGTTAGTATGACTTGGAGAGGACAGGAGCTCTGCAAGGACCAAATATATCAGGGCACAAGGGTATTTTATGAGACTGTTTCTCCAACCAAGGACCATGTATGGATATAACCTAGAACCCCTGCTTGAATGTAGCAAATAGTAGCTCATTATCCAAGTGGGTACCCTAGTAAGGGGAACAGGGACTATTTCGGACATGAACTCAATGGCTGGCTCTTTGACCCTTGCCCCTCCCCCCCAAGGGAGGAGCAGCCTTGCTAGGCCACAGAAGAGGACATTGCAGCCAGTCCTGAAAGACCTGATAAGCTAGAGTTAGATGGAAGGGGAGGAGGTCCTCCCCTATCAGTGGACTTGGAAAGGGGCAGGAAGGAGATGAGGGAGGGATGTGGGGGATAAGGAGGGAATGCGGGAGTGGGCTACGGCTGGGATTCAAAGTATGTAACCTGTGATTAATATAAAATAAAAATGTTAAAAAAGAATAGGTAGTTATGGATAGATATAGGAAGGGCTGGAATGGGAGGATCAAGTGGAGAAGGAGAAGAAAGAGGAGCCAAGGGAAGGAATATGGTGAGGGACAGCTAAAATAAAGGGACAATTGAGGAGTAGTATGGAAACCTGATACAGCAGAAGCTTCCTAATATGTATACATGTATGAAAGAGATCTAAATGAATTTGCAATAAACGAGGGAGACAGCCCCAACTGGACATCTCTTGTCACCAAATGAAGTGGCTAGTACTGGAATTGTATCACATATAATTGGGTTATTGGCCAAAGGTATTCTATGGGAATCCTCAATCTAACTAGGCTGCTGCTAAAAATATAAGTTACTCTCCACAAACTGATAGCAAACCCCATTGCTAAAGACATCACCTGTACAACTTATGGGAGAAGTCAAGTCTAATGTCTTTGCTACAGAAGGCTACTCCACAGGCTACCAAAGGAAAAATTGTAAACACAAACCCTTTGTGCATTGGTAGCACAAATCTCATGGGAGAAACCAACCAACATCTGACTTGACTTAAGGCACATTCCACAAGACCGAATCTGTACATGGCACTGATTATGTACCAAGAACCTAAGACTACATGTCCCTGGGACCTAATGTAAAATCAAATACTACTGTTGTAACAAACAAACAAAAAACTACAGCAATAAAATGACTCCTAACTTGCTGTTTTATAAACAAATTCCCAAACATTCGATTTTACCATTGAAGACTCATGAACCAGATGCTGTGTTAAAAGCTTATGAGGTAAGAGAGGCAGAGAAAGCACCCAGCTGACTTTCCTACACAGCTGATGTCCCAGAAGAAAAAAAGCCCTTCCTATTCATCATCTCAAGACCCAGAAGGAAAAAGCCCTTCTGGTTTCACATCTCAGGTCCCAGAAAGAAAATGCCCTTTTCTTCTCTGTGTTGTCTTAAATATCCTTCAATTTAACGTCCTTCCTTTCTACTTCCTGTTTGTCTCTCTAGCCATCCTCAGGACTTCCTTGTTTTATATCCCATGTTCACTTCGTGTCAATTTGGTTGCTTGTTCTTTCTCTTGATCTAGGGATAACTTTATTCAGTCCTGTTTACAGAAAGCTCTTGGAATAAAGGTGAGGGCTAGGGCTGAGGCACACCACAAGTACTTTTTACAGTAAACAGAAAGTTATAGGATGAAAAACTGTGCCATTCCAGAATTAGAAACAGGTATTTACAGTTCACAATCTTTAGGTACACAATGGGATCAAATAATCTGCAACTCTAATGACATTCTGCTGTACTCAAAGTTCAGTACCTTGGACAGCTATCATCAGACCTGCTTTCTCCTACAGCACCTGGGAACAAATACAGATACTCACAGACTGACATTATACACAGAGCGAGAGACCTTGGAGCCCTCAGCCCTAAATGAGATGACCTCATCAAATCTGTCCCCTCATGACTTAGAGAACCCTGCAAAAGAGAATGCAGAAAGAGTGTAAGAGCCAGAAAGTATGGAGGACATTAACAAAACAAGGTCCTTTATATACCAATACGAAAGAGCAACATATAAATAGCAGAGACTGGCATAGCATGCACCGGTCCTGCCTCTGCCTGCTTCACATGGGGCCCTTGAATTGAAAAGAGATGAACACATGCCACAGTCTCTAATTCAGACACAATCTCCAATTGATATTCCCTGGCAAATGTGAATCAGAGTTTCTCCACAGGAGTCTCATAGGAGAATGTTAAACAGCACACAAATACTGAAATTCTTATTTGATATAATATAATAATCTATTTAGGAACCATGCATTTTAAGTTCTAAAATAGAACCACCATATGATCTAGCAATTCTACACTTGGATATGTATCCAAAAGAAATTTAAAAAGTCTTTTTGAGATGTATTTGTGCCATGATCAAAACAGCATTATACAAAATATCTAAGGTATGAGAATAGCCAATGCTCATCAATGGGTAAGAAACATATATGTGTTAGCAAGTTTTTTTTTTTTTAAGCTTGATTCAAACTTGGATCATTTGGGAAGAGGGAACTTCAGTTGAGAAAATGTATTCATCATATTGTTTTGTAGGCAAGTCTGTGGGAGCAACTTATTAATGGTTAATATAGGTCGGCGCACCCTACCATGGACACTGACACCCCTGTGTAGGTGGGTCTGTGTTGTATAAGAAAACAAACTGAGCAAGCCATTATAGATAAAGTAGTAGATATGGATGGGAAGCAAAGTTGGGGGTAGAGGGAGGGGAAGCAATAATCAGAAGATTGCATATATCTAACTATCCATGTATGTATATATATTCAGGCTATGTATCTATTCCAACAAAGAGCATTCATCCATGATATCTGCTCCAGTTTTTGCCTCCAGATTACTACCCTGCTTTAGTTCCTGCTCTGACTTCACTCAGTGATGGACTATGATTGGGCTGTATAAGCCAAATATATCTTTTCTTTCACAAGTTGCCTTTTCTCATGGTCTTTATTACAACATTAGAAAGGAAAGTAGGACAATATACATCTACATGCAATGGGATATTATTTTATACAGCTTAAAAATGAGAAAATTCTGAATTTTGCGACAGCAATGGATAATCTTGGAAGGCATTAAGACATTTAAACCAGCAGTCACAGAACACACACTATACAATTCTGTGTACAAAAGGAAGGCAGAAATGATCAGACTTACAGAACCATAGACAGAATGGTGGCTGCCAGGAGCTGGAGAGAGACAAAGGGGCCACTGTTCCTCAGTGGGTACAAAGTTTCTTATTGAAGAAAAGAGGTTTTAGAATGTTGTGTGTCACTGAGCTACTATGCTATACTAGTACTATGCACTGGATGTGAAATAGATACTGTGTCAAAAGCCCTTGGGGCTGAGAAGACAGATGAATCAGTACATAAAGTTCTTGCTCGGCAAATGTGAGGACCTGAGAATAGACCCCCGACACTCACAGGGAAGGCTGGACATGGTAGTGCACCAGCAGGAGACAGGCAGATACCTGGGGTTTGATGGCCAGCCAGCATAGCTGAACCAGCGATTCTCCAGGTTCAAGAAACAAGATGGGCAGTGATTAAGGAAGATACATGATATCAGCCTCTGGCCTCCACATGCATGTGGGCACACATGCAACGGCAGGCACAAATGAACAAAGTGAATGAACATGTGTCTGCAATCACACACAATGCTACACATATACACAAACATTCTTGTTGAACCAAATAACACACATGTAGTACAACATGAAAACATTTTGAAAGTGAAGATATACATGTTAATTCTTTGCTAATATATATATATGCATATATATGCGTGTGGTGTGTATATGAGAAAAAGCACTTCACCATTTCTTATTTCTCCTTCACTTGATTTCTACATCATAAATATTCTATAATCCCTAGAAAAGATCTGATTTTTTTATACATTGAAATATATTCTTGCTGTTTCTTTGGGACCCAGATGTGAATTTCTCCCCTGACTTTCCTTTAAGTCCTGCTTGTACTCTATATTTTTGAAGAGACTTTCACTTAGAACTTTCTTCTTCACTGTTAATTTCTTTACCTCCCCCTTCTATCTTTTACATCTGGATTGAGGCCTTTTGATGAGCAGATCCTACACTGTATTCGTGTATTTTTAAACTCTGTCCCAGGGCCTGGCCCCAGTGGTGTGCTAAGCTGACTCATAAGGACTTGCATGTGGCAGCCGTTCAGCCTGAAGAGATTTTATGAGTAGGATATTAAACAGAAATAACTAAAATTAAATTATATAAAGGTATAACCAATTATGGTTTTAAAGTAATATAACTGTAAAGACAAATATTTGTTTTAATAATTATATATCTTTGTAACATTGTAAACAATACATAATTTGTAATATAATATTTTATTGTAATTAAAGCAAAGATGATCCCTCGAACTGCCCAGTCCTAATTATTTTTCTGTCTTTGTCAACTATACAGATTCAGTGTTTGAATAGTACTAGGTATTGAGCAGTTCTTTTCAATGCCAGGGTCAGTGAGATCACACTGGAACCTTGACATTTACCATGGAAGAATTTATCATAGGACCAGCCAATGGACTGATATGGAGAGAGAACTGGTGGGCATATTGGTGATGCATAATGTGAGCATGACTTAGGAAGGGCCTTGAAAAACTTTGTGTAGATTAATCCTGAGATTGGCAGGTGTAGAAGCTTAGACAGAAATTAGGTGAAACCTGCTTGGATTTAAAGATTTGTATGGATCTACAGATGATGCTATGAAGATGAGGTCATAGTTTGTAATTTTAAAAATCATTTCTGTTTGTAGTGTTTTCTTGCACTAAAGAATAGGTGGTACTTGTTATACACAACTCACACTTGTTAGGATTTATATTCAGTTTCTTAGTTACTGTCAGAATCTGGAGATACCTTCGGTAGAGTGTCAGCTGAGGGAGAGACTGACTTTTCTGGTATTTATTTTTAGATTAAACTTGAAGACAGAGGCCATGGGTGACTGAAAGAAATTTTACTTGCAAATATGATTCAGTTTGACTGCCATATGGCAATATCGTGATGCACATTCAATTTTTCGAAGCTGTAGAATGTGAATATTCTCAGACAACATAGATGGTTTGTAGCATTGTTGCTTAGGGAACTACAGAGAAATCTTTACTGAGGAAGGCAGAGGTTACATCTGCAAAGCCACCAAGTGAACTGCAGAACAGGACAGTCATTTGTAAGTTTGCTCCTGGAAGCATGCACATATGAGTATCAAGAGCTAAGGTTAAGGCTCTTTATCATTTCAAAATGTATGTCCTTTGTCTTCCTCTCTGTTGGATCACACAGGAGACATGATATGAACAATGTCACTTTATTCATTTACTTTTATTAAAAGTAAATTTCTTTATACATTATATTCTGGTTATAGTTTTCTCCCTTCCAGTTATTTCCTACCTCCCCTCCCATCTAGATCCATCCCTTATCTGTCTCTCATTAGAAAACAAGCAGACATCTAAAGAGTAACAACATAATATAATAAATACAATATATGACAAAACAAAAATAAATGCATTAGAATAGGACAAAATAAACAGAAGGAAAAGAAAAGCTACAAAAATGCATATAGATGTAGAGAGCCACATTTTTTAAGGTGCAGAGACTATTTTATTATTGTAAATCTATACCTATAAGCACAATTTGAACACAGAGAAATGAGTACGGAAGAAAAGTTTCCAATATCATTTATATTATTATCACCTTGAGATAACACTTTTAAAATGTTTGTACTTATCTATTTATCTTTATGAGTGGCCCTACTAGCCAAAAAGATTGGACTGAGTTTTATTTTTCACAATGTATATATAAAAAAACCACTGTATTTTTCAGTAGTGTCTATCTGCAAATTGAAAATTCAGTTTTTATTTCTAAGTACACCAGCCTTGGGGAAGTTCTGATATGATGCTCCACTCCACTGAAACAGGTAGTTTACGATCTGAGAGACTTAGAAGTGATTTTGAAGCTATTACTTCCTCTGGATTCACCAAGAATTCTGAGACAGTTGAGGAGAATGGGGACAAATGGGCCCAGTGGCTCTAAGTGTGTCACAGACTTAGAGTGTCACAGAAGCTGTTAGTGCTGGAAACAAGGGATGGGGTTGCATTCTTTGGCCCCATTCCTTCAATAGATACCTCCAAGATTCTAAAGAACCAAAGATGAGTAAGATATAGCCACTGCTCACATGACTGCTCTGTGCAATAGAATAACTTAAAATGGAACATCATAATTGCCACTCTGGGGGATTTAGATAGAGGGCTATGTAGATCTATTTTAGAACTATTTTTTTCCTGGAGCAGGTCTGAGCTGGATCATTTTCTTTTCCAATAACAAAAACTTACTGCTGACTTAAAAATAAAGAATCCAGGGCCCAGTGTTGTCTATTAGAAATATCTTTCATGTGTCTGTCTTCATTACTTCTTCCTAAGGCTTCTTCGTTTTCTAAGGTTTACTTTTCCTGCACTACTCTCCCTGGCATAGACTACCACAGCTTCTGCACTATTCATAGCAGATATTTATTTATGCATCTATCTATTTATTTATTTATTTTTGCCTTCGTCTTATTGGCTGCTTGGAGGACTCAAAGGGAGAGAAGGTTTTCTGATCTAGCTGTTGTTACCTGCCCACCTTTGAGCCAGTCTCTGTGTTCTGTGACAATGCCATTCTCATTGGTCAGGTCCAAGTCATGTGACCTCTAGTGCATCTCCTCTTGAGCTTCATGTGCTGAGAGTAGGAAAGAGGTATGCCTTGAGTGGGAGTTTATGTGTTCAATCAGATGTCCTGGAAAGAAAGGGCTTAACAGGTGTATAACATTTATTTGATGTCACTTTGCAGGATGAAAAATCAAATAGTGGAGAGTGATGAAACAGAATGTGGAAAATCAACATGTTGTTCCAAGGCTCTGAAAGTCTGGTGGTTTATTTGAGTGGCTAATGAGGTATACAACAGCAAAAGGTTTGAGATATGCCTGGAAAGCAGATAAAATGAAACTAACTGGCTTGTTAGGTGGGTCAGGATAAAAAGTATGTGGTTAACTTTTTAGGTGCTGAAGAACCAACAGAAGCTTTTAACATGGGTTTCTGATATGCTTTCTTAAAACATGGGTTTTAAGAAAACAGCTTTGGTAACAGAACACAAGATGAATCTAGATAGAGAGAAGTTGGACTGTTGGAAAAGGGGAGGGATCCTCTGGCCTAAGATACCATGTACTCTGGCTGCCAGCTCCCAGTGCGCAGTGGGAGGCAAATGGCTGAGGACAGTCTTCTGGAAGAATGCTCACAGACTCTCAGTATTTGCTCACTGAGGGAGATGGAGGTAGCAGCATACCACTAAGTATTTAATGGCTCTGACCTAAGCTATGAGCAATGAAATATTATTATTAAAAGCATCCCTCCTTTTACTTCTAAGAAAAGAAAAAAGAAAAGCATATGACAGCCTGCATATCTCTTCTTACTCATTTACATCACCACCATCATCATACTTGTTGTTGACCAGCATCTAGAAGAAATCATATTCTAATATGTCTTCCTTATGTATCAGTAAAACTATGGAGCATTTATAGTTGATCTAATATACAGACAACATGATTAAAAAATACAAATGGAAGTTTTGGCTTGAAAGTGTCTCTCTCAGAGGGTTGGAAACCAGGCACTGAAGCCATGGCATGCCTCTTGCTCTTTGGTTTTGGGTTATAAATTTTCATCTCATTTTCCTGGACTTCACTTTTAAAGCATAATAATAGAAGATGTTAGATTAAACTGCCTCTTTTTAGATTTTCACCTCTTAGTATATGGATGAATAGATTAATTTATGGTGCTATTAATCTGTTACCTTTCACCAGACATAAATTCAATTTCATATATTCAGGTGTGACTTTAGAGGGAACAGAATAAGGACAGTTCTCAGGCCACAAATTATGTTATTAAAATTGGACATAGATGCCTGAATGACAATGAAGAACAAAATTAATGGAAGAATATTTACATGATTAATTTGAAACGCACAGCAAATCAATACTGTCTTTAGATACATGACAATAAGGAAGGCATACAACTCAGTTCTTTGAGATAAGACCTCTATCACCTCTTTCAAACACTTTTAACATTGGTCCATTTCTATTTTATGTCTCTGACACTTAGTATTCTATTCCCAGCTTTGTTTTTAGTTTGTTGGGTGCATGCAAAGGTGTGAGTGCATGTGTGTATGTATACCTGTATGAATAAAGTTTGTGGTTTGTGTGGTATGGTATGTTTACATGTATGTACATGCATGTAGAGGCTTGAGGTTCATTTTGAATATCATTCCTCAAGAGCTATTCAGTTTTTAATGATTTTTGAGAATCAGTCTCTAATTGGGACCAGGGACTCACCAATTAGACTTGGCTGTTTGTCCAGTTCAACTCCTGCCTTGCTATATTGAGATTACAAGCTTATGCTACTATGCCTTCCTTTTACATAGATTCTCAGAGTTGAACTTGGGTCCTCATTCTAGCATAAGAAGAGTTTACTGATTGAGTTCCCCAGCCCTTTCAGCTCTGTTGTTTGTTTGTTTGTTTCTTGTTTTATTGATTTTTTGAGGCAGATTTTTCTGTGTATAGTTTTGGCTGTCCTAGAACTCACTCTATAGATCAGACTGGCCTTAAAAGCACAGAGATCTACCTATCTCTGTCTCCTAAGTGCCGGGAATAAAGAGGTGTACTACCACCTTCTGGACTCAGCTCCTTTTTAATTTTAATTTTTATTCATTTTATATTCTCTCCTTAGCTCCCTCCCTCCTCTCTTCCCTGTCCCATTCTCCCTCCATGCTTCCCCCTCCCCTACTCTTCAGAGAAGAGGAACCCCCCCCCCAACCCAGCAAATCAAGTTACATCAGGACTGAGTGCATCCTATTACCCTCTGGCCTGTTGAGGCAGCCCTATCAGGGGAAAGTGACTGAAAAGCAGACAACAGGGTCCATGTCAGAGTCCGCCTCAATTCCCCTTACTAGGGAACCTATATGAGGACCAAACTGCCCATCTGCTACATCTATGTAGCAGGCCTAGGTCCAGTTCATGCATGGTCCTTGGTTGGTGCCTCGGTCTCCAAAGCATCTCTCCCCCGTCCCCAGGTTCTGGTTAGTTGGCTCTGTTGGTCTTCTTGTGGACCTCCTGTTCCCTCTGGGTCCTTCTATCCTTCACCCCATTCTTCCAAAAGGCTCCCTGCACTGCACTCGATGTTGGTTGTGGGTCTTTGCATCTGTTTCCATCAGCTGCTATGTGGAGCAGCTCAGAAGACAGCTATGCTAGGAATACTAGATTGTGTTTGAACTGCCTCTGTTTGCATGGGCTTCACATTTACTTTCCCACTTGTCCCTTTTCAAATCTAATTGAAGTGTGACTTCCAGGTGACCTTCTTCTATTCCTGTCTTCTTCCTTCCTTCCCTCTACTCCACACTCCCTTTGCTTTATACATCTCATTTCTCCACTAATATTTTTATGTCTTCCCTGGTAAATACTTATAAGTTTACTTAAAATGTGACTTGTAGTCTGTCGTTTTGTCCTTGTATATGCAGGTTGAGTATCTCTAATACAAGTTCTCAAATACTCCAAAATCTGATTTTTTTTCAAAATCTGAAATTTAAGTGCAAATGTGATTCTACAGGTACAATCTCCACTTGATACTTATCCAAAATGCTTAGAAAATGAAATGTTCCCATTCTGGGAATTCGTTCTGGTTTTGGAACATATTCACATACATTCTGAGATTATATTAAGGATGGAACTCAAATTTCAGGAAAAAATGCATTCTTATTTGCTATGTATCTTGTATACAATGCCAGACAGTAAAGTTACATAATGCTTTTTTTTTCATTTTCATTTTATATTAATCACAGGTTATGTACTTTGTATCCCAGCTGTAGCCCCCTCCCGCATTCCCTCCCTATCCCCCTTCTTCCCTCCCTCATCTCCTCCCTGCCCCTTTCCAAGTCCACTGATAGGGGAGGTCCTCCTTCCCTTCCATCTAACTCTAGCTTATCAGGTCTCTTCAGGACTGGCTGCAATGTCTTCTTCTGTGGCCTAGCAAGGCTCTCCTCCCTCGGGGGGCGGGGAGGTCGAAGAGCCAGCCATTGAATGTTTTAAGTGCATCTGTATTCTGACTGTAATCAATCACTACAAGTCAAGTGGCCTTGATCTGAAAAGCTTTCAAAGTTGGGATGTTCCCATGGAGTTCACTTTCTCAGTGTGTTTTTGGGTTACCTGGTGGGGGTTCCGGGAGGGAGCATGATTACTTCTTAAACCGAAGCATATCAAGGGTGTGTTATTTGATTATGAAAATCTCTTTCTCTTCTCAAGTGCCTGGGGACATGTGTGAGTTGTGCTTCCTGTGCCAATGACACTGCATTCAGGTGCTCTGCGTCTAATGTCCTGTGCACAAGTTCTGCCTGTGTTCCCTGGCAATCTTTTATTCATTAGGGAGTTGCCACATGGAAATTATCTTCTGACTGTTTAACAAGATGTACTAAAATGATCACATTTATAAAAAAAAAAGTCAGAGCAAACTAAGGTGCAAGGATGGAGTTATTTATTTCTCCACAGTTGACTTAAAAAAAATAGGAAAAGACAACACTTGAGCCAGGGGGCACTTCCCAATCAGCAAAGCTTTCTTCCCCACATATTTTTTAAAAGCTAAAATCCCACACTCTCTTATTTTCCTAGCTTTATGTTTTTCCAAATCATTTATTACTACCTAACATACTTGTTTATCATCAGTTTTCTTCCACCAGATTGTAAGCAGCATGATAATGGGGGATTTATTCAACACTGTCTTTAAGCTCTGACAGCCATGCCCGACACAGAGTTGGAAATTATGAAATACCTTCTGATTAATACAAGAAAGCATTTCTTTCCACATTCTGGATACTCAGTGCAGATGACATGATGAGTATTTTTTATGTATTATTTCACATCCTTTCAGACTGCTCATGGAACTAGGAAGGGCATTTCAGAGAGATTGAGGGCGGCCTTATATGGCAGATCCAAAGTGTTAGAATAGCTTCTCCCCTTGTACTCACTACTGTACATGATTGGTAGGTTCAGGTTTGTGTTCTGGTCATTGGAGTTAGGGGAATCTTTTATGTTTATGAAATAACACCATGTACAGGCATGTGATTTACTACCACATTTAGTGTTTTCCTTCTCAGAACACAAAAAAAAAACTTAAAAAAAAAGATTTACTTTTTTTAAATTTCAGTGGAAAATTTCAATGTAAATAAACTTCTTGCTCTAAATATCAATGATCTAAACTATTCCATTGTATGGTATTCATTGTAGAGGGTATCGTGTTATAGAGGAACATTTTCATATAAGTTTATTATATATAAAGCTTATTCCCTCTTAAGTACTGTTCTGTTACTGCGAAGAGACATCATGACAAAGGCAAGGCTTATATAAAAGAAATAATTTCACTGGAAGGTTGGTTATAGTTTTAGAGACTTAGTTCATGATCTTCATGGCAGGAAGCAGACCGGCCTGGTACTGGAGCAGTAGCTGAGGGCTTTATATCTTAATCCACAGGCAGTAGGTAGAGGGGGAGGTGACTGGCATGGGCCTTTGAAGCCTCAAAGCCCACTTCCTGTGACATTCCTCTTCTAACAAGGCCACAACTCCTAATCCTTCCCAACAGTCCCACTAACGGGGGACCAGGCATTAAAAAATCATGCCTTTATGAAGGGCATTCAAACCGCCACATTCTTTCATTGTCTCCTCCCTTCCTTCTGTCTGCCTCCTCCCTCCTGTTAGTGCTCTTGTTTCCTTAGATCAGTGGTTCTCAACCTGTGAGTCATGACCCCATTGCAGGTTGAACAGCACTTCAACAAGGGCCACCTGAGACCATCAAAAAACATAAATACTTACATCATGGTTCAGAACAGTAGCAAAATTAGTTATGAAGTAGCAATGAAAATAATTTTGTGGTTGGGGGTTACCACAATATGAGGAACTGTATTAAGGTGTTGCAGTATTAGGAAGTTTGAGAATTCCTGCCCTAGATCTTTATGTCATACATACATACATACATATATATTTATATATATAAATACATCTATATACATATATACATACATATATGTAAATTTATGAATCTATATGGAATACAGGAATCACATTTGAAAGGAAATGATATTTGTCTCTTTGGGATCACCTTAATTTGATTAATAAGATTATATCTAGTTCTATCTTTTTCCTGCAAATGATATAGTTTTATTTCCTCTTTAACACTAAATAAAACTCCTTTGTATATGCAAACCACATTTTCTTCATCTGCTCTTCTGTGTTGGTGATGTCAAGGCCTGTGCTTAGGTTGTTTTACCTAATCACTCTGTTTCTTCTTTGCACAAAGAGAGTAGGGACATGCGGATAGGTCAAGTGACTTTCTCAAAGCCACATTGCTGAAGTTGAGACTTCAACACAGAATTGTGAGTTCCATTGCTCATTTGCTGGTCTAGAACCCTGTGCTGTTTTGTCAGAATTTCTCAGTGGGGAGTTTTATACACAACTGGAAGCAAAGACTAGTGCAATGGGAGTGATTACTGTGAATTTAGGATGAAAACTATTGAGCTCAGAAAGCTCTGTGAAGATGGGGCCACAGGTAGATGGTTGTGTGCATGTACAGACACCACATTTTAAGGGGAAATGTTAAACCAAAGAGCCTTCAGGAAAGGAGAGGAACAGGAAGGAGGGGCTTGGAAGCACCTTGTTTGAAGAAAGGTTGTTTGCTCTGTGAAGAGAAGGCAAGGAGCAGTGTGAGCATGATGTGCCCTTGGGATGTGATGTACAGCTGAGTATCAAAAGAAGGAACTGGCTTACTCTTTATTGGGAAGCAGCTCCTTATAAGATTGGATCCTGGGGAAGAGCACAAGAGAATATATCCATGTTTTTTCCTTCACTCTCCGTAGTTCAACTTACTTCATCTCTGCCTCCTTTGCCTTATCTGTTGAAGTGATATAATCCTACTTCCTTCTTGATATTGATGTCAGAATTCATTGAAGCAATGTGTAAGAACCCTTGATCAGAGGACTGAGGGCAGCACAAATGCCCAGTCAACAGAAGCTGTTATCAGTGTTATTGATAATTATAGCTTCACAGTACAAAAGAAGGAATGACAGACAAAGAAGCTGATTAAGTTGGTTAGTGCACCGAAGCATCAGCTACAGGAACTGTGTCCTTAGCAACAGGATCACCACTCTGCCAATAGCCACATGGTTTCTCACAGGGGGACAGACAGAACTAACGGAATCCATCTCTCTCCCAGCTTGTCTTGCCTGTGCTATCACCTCACATACCCAGAATCTGACTGACTACTTCCCGGGACCCTTTGCTGCTCCCTGGGATCTTGCCAGAAACATTGCAGTAGCAATCTCCAAACTGAACTTCCCCGCTGCTCCTCTTGTTCTGATTTCCTTGTGGCAGCCACAGGGCTCTTGTCTTAGCCGTCCAATTGACTCCTACCCTGCTAACATCCTTAAATTGGCTTCTTCTTTTTGAGAATTTGGATCAGAACCCCAGTACTTCCCTTTGGCCTACCACGTACTAGAGTTTCAGAGGAGATAATCAGAGAGTAGGCAAAGAGGCCATGACTCTGTTATCTCTGCTGATGTTTTAAAGACCCATTACTATCCTCCTATTGCTCCTTCTCAGCTATGCATTCTTTTTATCGTTTAATATCTTAGTCTATCATGTGTGAGCCATAACATATGATTATCATGAGATTTTTTTTTAAAAAGTGGCTAGACTTTTTAAAAGTTTAGTTGGCTGCCAGAAACAAAAACAAAAACAACTTGCCTTATTAAGTGTTAATAACAGCCCATATTCTTTCATGAATAGTGAAATACTAAAATTTATTTGTGCGTCTAAGGAAGTTGTGAGTGAATAGGAAGGGTTGGTGGAGAATTATTGAGTATACAACCACATTAAGATAATCACATTGAGTACAGTAGAAGCTGAGCCTCATCAGAGAGTGTGAACCTCTCTTAATTTATTTTTATTTTAATGCATACATAAAATATGAAATTGTATATACCAATGCTACACAATGTGAAAATTTGATATTGACTGAATCATATTGCACACACCTTTAACCATTCCTTCCTCCTAGTAAAGATATTCAGTCTCCTTACTGCTGACTTCTGTCTACCTGTGCAGGTTTTGTCTGCTGTACCTGGGGTCTGAGGAAGGACAAGCTTTGGTTTCAGCATAATTTTATACATAAACACAACAAAGAGAGTACTATTGATCTAAGGAGGGTTGTTTGAGTTCAGAAAAACATGATCAGAAAATCATTTTAATAAATGTCAGTGAGCATATACTGAATGTTAACAAATCAGCCCTTTGCCAGAATTTTCTCAGGACAAACCAACGTAAACACATTTGCCTGGTGCATGCCATAGATTATATCTGGGAAAGCATGAAAGCAAGGCGGAAGGCCAGATCCAGATTCAGACTATACTGACTAGATTGGGTTCTACATCTATCATCTGTCATCAAATCAGAATAAACATGTCTTACGAACTGAATATAAATGGTTGTCACAGGAGGCACAAAATCACATTGAAGAACAATTCTGGGAGCAAAATGCACTTGAGGTAAAAGGTCCTCTGCTTTTTTGCCTGGAGCCTCTATCATAGTTCCCCAAGGCAATGGTCACTACAGATCATTCTTTTGAATGTTTGAACACTTTCTTCTAGCTTTTATAGGTACACAGTGATAACTGTTTTTTGCAGACACTCTACTGTGCAAACCAAACCAGAGTTTCTTATTGTAACGTAATTTAGCACTCAATAATGAAGCTTTCACTATTCTTTCCTACCCTCTGCTCTCTCCAGTCTCTGGAAACCACCTTTCTGCTCTTTTGATTCTGTCCCTTTAAGAAACACATGTGTAGAGATTATGTGGCACTTTCTGTGCCTCACTTACTGCTGTTATTTCTAAGGTTCTCCTTTTCATCCAAGTCATCACAGATTCATTATTCTTTGTGGATAGGTGGTGGTCCACTGTATGCATATCATGTTGCCTTTATATATATATAAATATAAATATATATATATATTATATATATGTCTGCTCTTGGACCTTTAGGTTATCTTGGGAATTGTGGTGGTGGCACAATAAATTTGAAAGTGCAGATAATTTTTAGGTATACTTTCACTTTCTTTATACATATATAACCTATGATGTAATTACTTGATGAAAGTTTTGAGGATCCTTCATACAGGCTTTATTAATTTACATTTCTGTCAGGAGTTTATAGACCCCATTTCCATCTTCTGTTCTCATCTTGATTATCATTGATTATCTTTTAGCTTTTTATAATCTCAATTGTTATTAAGTGATATTCCATCTTGCTATGCTTTTGATTTTCATTCCCTTATGATTAATGAGGTAGAATACTGTTTTTATTCACATGTGTAGGTCAGAGCTCAAGCTGTGGGAGGCAGTTGGTCCACAATATAGATTTTAGAAATTGGACTCAGGTCAGTCAGTCTTGAGGACAAACACCTTTATCTGCTGAGCCATCTTACTGGCCTTTTTCCTTAGTTTTCAGTTGTGCTATTTATGTTTTATTTCTGTTGAAGTTTTAGAGTTCTTTATATATTCTAAATATTAACCTCTATCAGGTTTGATTTGCATCTCTCTGATGGCTAAGGACGTTGAACATCTCTTTAAGTGTTTCTCTGCCATTCTATATTCTTTTACAGATAATTCTCTGTTTAGCTCTGTACCCCATTTTTAATTGGATTTCTTGATTTATTGCTTTTTAAACTTCTTTATTTCTTTATATATTCTGGATATTAGCCCTCTGTCAGATATAGGGTTGGTAAAGATCCTTTCTGAGTCTGTAGGCTGTCATTTTGTTCTGACGACAGTTTCTTTTGCTTTACAGAAGCTTTTCAGTTTCATGAGGTCCCATTTATTGATTGTTGTTCTTAGAGCCTGTGCTGCTGGTGTTCTGTTCAAGAAGTTGTCTCCTGAGCCAATGAGTTCTAGACTTGGCCACACTTTTTGCTCAATGTCCTTAGCCATCAGAGAGATGCAAATCAAAATGACCCTCAGATTTCACCTTACACCCATCAAAATGGCTAAGATAAAAAACTCAAGTGGCAACACATGTTGGAGAGATTGTAGAGAAAGGGAAACCCTCCTCCATTGCTGGTGGGAATGTTAACTTGTACAACCGCTTTGGAAATCAATCTGGCACTTTCTCAGACAATTAGGAATAGTGCTTCCTCAAGATTCAGTTATACCACTCCTAGGCATAAATTCAAAAGATGCTCAAGTACACAATAAGGACATTTGCTCAACCTTGTTTGTAGCAGCTTCTTTATCTGTAATAGCCAGAACCTGGAAACAACTCAGATGTCCTTCAATGGAGGAATGGATACAGAAATTGTGGTACATTTACACAATGGAATACTACTCAGCAATTAAAAACAAGAAAATCATGAAATTTGCAGGCAATTGGTGGAATCTAGAAAAGATCATCCTGAGTGAGGTATCCCAAAAGCAGAAAGACACACATTGTGTATACCCACATATAAGTGGGTACTAGACCTATAAGAAAGGATAAACATACTAAAATCTTTACACCTAAAGAAGATAAACAAGAAAGAGATCCCAGGGTAAGATAATCAATCCTCACTTAGAAAGACAAAGGGGATGGACATTGGATGTAGGAGAAAACAAGTAACAGGACAGGAGCCTACCACAGAGGCTCTGAAAGACTCTACCTAGTTGTGTATCAAAAGAGATACTGAGACTCATAACTAAACCTTTGGCAGAGTGCAGGGAATCATACGAAAAAAGGGGGTTTATTATGACATGGAGAGGACAGGAGCTCCAGAAGGACCAAATATATCTGGGCACAGGGGTCTTTTGTGAGAATGTATCGCAGACCAAGGATCATATTTGGATATAACCTAGAACCCCTGCTCGGATGTAGCCCATGGTAGCTCAGTATCCAAGTCGGTCATCTAGTAAGTAGAACACAGACTATTTCTGACATGAACTCAATGGCTGACTCTTTGACCCCCCACCCCCCGAGGGAGGAGCTGCCTTGCTAGGCCACAGAGGAGGAATTTGCAGCCAGTCCTGAAGATACCTGATAAGCTAGGGTCAGATGGAAGGGGAGGAGGACTTCTCCTAATTGTGGACTTGGAAAGGGGCAAGGAGGAGATGAAGGAGGGAGGATGGGATTGGGAGGGAATGAAGGGGTGGGATACAGTTGGGATACAGAGTTAATAAAGTGTAACTAATATTAAAAAATTAATTACAGGCCAGGAGAGGATACCGTGTCTGAGGAGTAGGACAGCAGAAACAACACAGCGACCTGGAGACTGAACTCTGGGACCTAAAATGCCAGCATTTGTGATTGCCAGGTGAGCTGAACTCCTACGGCAAGGAAATCAAGTGGGAAAATCCTAGGGACACCCAGTTATTCCCTGGAAAAATCTCCGGGTGACCTGCGGTGCACAGCTCTGATCTGAACGAGCAGCCACACTGGGCACCCGCAGACCCAATACCAGACTGGGTCTCACAGCCTCTGGGCCAGATGGAGGAGGAACCAGATACCGTTTTGATTGACCTGCACACTGTGGGTCCACCAAGAACCACCTCAGTCCTTGTGTGAGAACACGGGCCAGTCAGAGAAAGACCTGGCGGGCATACAGCAGGCACACACCAATCGCATCCGCCGGAAACCACCTCAGTCCATGTGTGTGGGTACACAAAACAGACTGAGAGGGCCTAGTAGACCGTTTTGACTGGCCTGCACATGTGGGGCGCTTCAACCGGTGGGCATTCAGCAGGTGCACACCAATCGCGTCTGCCGGAGACACCTCAGACTAAGAGGGCCTAGGAGACAGTTTTAACCGGCCTGTGTGTGCCGGTCCACCAGCGACCACATCAGTCCATGTGTGTGTGTGTCCATGGGCCGGTCTGAGAAGGCCTGGGCACCATTTCAAACTGGCCTGCATACAGCGGATGCACACTGCTCTGCAATGCCTGCAACCAATCCAGACCCACTGTGTGTGCCCCAAATATCATCTCAGACGGTGGTGCACAGCCCCTGGCCTTGAAGGGGGCGCCAAGTCTCCAGTCCAGGGGAGAGCCCTTAGCAGCAAGCCCAGGGCAGAGCGCAGTGCCCCCAGCTGACATCTCAAAACGGGACACTCAGCATCTAGCACAGAGTGAGGAGCAAAACCTCCAGACCAGAAGGGTGACCAGCCTGCAGTGCTCACAGCTTCTAGCACAGAGCACGAAACCAGGCACAAAGAGCCCACAACAGAGTTCAACTGAGACAACAACACACACACACTAACAAGCCACCAGAACTCCCTGATCTTCTTGAAGAATACTCCTGACACAAGAGATTGACAGTTCCAGTTTGAAGTTCAGCCTTAAAGCACAAACAGCTCCCTGATTATATATAAACAAATGCCCAGAAATCGGCACAAGATCTCACCCAACAAAAATCAGAACACCATGGCCCCACCAGAAACACCCATAAGCAGTGGAGATTTTAATTCAGCGGCGACACAGGAAAATTACATTAAAGCTATGATTATGCAGATATTGGAGGAACAAAAGGAGAGACAAAAAGAGGAAATGAACAAGGCCCTCAAAGAAATGGAGAAGAATTTAAT
>CM053761.1:32867352-32917138 GCA_028658305.1 Pachyuromys duprasi | reverse complement strand
AGGTTCTTCTCCCTTTGTGTCTTCTTTATAGATTCTAATTCCGTTTTCCTGCTTGTACTGTTTCCTTCAACTGATTGACTGTGTCTCCTATATTGGTTGTTTCCTCTCTGTCTATCTTTGATTTTTCCTGTAAGCGGGCAGGTAATTTCTTCTCCATTTCTTTGAGGGCCTTGTTCATTTCCTCTTTTTGTCTCTCCTCCTGTTTCTCCAATATCTGCATAATCAAAGCTTTAAGATAATTTTCCTGTCTCTCTACTGAATTAAAATCTCCACTGCTTTTGGGTGTTTCTGGTGGTTCCATGGTGTCCTGATTTTTGTTGGGTGAGTTCTTTCGCCGATTTCTGGGCATTTGTTTATATATAATCAGGGAGCTGTTTGTGCTTTAAGGCTGTACTTCAGTCTGAATCTGTCAATCTCTTGTGTCAGGAGTATTCTTCAAGAAGATCAGGGATTTCTGGTGGTTTGTTAGTGTGTGTTGTGTCTCAATTGAACTCTGTTGTGGGCTCTGTGTGCCTGGCTTCATGCTCTGTGCTAGGAGCTGTGAGCACTGCAGGCTGGTCACCCCTCTGGTCTGGAGTCTTTACTCTTCACTCTTTGCTAGATTCTGAGTGTCCAGGTTTGAAATGGCACCTGGAGGCTGTGCGCTCCGCCTTGGGTTTGCTGCTAAGGGCTTTTCCCTGGAATGGAGATTTGGCGCCCCCTTCTGGGCCAGGGGCTGTGCACCACGGTCTGAGATGATATTTGGGGCACACACAGTGGGTTTGGGTTGGTGTGCATCTGCTGTATGCAGGCCTGTCTGAAATGGTGCCCGAGGCCTTTTCTGTCTGGCCTGTGGACACACACAGGAACTGAGGGTTTTGCTGGTGGATGTGTGCAGCGTTTGCCCTCAGTGTCCAGTCTGGTCAAGATGGTCCCAGGATCCTCTCAGTTTGTGGTGGTTCCGGCGATCGGTGCGCGCTGGCCACACACCTGTGGGTTGAGGCAGAACTCGGGTTCCTCCCAGACCCACTGGCGGACTCACACACTGACTGAGTTTTTGCTGTTGGAAGCATGAGGCGCACGCCAGCAGTGTGCAGACTGGTCAAAATGGTCCCCCAACCCTCTCAGTCTGGGGTGGTTCCGGTGATCGGTGTGAGCCTGCAGCACACCTGCGGGTTGAAGCAGAACCCGGGTGCAGTGTGTGCTCACAGTGTGAAGTTCAGTGAAAACGGCACCCGGCTCCTCCTCAGACTGCCCGCGAGACTGTGTGATCCAGTCTATAATGGTGGGTGCGGGTGCCCAGCGCAGCTGCTTGTTCAGATCAGAGCTGTGCGCTGCTGGTCACCCGGAGATTTTTCCGGGGAATAACTGGGTGTCCCTAGGGTTTCCCCACTTGATTTTCTCACAGTAGGAGTTCTGCTCACCTGGCAGTCACAAATGTTGGCGTTTTAGATCCCAACATTTAGGTCCCAACAGTTCAGTCTCCTGTTCGCTGCGTTGTTTCTGCTGTCCTACTCCTCAGACAAAGTGTTCTCTTGTGGCAGCCATCTTGGATTCCGGTTGTGAGTCTTAATATCTGCTTTGATGCATTGCTATATTGATTCTTTCAGAGGCCCTCTTTGGTATGCTTCTGTCCTGTTGCTTGTTTTCTCCTCCACATCTTTTTTCTTAATGGGACTTGTAATTTTGTTTGTGTGTCTTAGATTGTATTTACCCTTAGATTATATCTGGTTTTAGCATGTTTTAAAAATTATTTGGGGGCACATATGTGTCTATAGTTTCTGTGTGTGTTTAGGCTAAAGAGCAATGTCAGGTGTTCTCCTCAATTACTTCCTATCTCAGTTTTTGAGACAGCATCTCTCACTGAACTAGGAACTCTATGGCCAGCAAGCCCAAGGGATTTACCTGTCTGGCTTCCCCAGTATATTTCTTATGAAGGCAATTCTATAAATGTATGTGCGGCCACACCCAGTTATCTTCCTAATTCTCTATGAATTTTTTTTTTTTTTGACATATGTGATGGGTATCTGAATTCCCATATAGCGAGCACTTTTGTCTCTCGGAATCTTTTTTATGGCTAATTTGATCTTTTTAAATTTTCTCAGGTTTTCCTGTCACAAAAACTTTGATTCCTCCTTTTTTTTTGAAGGATAACTGTTGGCTACGGTATTCTTAGTTTATAAGTATTTTCTTTCACAATTTGGAATATGCCGTTGCATTCTATCTTAGATTGTAATGTTTCTGCAGAAAAATCTGCTGTTATTTTCATGAGGGTTCCCTAGTAGATGACTTGGTGCTGTTTTCTTGCTTTTTTATTGTGGCTGCTGGATTAGTCCTTTGTCTTGGTTTTTGAGAGTTTGATTACCGTATGTTGGGGTGAGGATCTTTTTCTCATCATGCTTATTTAGGTTCCTATCTATTTCTGATCATCTTTGTTTTGGTTCCTATGTGCTTTCTATGAATGGATAGTCGAATCTTTCTTAAAATTAGAGAACTTTTCTCCTGTTATTCCATTAAATAGGATTTTACATTCATGCTGTCTCCATTTTTTTCTCTCCTTCAAGTACAACCAAAATGCAGATATATATGTGGTCAATGGTATCTGATTATTTCTTCCATTTTTTTGTTTATTTTGTCTGAGTAGGATGTTTTTATGTAGTTGTCTTAAAGTCCAAATATTTTCTCTTCTTTATCTAGTCTACCTTAGCTGTATTTTGCATTTGGCTTACTGAGCTCTTTATTTGCAAGGTTTTTTCTTGTTCTTTTCAAAATCTTCTCTTGTTGAACTTTTCTTTCACAACTTAGATTGTTTTCTTATTTTTCCAACTGTGTCCTTTTAAACATTATTGAGATTGTTTGTAATAATCCTTAAAATAAAAGTTATTAGGCCTTTCAACCACAGAGGTTTAAGATTTGTTATTATTTTTTTGTGGTCTGTTGGAGGTTTGTAATATTCCTCATTTTTTTATTCTGAGATTTGGTGGGCTCAATGAATGTATGGAATTACTTTCATAGGAAATAAGTTTCTTTTGAGGTTGTGTAATTGGGTGCCAGTACTGGCTTAGGCTCTATCTGTGCACAGTACTGTATTTATTATGTTGTATCTTTCATTGTAAATAGTGAATTTGGGCAAAGGCTTTGCAACTGGCAGCCATATTGAAGTTAAGAAGGCCCGAAACACCCACTGTCAGATAAAACAATGTCATAGGCCGATATTTTATGAAAAAATAGAAGTAGTGATGTGAGCCATGGCACCCCGTGGCACCTCATGGCTTTTTCCATTACTGCTTCATGTGATCAGGTATAGCATTTGGTCACTGTAGTCTGGTGGAAACTAGCCCCTCCCTAGCATCAGAAAAATCCACGTGGTCTCAGAGGACAAACAGCTTGGTGTGGGGAAAAGAAGAAATCCTGAGTGAATGAAGCCCCAAGTGAATGAAGTCCCATGTGGGTGTGTATTGTTGATATTGGGAAGGCCAAGCCAAAGACCTACTGTCTCAGACACATGGGAATGGCAAAGCCTTCCTTCCTGGTACAAGCACAAATAATGACACTATATGAACGTCCACCATACCTTTCTCTCCTGGGTATTCATAGCCTTGAAGTCTATGCCTTAACATAGATCGTTACCACTGAGGTTAGTTAAACATATGCCTCACAATCTTTCAAAACTGGGCCTCCTCATTTAGCTGTGTGTAATGAACCCGCCTCTCTTCAACTATGAATAAATATGCTGAGCTTCCAGGGTGCTATCGTTTCTCCCATACCACCCCAGCTTTTTCTGTGTGTCTGTGTGTCTGCTCTTTTTCACCCCTTTCGCCTCCACAGGAAGGTCAAATCCCAGGAGCTATGAAAGGATAAGGCAGTCTGGTTTCTCAGCTGTTCAGCTTGTTTCTGCCATTCTCCTCTGTGCTGAAGTTCCCATTTTTCAGCCATAAGTGTTAATTGCAGGCTCTGTAGGGTTAAGCTGGGCTTCTGAGATCTGAACTGCATGTACTAGTGACAGATTCTCTGGAGCTGTAGTTAGAGGGAGGTCTAAGCTGCCTGAAGTGGGTCGTGAGAAGCTGGGTCCTCTGTAAGAGCAGTGTGTGTTCTTAACCGCTGAGCCACCTCTCCAGCCTCGGGAATAATTCCCTTTCTGATTTTCAAGTTTATAATATAAAGCAAGTCATAACTTAACAAATTTCTAACTTCATAAAATATTTCAGTGCTGTCTATTCACTACAGATTGGGACGCATGAGATACCAAACTGACACATTTGTGGAAATTTTATTTATTTCTTTTTGATTGAGAAAATCATAACTGCCTGCTTTTTTTTCTCCTTCTTGTACTACCTAGGGACTTGTACTCAGTACACTGTGGTTAATTAATCAGAGTCTAGATAAATTGTTTGCTATTTTGTTACTTTCTTATGGTAATGTGAGACAGCTGCGAAGTCCCTAAGTCCCTGTTTTCTTAGCATTATTTATGGGTCCTCTGTCAAGGTGTTGTTTTTTTTTTTTTTAATGAAAATGCATTTGAATTGACTACTTGGAAGAATTACTGAACACTGTTTTAAAGAAACTATAATATATATCATTATCACCATCGTTGGTATTAGTGTGTTTTTGAGACACAGTCTTGCTGTGTAGCTTAACCTTGAGGTAAACTTACTGTGTAGCCTAGGCTAGCCTCAAACTTGTAGTAATTGTCTTGCCTCAGCTTCTTAAGTGCTGGTATCACAGGCTTATTAGCCTGTAGCTATTCCCAACTTCAATTGTTTTCAGGAATAAATTATTATAAGAATATGTCTATTTAAAAGGAGATTGCATTTTCCATTATGTAGTGATCAAATAGAATAATGAAAGAATATCAAAGATAGGATAACAGTAAATCCATTTTGGAGGGAGGGTTAGATTGAAAAATATATTGTCTTGATTCATGACTGATAACTTAAGAGAACCCAAGGAGAATGGCAAAGACTGTGGCTGAACAGGCTAGGATTTCTAATGACAGATTCACATGAGGCAAGATTTATGCTAGCTGAAGAGCATAGCAGAGACTCCCAATGATCTGCAGGTGAATTGACATTCCTTGGCATAAACAAGTCTCAGCTGAGGATTGCAGTTCCAAGGGACGGAATTCTCAGTGCCAGGGATCCACCTAAGCCTTAGGCAAGTCCTTGGCTCTCTGATATACAGCTAACTCCCTTTGCTTTTCAGACCCCTGACACTAGCAAGAGACTTCCTGAGTCCAGTAAGAGTTATGGGCCTCTCACAGACTTTCCCCAAGGATATGACTGTATATTTGTCTCAGACTGAGAGTAGCTGGGTTCTGGTACCTAAGTTTGTTCAGCCTTTTGAACTAGCCCATGGCTCTGGCCCACCAGCGTGCAGGGAAGCTGTGTGTTAACAAGACTTTTATCAGCAGCTTTCTCATTCCTTTGCAGGGAACTTAAGGTACAAAGATAGTTAAGGTAGACTTTTTGGAGTTTGTGCCTCTTCCTATGACAGGGGTTTTCAGCTTTAAAGTTTTCCCCTGTTTTCTGTGTTCATAGATTCTGTATCAATGAATTCAACCAACCGTGAACAGGAAGTGTTACGAAAAAAAAAAGTGTCAGGACTTAACACATACAGATTTTCCCTTTAAACAACAGTTTAATAGCCACACAGAATTTTACTCTATTAAGGGACTGTAAAAAGCTTAGAGACAAAATATAAGGAGAGAATGTGTGTAGGCTGTATGTAAATACGATACCACTTTATATAAAGCGCTTGAGCATGTGCAGAGTTCAGTGCAGAGGTCAGTACCCACAGGGCACCGGGATTCATACTATGTGTGTTGCCAGATGCTGAGTGAGCTAGTGTTTAGACTAGAAGAACTGTAAGACATGGATTCCTGGGTTTTACAACGTGTCCAGTGTGATATTCTTTTACGGTATCCTGATGAGCTATACCACTAGAGAACTTAGTTATGTATAAGGAAGGGAGCTTCCTGGGAAGATACTAATCTATCTTCAGAGCCAAGATTAGTCTGTATTACAACTGACATAGTATATAATTGTTTGTTGAATGACTGATTGATGTGTCCTTATCCCAAGGAGATATTGCAGTTCAGCTTCTAAATCAGCAGAATGACTGGGGTATATACTTGGAGTTACAGGGCTAACTTCTCAGAGCAGACCTGCTTTCTCAGAGCTCTTAACTACTCCTGCTAAGTCTCAGGCAGGCTCCATTTGGGTCTCTCTGGCAAATGTGAAGGGGCTTGAAAGTAAGAGAGGAGGCAGTATGACTTAACCTGACAGGCCAGACCAGGTAAACTTCACAGTCATGCTAATAGGTATGGGCTTTAGGGACATATGGCTTCTATACTAGCCTGGCCGAAGCAGGGAGAGTTCTGTAGCCTTCCTTCTGGGGACTCATTAGTGAAGGAAGATGTGTGAGCCAGCCAAGGCTGGCCTCTCCAAGAAGCAGGTTAATTGAGGTGGTTGGACAGCCCGAGAACATAAACAAGTAGATAGCTTGGAGTAAAAATGTCAGTAGATGCATTGGAGAGAGATATCATTGACAAGTATGTTGCCCACCTTGGTCTCATCTCCTTAGATGAGGATGGTAATACAGTGTTATGAGGACTAGGTGAGACAGTGTCTGGAAGTATTTGCTACACTGACTCGTACAAATGCTAGTTTATTCTGTCTACTCTCTGTCCAGTTCACTTCAAGGAAGACTATAGATAAAACAGGTGAGGAAGAGATGGGTGTCCTGGTGTCTGTTTACTCTGTTTACACAAAATAGAGAAATCAGTGATTTCAGCAAAGAACCAGCACACCTGCTGGAGGTTAAGAAGAATAGAAAGAAATGGCTCATTGCGGGCATAAAAAACACCACAGAGAGGGCAGGAAAAGGGGTTGACATGTGGAGGAAGAAAGACATTTTGGCTTGAAGAAAAAGTTCCAATAAACCAAGCAAGGGAGATGGTATAGGACAGAGTGGCGAAACTCCAGAGTGAGTCGTGAGAAATCCGCGTCGGACCCTTGTGTGTGTGGTGGGAGTGGAGAGGCAGGCTGGAGCCACTCTGCAGAAGCCCGTGAAGCAGGTGAAGATCTGATTTGGCAGGAAAGCAGGCCAGGAAAAGCAGCAACTCGTGGTGGTACTGGAGTGAAATGAAATTTACTGCAGTAAGGCAAAGACAGGATTCCAGAAATGCACATCATGGTTTTCATCCGATGCAGTTATTTTAAGCCAGAGAGAAAGGAACCGCAGGCATGTGCTCGGATTTCAGACTTACTTCTGTAAGGGACTGTAGAATAAGCTACTTTTCAATAATGATCCAGGCACAGTTCTTAAAAATGGAAGTTCCTTCAATTCCCAGGCCAGTTTGAACCTTGTACAGTCCCAGAGCTGAAAACGTCAGTACTTTGCCTGTTCAGTTAAATGACTTCTCTTCTTGGGGAAGATTGTATGATTTCTGGTAACACCTTGAGAAGCCTGAAAATGTAAGCAGCCTAGTAATGAGGGTGAGACTTCTTCCCATTGTTGACGGTGATATGCGGGTGTCTGTTAGCTCAGTATCACCCTGACACTGACTTCAGAATAAATGATTGTATGGATTAGAAATCATTATGTTACCTGCATATAGTATATGCTAAATATAAACAATTTTGTTGATGACTTTAATGAGAGCACAGCATCTCTTCTACACAGAACATTTGAAACACTGGCAGGTATTATAGCACTATAACCATTAATATTTCTCTTTATGCCTTTATAATCTAATGCTTTAAATGATAAGCAACATATGTATGTACACCTGTAAATCTAGTCATATATATTTACATGGGATAAAATTTTTATAAAATCTCATAACTATTTCCTCATCTCTACCTGTTGCTATATATGTTTCTACATCATATTAAGGTATGCATAGTTTTTCGGTGTTCAGTTTTGATCCCTTTGAAGTGGATGATGCACAAAATATTCCTTGCAGCATTATTTTGATGTTCAGAAAAACTAGGCATCATGAGGAATAATATATAAGTTTTCACATTAATTTTTCTGAATAACAGTACTCTTCCACACTGTATATGCATGTGGAATCTTCATGTGAATTATTTCTTGATCTAATAAATGTTCCCGGTTACTCTGTCCTGCTGTAGTTAATGTAGGAACTTTGGCACTTCTGCCTTTAGACTCCCATCCTGCCCAGGTCTCTCAGATGATAGAAGCCTTGCTTTCTTATGTGTGAAATGGGTGTGTGTGCTACACTGTAAGCCTTATAGCCCCTGGGAAGAGGGGATGATTAAGCGCACTAATGAGTAAACAGCTTCAGGCACATGCCCCACTCCCAACAACGCTATCGATGTGAAGGCTGGCTGTTATTAAAACAGATCTTTCCTTCCCACTGTGCCAGCTGTCTCTTTTCATATGACTGAACCTTAATCTCTTGGGTTTATTTCTTTTTTTTTTCTCCAGCAAAGGTGATTTTATTTAAGACGTTAGCTAAATATAACAAAAGAAAGTTAATGTCATTCCAGAGAGGAATCAGCACAGCTGTTCGCTCCCTCCTGAGAGGGCTCATTCCCCTAGAGGTAAATGCACATCTGACTAGATGACAACGTTGGCAGTACTTTCTTCAGGGTTTTTAGCTGAAGCTGGGAACAATACCATTGACAGATTTCTGGTGTTGCTGTGACTTGCGGCTGCATTGCTGACACTTGCAGCTAAAATTCCGACGTGTGGGCAGCATTGCTCCCTTGTTAATCAGTGTGCTTAACACGAGGGCTAATGATGTGATATGCAACCCTACCGCAACTGTTAAGCCATATGGCACATGCTTGCTGTTATTTATAAAGAAGGCATTTATGCTCAGAGTCTTCTGAGCCAACAAGTAACATAGGAAAGAATACTGCAAAGCTCCTTTGGAGACAAAACTGTACCAGCTTTGTAATCTCACCCAACTTTCTTAGGAATGGTTTACTAATAGTGGAATGGTTTGTGTGTGAAATCATTACTGGAATATAATTTGAACGAGTATGCACCCTGTATTTGTGACTACATAGAGCAGGAAGGAAATGCGCATAGGTGAAAATAAAGCTTTGTCACTGTGCTTTCCAAGAAACATCTGGTTTCTAACCAGAATTTTTGTAGTAAAAGATGCCGAGAGGACAGAGAGATGGCTTAGTGGTTAAGAGCATTTGCTGGTCTTACAGAGAGTTCGGTTCCAACCAAGCACAAGGTAAGGTGGCTCAGAAGCACCTATAGCTCAAGTTTTAGAGGACTCTGACACCTTCTTCTGTCCTCTTGTGTGTAATGTGAACACATGGTGACATGTACATGCAGGCAACCCTCATTCATACACTTAACAGAAGATAACGGGAGTGATATTTGTCTGGCTTTTGTTTTGTTAATGGTTAAAAGTAGTAACAATTACCACAACTCTGAAAACTTGAAGTATCAGATTAAAAAAAAATCCTATGTAGCTACAGGTGTATGAATAATGATGATGTCTGGTATGTAGCAAATGCTTTGTGTTCTGGGTGCCTTTTCAGAGCTGGTGCATACAGAGGCTGGTCCACAGAGGTAGGAGAAAAGATGCTGTGAAGTTCGAGAAAGCTTTTTCAGGCAGAGCTAGTGCTATATGGACTGTGCTTCTGATATTATATACAGAAACATCTGCCAATATATACATAACTTGTTACTATGGAAGGTGGTCATACGAGAGGCTTGGTCAGCTCCCTCTTTCATAAGCTGCTATTGGAAATATTGCATAGGTAGAGCATGGGTGCAGATAACACACTATAACTGTCCAGCATGGTTCTATGTGTTGCTAAGCTAGGTACCTCACTTGCTTGTCTCTACAGTAGACATTCCCAACTGAATGATTAATTTGGTCATGAACTTTTACTTACTGGAGACTACTGGCAATCTCTAGGAACAGTTTGATTTTCTCAACTTATTGGAGATGGTAGTAACCTCTAGAGGGCAGAGGACAGGATTGTGGACATACATTCTATAATGGGCTAGCCATTTTTACTTCCTCCATCAACAAATTATCAAGTCACAAATGTTAATACTGTTGGATAAGCCCAATTCTAGAATAAGTTTGTGGAAAGGGCTGTAAAAGGACAATGTGGACTAAAGGGGATTTCTCTATATGTTGCCATTTATTATCTTCTAAATAAATGTTAGCCAAGTATTTAAAGATTATCTAAAGGAGGCTAGTTAGTCTTCAGTGCATGCCCTTTATCTTGATCTTGTCCAGACTAGGAACTTGTTGAGTGCTTTAAATATGTTACCTTATTAATTTTGTTAAACAACACTTAAAAAGCTGAAGAAAACTATTTGCATGTTTCAGAAAATAGGAGAAAACAATCCCAAATCTCTGCTTTATGTGAACACCTCTTGATTATTTAGAATCAAATAAGTCAACGTCTTATGTTTTTATCCAGAAGATGGAAATCAAACCTTATTCTGTACCCAGGAAGAGACGAGGAAACTGATACTTTCTTAGTGATATTTCAAAGCCATAGATTTGAAAGAATTGACAAATAGAATTATTCTGAGCCTGGTTATTACGGAAGGAATGAGCTCGTTAATCACGCAGAGTGCTTCCTGCCATGCAACTGCATGAGAGATGGAATGCATCATAGTATGCAAAAATTATACCTTCTCGATTCCGGTCCCATATTTGTGTGGATGTAATATAGGAGGAATGCAATTCTGCTATACCTTTGATGTTGTATTAGCTGGAGCTGGCATTTTCTCACCAATTTTTCTTAGGTTTCAGGTAGTTATGTGAAACTGCTTGTACATAGGCTCTGCTGCCCACTTTCCATCTTTATCTAAGAATGTGAACTAGGCACCAGCACTGTGGCATAGTTCATTGTGTACTAGCATAGCCTTGTGTTAGTGACTGAAGGAAGGGAGACGCCTCACCAGTCTCCCTGTGCACTATCATCTTGATCCTGTAAATGTTTACTTTTCAAATTATCTTGGCTTCTGTTCTAAGCATATTGTATATATCAAGTTATTCATGTGTTTGGGTACTTTTGTTTTATGGTCAAAGAAATCTAGTCACAGGGAGATAACAGCCTAGTGTTAAATAGGGCTGAGTCTGGCTTTGAACCCTGAGCTCCTGCCAGTGTGACATGCAGTTCCTTTGAGCTAATGTGTAGCAGGATAGCTTGAATGCAGGCTTTGGAGATGTCTAAATATAGGCTCCACAAGTTAATGGCAATGTATTTAAAGCTTCAGTGTTTAAAATAATATAATTTTTAAAAGAATAAAAAGTTATAAGGCTAGTGTTGCCTTTAATACTGTTGACTTTCATCGTCTGTGGTTGTTACAGTCTATAAAGTCGTTTTGACTGATCATTAGGAAACACTGAATGACTGTTCCTAAGAGTCTTCCTAAGAGTGTTTCCTAATCCTCAGTCAAACTGACTTTATAGAATGAACTGTGAGCTAGTGCCCACCACCTTTTCCCCCAACTAATCAATACATAACTTTATTCTATTTATTTCTCTTTAAAGTAATATCCTTGTGTGTGTAACTCATTAACATTGACTCATGGTCACAGGTATTACAGCTCATATTTTAATGGAAGCTGTTTCATTAGTATAGGGCATCCTTCTTATGACTGGGATACTAGCAACTCAGCCCTCTTTTGGGGCTGTTTTAATCAGGAAAAATCATTAGGAAAAGCAATAAAACAGTAGATCACAGGGCACTTGTTTCTGTAAAGGCTGGGATAATAAGGGCTTGCTCTGTGTGATGCCTTGTTGGCCTGGGCAATTGGGCTTTGTGTAGGAGTGTATGAGTCTTTACTCATTCTGTGTCTTAGAATGACTGCAAACATTACAGAGACTGACTCAGGCATCACATTTAACTTTAGGAAGTTGATGAGTTCTCACATACAAAATCCATAATGAGTGAGGATTGGCCCTGAGTATTCACAGATCTGTATGGATATGCTGTCTATCCTAACTGTGTAGGAAGCAGTCATTCAGTGGCAGCTATGCCTTTAGGTAAAGGCCTTAACTCTTAATTTTCTTTTGATATATTTAAAATATATCTTAAAGCTGAAATCCATCAAATCTATTTTTGTGGGCAAAAATTTTTCTTAAACTCCACAGACTGTTGTTACATGTTGTTATAAGTTAGTGGTACATAAGAAAAACATTTTAAGGAGTAAGCATTTGAGTATTTGATGACAAATACTGTTAATAAGTGAGCTCTAGTACAAATGTCAATGAAAAGGATGCCAATAATCAAATCTCTGGTTCTTTCAGTGATTCTTTGCTTGCTTCTTGTGGATGGAAAAGGTTCTTATCCAAGGGAGGTGGCTATTGGAAGCAGTTTAGACTAAGCTCTGCCACCTTGCTTCTTTATCTAAGGATGTAAACCAGGTAATCAATGGCTAGAATGAGCACACTGGGGAGAGTGTGCTAGAGACTGAGAAGTTCAGGCACCATGTTTCCTGGCAGGAGAGACTCCTTGCCTTATATTCTTAGTTTTAGTTACTTAGTTGTTTTCTAGCCCTTCATTGTTAACATGCCCTTTAAAGATAAAGGAAGCTGAGTGTGGTACCCAAACCTACAGGCAGCCTCAGCATCACCAAGGCATACACATTCCAAGCCAGATGTCCTCCATCAGAAACTTTGTGGGTAGAACATGGATCTCGGTGGATTCTATTGGAACCAAGTACCAGATAATTCTGAATATGGCTAAGTGAGGCTGAGAGTCACTTCTCTGGCCTAAATTCTCCACTGAAATCACTGAGTATTCATGACCACATGGTATATTGCAGACTACAGATTCCTGTGCCATCCACATTCAGTGTTGCTTTTGTGATTATTAAAATGTGTGTCGGTGCAGGGAATCTTATGAAAGAAGGGGGAGATAGAAAGACCTGGAGGGGACGGGAGCTCCAAAAGGAGACCAATAGAGCTATAAAAAGTGAGCCCTGGGGGCCCTGAAGAGACTGATAGCCCAAAGAAGGACAATGGATGGAGAGGACCTAAAAACCCTAACTAAGCTGTAGCCCATAGACTCAGTATCCAAGTGGGATCCCTAATAAGTGGAGCAGGGGCTTTTGGTATGAACTCAGTGGTAGGTTCTCTGATCACCTCCCCCTCAGGAGGGAGCAGCCTTGCCAGGCCATGGAGGAAGACCATGCAACCAGTCCTGATGAAGCCTGATAGGCTAGGGTCAAATAGAAGGGGAGGAGGCCTTCCCTATTAGTGGACTAGGGGAAGGGCATAGGCAGAGAAGAGGGAGGCAGGGTGGGAGTGGGAGGAGACAAGGGAGGGGGCCGCAGCCGGGATAAAAATGGAATAAATTGTAATAAATGATAATAATAAAAACTAAAAAAAATGTATGTAGGTTTGTCCAGATTGGGGGGGTTCTAATATGCAAGTTGGAAAAGCACTTCATGTTTGGCCTCTGAAGATTTCTGAATCTTGTTGGTGGGGGTTTTAGCTTCTGCAATTAAGTCACGAGGACCAGACCTAGGAAGGAATGAACATTGGTCTCACAGAGTCAGATGCCCTCCAGCAGGATATGGTAAAGCAAGGCTACCTCCACACATTTGGTTCCTTCTGCACCAGACCCTTCTCTGCTTCTCCACAATGTAGTACTGCAAAGAGCCTGATGCTGGAGACTGAAAAGGCAGCCTTCAGCCTCTAAAACTGAAAGTTAATAAAGTCTTTTTAATTAGCCCCCAGCCTTAGGATTTTTTGTATTGCATTAGATAAGAGATCTATTTAGTGCTGCTAGAGCCTCCCCCACCCCCACTCCCAACACTATCCATAGAATTTTGGCAAGGCCAAGGTTTTGGTTTTGGAGAAGGGTGTGCATTCATTCAAAACCCAGCAAGAGAGGACACATTCTCATTGGGGGTTCTGCTGGGTGTATATTCCTAATGCAAATGATTCCGGAGCCTGACTCTGAGAGGTCTAGAGGGCCTCATAATCTTAAACTACTGGTGAAGGCAAAACAGTACAGGTGATAGGCAAAGCACTACTTCTGAAATCAGAATGCAACTTGAGCACATGCTTTGATCTTAAAAAATGCTGACAGGAGGGATTTTTTTCTTATGTATTTTTTTATTTTTATTAATTACAGTTTGTTCACTTTGTATCCCCCTGTAGCTCCCTCCCTCCTCCCCTCCCAACCCCACCCCCTATCCCCCTTCTCCACCCATGCCCCTCCCCAAGTCCACTGATAGGGGAGGTCTTCCTCCCCTTCCTTCTGATACTAGTCTATCAGGTCTCATCAGGAGCAACTGCATTGTCTTCCTCTGTGACCTGGTAAGGCTTTTCCCCCTAATCTGCAATTAGCCTACCTGTTTTTCTGGCTAGAATGACTTCCTATTGCTTTGAAGCCCCTGGTCTGTATTATGTTTTCACAATAGCCTAAGAGGAGTAAGATACGAGTTATACATTCTTCTTCTTCTTTTTTTTTAATCCAGAAATTCTGAAGGGAGCTCTTGTGTGCTGTTTAATACACCTGTTAGCTCTTACCTCAGTTGCTGGAACAGCTCCAGAATCATATTCCCACATCCATGGTTTCACCTTATACCCAAGGAAGTTTATATCCAAGGGGTGGTCAAGGCAAGGTTATAAATTCCATGAACCCTTGTGATAGCTCAAAATAATTCTTTTTTTTTAAAATTTACTTTGCAACCTCATCATAGCCCACTCTTTCCTCTCCTCCCATCCCAGTCCCACATTACCACCCTTTCCTCCTTATCCCTTCTTCCCTACTCCCCAGAAAAGGGGAGTCCCCCACCACCAACCCACACTAGCACATCAAGTCCAATTAAAACTGAGCACATCCTCTTCCCCTGTGGCCTGGCAAAGCAGCCCTGCCAGGGCAAAGTGAGTGAAAATCAGGCAACAGAGTTCATGTCAGAGACATTCCCCACTCTCCTACTATAGGATCCACACAAAGACCAAGATACATCAGCTACATCTGTGTAGGGGACTAAGTCCATCTCATGCATGATGCTTGTTTGGTGCTTCAATCTCAGTAAGCACACCTGTGCCCTGGTTGGTTAGCTGTGTTGGTCTTCTTGTGGAGCTCCTGTCCCCTCCAGCTCCTTCTATCTTTCCCTCCTACTCTTCCACAAGACTCCCTGCATTCCACCCAATGTTTGCCTGTGAGTCTCAGCATGTGTTCTGATCTGCTGCTTGGGGAGCCTCTCAGGGGACAGCTAGGCTAGGCCCTCATCTGCTAGCATAGCAGAGTATTGTAAATAGTGTCAGGGGTTGGCTCTCTCCCATGGGGTGGGTCTCCTGTTGGGCCAGGCATTGTTTAGACATTCCCTCAATCTCTTTTCTATGTTTATCCCTGAATATCTTGTGGGCACTTAAATGTTGGGGATATGTCTGATGCTTGTATATTGTTAGCAGGATACACTTATCTTTGTTGTGTAAACCTACCTGGTTGGCTGATTAAAAGGCCTGTACCTGAGCAGGGCAGAATGGGGTAGGCATGGCTAATGTTCCTAGGCATTTTTTTTGTATTAAATTTTTTTATTAATTGTAGTTTATTCACTTTGTATCCCCCCGTAGTTCCTACCTTCCTCCTCTCACAGTCCTACCCTCCCTCCTCCTCCACCCACGCCCCTTCCCAAGTCCACTGATAGGGGAGGTCTTCCTCTCCTTCCTTCTGATCCTAGTCTATCCTGTCTCTTCAGGAGTGGCTGCATTGTTTTCCTCTGTGGCCTTGTAAGGCTGCTCCCCCCTCAAGGGGAAGTGATCAATGAACAGGCCAATCAGTTCATGTCAGAGACAGTCCCTGTTCCCATTACTATGGAACCTACTTGGACACTGAACTGCCATGGGCTGCATCTGTGCAGGGAGTCTAGATTATATCCATGCATGGTCCTTGGTTGGAGTATCAGTCTGAGAAAAGACCCCATGTGCCCAGATTTTTGGTTCTGTTGCTCTCTTTGTGGAGCTTCTGTCCTCTGACAGGAAGGATTTTTGGCAGATGGCATCTTAAAGATGGAACTTTCCTTGTCTTTTTTAACCATTTGATAGAAAGGAGTGTACTCATTTATGTTTTTCACAATCTGCATAAATCAAAAAAGATTTTGTTATTTTGTTGTTGAATATGTTTGGGTGTTTTGACAACATCTGTGTCTGCATGCCACATGCCTGCTTTGTGCCCATGGAGGTCAGAAGGAGGCCCTTGGAATTGGAGTTACAGATGGTTGCTAGCTACCATGCAGGTGCTGACCCCAGATTATCTGCTAGAATAGCAAGTGCTATTAACCACTGAGACATCTCTCCAGCTTCTACATGAATTTTATAATTAAAAAACATTAATTACCTGTCATTACCACAGATAATCAGATGGCCTGATCCAAGTACTTGAAATTAATCAGGGGTTAGTGGTAAGTTTGTTTTATTTATTTGTTTGTTTGTTATTCATTTATTAATTTGTTTATTTATTCATTCAATTTGATTTATTTAATGAAATCAAATAAGAACAATAAAGTTTTTAATTAAAACTATTGGCTGGAACCAAGGACCATGTATGGTTATAACCTAGAACCCCTGCTTGTATGTAACAAATGGTAGCTCAATTCCCAAGTGGGTGCACTAGTAAGGGGAACAGGGACTATTTCGGACATGAACTCAATGGCTGGCTCTTTGACCTCCCCACCCCCTGAGGGAGGAGCAGCCTTGCTAGGCCACAGAAGAGGACATTGCAGCCAGTCCTGAAGAGACCTGATAAGCTAGAGTTAGATGGAAGGGGAGGAGGTCCTCCTCTATCAGTGGACTTAGAAAGGGGCAGGGAGGAGATGAGGGAGGGAAGGGGGGGATAGGGAGGGAATGCGGGAGGGGACTATGGCTGGGATACAAAGTACATAACTTGTGATTAATATAAAATAAAAATTAAAAAAAAACTGTTGGCTGGGAAAATCTGGACCATGGGCTATAACTGGGAGGGTATCTCAGAACTGTCTACAGATGGAGAGGATGATGGGGAGAGAAAGAAGGGATGTTGAAGACATTTGTGTCTTGTCTATGTCATGTGTGTAATCAAGAGCCTTTGTTCCCTCTTTTAACACATGCCTTAAAGTTACTTATATCCTAAATGATCTGAACTAGAAACTGTTTTGGTTCCCAGAGGTCATTTTAGATCCCAGATGACATGGGTGAATGAAGTTTTATGTGTAGAGCTAGCACCCTAAATTTTCCATGAATGGATGTACGTGTTGGACTAGACACACGCTTAGGTTTGTCTTTCTTCACAATTGGGGTTGCACTCACCTGTCATGCGGGAGAAGCTCTATTTTCCAAGAGATGATGTTTTCCATTTTTCACAAGCAGAACTTGAAGGATTAGGGGACTAACGTGTAAAGATTTTCTGAGAAGAAAGGACCTCCATCAAATTGAATGTGGAGGAATCATGGGCATTGTTATAGAAACCTTATGTGCTCAGGAGGGACTGTCAAGGTGAAAAAGCGCAGAATATAAAGTCGATGGGGCCTGCCTTCTGGTTCCTTCAGCTGCATTCTCTTCTGAAGGCACTTTCATGACAGCCTGAGTCTTGGGAGTAGAGGCAGACTTGACTGAGACAGCTTAGTTATAATAAAGCTTCTAATAGAATATTTGGTTATATCTTTTAAAGACAATGTATTTTGCCAGTAAGAGAAATGTGAGGATATCATCCTCATCCCCTGTGACCTTCTGTTCTGAGAGTACCCATGTCAACTTCTTTGAATGGGGTCCCTTTGATGGTTTTTGGGAAGAGATCTGCCTGGTGGTAACAATATATTCTTAAATTCAACATTACACGACTGTATCAGGAATATTTAGCTTTAAAGATGCATTGGATACTTTGACCCCACCCATACAGTGCAATTTCAGTTATCTTTATTTTTTTGTAATTAATTTCAGTTATCTGTATGTTAGCCATTTTCGATTACTCCATGTAGTTCTCCTCACTGGAAATTTAGCAGATGTACTAAAATGCATTTGAAAAGGAGAATTTTGTTGTTTGTAGTGATTGATTCTACTCCTCAGGTTCAAATGCAACTGCTGTGAGCCAATTTGAGCCAATTGATTTCACTTAACTTGGTTAAAGTAAATATATATATATATATATATATATATATATATATATATATATATACACACACACACACACACACACATAAAACCTTGAGCAAAAAAATTAAAACTAAAGTTTCTGTGTAAAAAGTTCTGAAAGACATTTATTAATGTCTACAGATAATTTATATTCTGTATTGCCAGGAAAATTCTTATAGTTATAAACTTGATTTCTGTTCATTTGCTCAAATTTTGCAGAAAAAAACCTATTTTAAGTCATTTGGGATATTAAAGTCATTTGAAAATGTATGTTTAAATTTGATCTGAACAACGGTCATTTGAGAAAATGTCTCAAGTTCAATCATTCAACTTTCTGTCATTTATAAAATATTTTTATTGTTTTTTTTGTTTATATGCACAAATATCTATATGAGTGAATACCACATGAATACACGTGCCTGTGGAGGTCAGAGGAACTGGAGTTAGAGGCCCTTATGAGGAGCTGGGAATTGAATTCAGGACCTCTAGTAAGGTAGCAAGCATGTTTCACCTCTGAGCCATCTTCCTAGCCCACCATTGTTTGTTCGCAGAGGACGTTCCCTGGCTAAATTAAGGCCAATGTTAGGAAGCTATTTCTGTTGAATTTGACAGATGACTTTGGATTCCTATTATTGCCCTCTGTCACCATGGTAACAACATAAGGGAAATATAATTCAGAAGCTGGATAAGGAGGAGGATGAAAAGAACACCTCAATTAGTTTGGCTTTGAGGTGCACATGGAGTATCTAAGACAATACACTCCACGGACACCTGGACTTCTGTCAGTTTCCCAGGCACCTACATGGTCTGGTTGTGTTCTTTGAGAAGGCTTCCGCTTATGAAAGCATTGAAAGAATATAGGTGGAGGAGGGAGGATAGGGTAAAGCTAGAAGGGCCAGAACCACCACTCAAAGGGATGATAAAGGAAAATGGACCTGGGAAGGGAAACTGCCTTGAAAGTGGCAGGAAACCAGAAAGGTATGCATGTTTCTTACCTTTCCTATGTTTCTCTGACTAGATCTTACTTTTCAAGTATTTTTCAGTTGTTTAAGGAGACAGTTGCCAAAGAAGTCGAGACTAGGACAGTCTCCATCATGCTTAGCAACAGGCAATTCTTTAGCAACATTGTTGAGAAGACTTCTTCTTTTTTTTTTAATCCTCTCGGTGTGTGTGTGTATGTGTGTGTGAATGCACAGGTGAGCATGTACCTCTGTGAAGCCTAGCAACCTCCAGTGTCATTCCTTGCCATTCCTCTGGGACTATCTTCCTTATTTGTCTTGAGACACTGGTTTGGTTATGCTGTCTGGCCAGAAAATCTAAGGGATCCAACCTGTCTTCATTCTGCCATCTTCATCACTAGGATTGCAAACACACTACAACACTGAGCTTTTCAAGTTTTAAACATGAGGGCTGGGGCTCAACAGCAGGTCCTCATGCTTGAATAGAAAGGCCTTTACTGTGTTATCTCCCCCAGGACAATTCTCTATGTCTGTTTTCACTATAGACCTTTTCAAACATACCCCAAGGTGACAGCATAATTGGAACTTTATGGGGAAAGCCCTAGCTTTACAGCCCCAGCAGGGTAGGTAGAGTCAATTAGCCCAGTATGCCTGCTGAAAAGGCAAGGATTGTAAGGGAAAGGAGAGTTAAGCTGTGCATGTTAAGAAGAGGAACAGACAAAGGGTACAGCGACTCTCCAAGTTTCCCTTTATGGTGCTGATCTGAGATTTAGGTCTAAAGAGGAGAATTAGCACAATGGAGCAAGAGGATAGATACATAAAACTGCATGGTGTTTCTGCTGTCATTGTTTTGGCTCTGATAAAGATCTGAGGGAGGATCAAGGTCCCCAGACTATTACCCACATCCACTCGCAGACTTTGGGTGGGAAAAGGGTTACACATCTTTCTCTTTGGAGAAAAAACCCTATGTATTTAACATTCCTGGTTCCCCCAGTGTGCATCTGTGAGCAGAAGACCTCCATGTCTCCTGCAGTAGGGTTTAGCATGCAATAGAAGCAAACCGTTTTTTCCTTCCTTCATTGCTGCCCTCCCTTTTCTTTGTTCACCCTCTCCCCCTTCTCTCTTCCATTCTTTCACCCTTTCTCTATTTCTTCTTTCTTCAGTTTCATTGTCAGTATCATCACTTTTTAGCACCACTGTCTACTCTCTGGGAATTGTTCTTTGATTTTTTGTTTTTTTGGATACTCTTACTTTTTTCTTTCCCAAACACAACTTTATTAATACCTACGTGAACACACCTTCTATGTACTTTTCCTTCTCACCTCCACTTTTTATTCTTCCTCTCTATTTCTGTTAGTTTTTCATTACTATGAAAAATAACCTAAGAAACACCCTGTGAAGGAACACAGTAAAGAATGAGGTGTTACCCAGATGTCTAATGTTTTGTCTTATGTGCTCAAATGGTTAGATTTGGTCCCTAAATGTATTGCCAAACATGAAAGTGTTTTGACACAAAAGTTTTATTTAAATTCATGAATTTGAAATTAGTAAGACATATTTTCTTTTGTAAATAGGTGAGCTGTATGTGGTCCACTGAAAACCTTGGGGAAAAGGCTGAAATTGCCCACGAAGAGGGAGCGCTTCAAATAGACTACCTTGAGCTTCAGTTGGCAACATCAGCTCCTCAGCTGTTATCTGGCCACTGTGCTAGTTGGCTCTGAAGTCTTTGGACTTGCCAGATTCCCCAACACATCAGCCAGTTTTCTTAATCTCTCTCTCTTCTTGCCCTCTTCATCCCTCCCTTTTTACTCCACCCTATTTCTTTTTATCTTCCTTTCTTCTCTGAATATGTATGTGTGTATGGGTATATATGTATGTATATATATGTATATATGTGTATGTGTATATATATACATGCATATATATATATATACACATACACACGTACATATATATATGTATATATGTACGCATATGTACCCAAGTCAGGAAGAGTAATAATAGAAAGATTATGAGAAAATGAATATGAGCTACACTCACGCACACACACAGACAGACACACACACACACACACACACACACACACACACCACAGACATATCCTATCTCTCAAACACATCTAAACCTACCGTAATGGTTCTGATTCCTGGTGAATCTGGTACTTATTAAGATCTTATTAATAAATGGTATATATTTTTCACTTGATCTTTTAAAAATGTTATATGTGAGTGCCACGCTATTTAATAGGCAGAGACACAGAGACCTAGACAGACTTAAGAGTCTGTTCAAGCTCTCAGTGGCATTAAAGAACAAATCAAGGATTCAAACCCAGCCATTTAAGAATCCAAGCTATTAAAAAAAATCCATTATATTGCCTTTAAAATTCATGATAAGTACTAATTTGCCTTGAATTAGCTAAATGCCCTTTCTGCTAAAAAAGTACATATATATGCATATATATTTCTGTAATTATAGTGAGATTAGGCTTTTTGTCTTAAATATCTTTCATCTGCTATAATGATCTTATTTCCATTGTTACTGGAACCTGGACAAAATGAGGACAATTGTTGCTCCTGAAATTGAAATGAACCTGCGTTAAATTCATGGCAAAGCACTCACCTCAGGGTCCGAGATGAAACCATTAATATAAACATTTTATTTTGCTTCATTTCGGAAAGCTTTCAAAACTGCATTTTTGTCCTCGGACTCCCTATGACTGCAGGTCGATACCACAATCATGAAAAACAAGTACTAGTTCATATTTGAGCTTGTTTGCTGACATACACATTTGTATTTCTACCGTTTCTTCCTTCCTCCCCCCTTTCCCTTTTCTTTTTCCTTCCTTCCTTCCTTCCTTCCTTCCTTCCTTCCTTCCTTCCTTCCTTCCTTCCTTCCTTTCTTTCTTTCTTTCTTTCTTTCTTTCTTTCTTTCTTTCTTTCTTTCTTTCTTTCTTTCTTTCTTTCTTTCTTTCCTCCTCCTCCTCCTCCTCCTCCTTCTTCTTCTTCTGTAAGGGGTGAGACTGCTGTTGGTAAATTTTAGCTTTCCTTGAAAAATGACAGGAAGCAATGCAGTCGATAAGGTTTGCTTTATTAATGTAGCTGAAGATGAACTATTCTTACCCATTTACTTACAGTCACTTCAGGCTATTTCTTTAGACATTACTTACATGTTTTTTGAAGTGTAATAACAGGCCGAAGTGTACACATTTTTAATGATTCTTTTGGCATTTTAAGAGCACATTGTAAAGCTGTTTGCTAAAATGACTATGAGAGTTATTAATGCGATCACTAGTATGATTCAGAGAGCTGAATCATAACAACCCTCTTTGTGCTTTGTGTATGGGCGCATGGCAGATTCTAGTAATGAATTCTGAGAGGTGGCATGTATCATTGGGGAGATTGAATGGTTGATGCCTTTTCCTTCTCACCTCTGTAGTCTGTCAGTGTCATCACATGGCAGAGAAATGGAAAGAGAACCAGTCTGTGCATAGCAGCCACGTGTATTGAGTGGCCTAATTTTATGACATCCTATTCTCAAGAGAATGAACTTACTTCCTGAGATCATTACTAAAGCCTTTGAGGCAGCTGTCCCAGGACCTGATCACTGTCCCTTAGGCATGATTCTCAACAACACCAGAATGAATTTTTGGTGTGGGACACAATATACAACACCCAAGCAATAACTATTTCATTGTATGAAGGAAGACATAACATGGAGACAGACAGAGGAAGCAGGGGTGGGAGCTGGGGAGGGGGGAGAAGATGCTACAGAGCTAACAAAAGGGAACTTTTCCAGGGTGAGATACTCAGTATTATTCCATTCATGGGGTAGAATGTTCATATATCCATCACCTCCTCAACCTTCCATGGTACCATCACACAGGCAATTAAATTTCAATATGCAGTTTGAAGGGGACGCTTAAAACTTATTTATAATGTCTTTAAGAATATATTCATGTGGGCTGGAGAGGTAGCCAAGTGGTTAAGAGTACTTACTGCCCTTGCGGAGGAGATTTGTCCCCCAGAACTTGTATCAGGTAGCTTACAAGTGCCTGAAATTTCAGATTCAGGGAATTTACAGCCTCTTCTGGCTCCTACAGTCACCTGTACTTGTTTACATATATACACACATAGATACACACACATATGCGTAATTAATGACAAAAAGAACATTTTCATTATAAACCTTAGTTTGAGGGTTTATATTACAGACTCCCATTTTACCTTGGTTTTGTATTTTCTTGTCACACCCATGTGCCCAATACCAACATTCATCTCCTGGGTGTTCTTATGTACTTTTCACTGTATTTTCTTTGTACTTTTTGTTCTTCTGTACTCTTTGTTCCTATATGCTTTTCACTGTGCTTTTCTTGGTTCTGCTCAATTGTAGAGTGCTTATCTGGCTTGCACAGGGCCCTGGCCTAAGACATATTCTTATAATCTTTTTTTTTCTTTTGTGCATAGAAGGCTTTGTCATGTTTGGATTTAGAGTACAGCTTGCTTGAATCACCTGGAATTAGACATTCTCATTTTAGACAGATTATTTTTAGCCTTCAGTCACTGAAAACACGGTGTGATGAATGGGAAGCTTGGGTGATTACATGTGTGCATGTATGTCATTGGTACAGATGTCCCTGTTCCCTTGAAGGAGAAATGGTATTGTTGGGTTGTCTTCTGATGTATGGCATCACAAACTTTCAATTGAGGAAAATATGTCAGCAACCCTTTAAATGGTTCTCAGCTTTCTTCATTTAAATCTTATGTTCTTCTTATTTGGTTCAATTTTAGGCATTTTAATCTTTTGGTTGTTATTGTGAAATGTTTTACGGTATTACAATTTCTAAAAATGGTTATTTTTATATATGAAAGTAATTGGTTTCTAAATTTTATATCCATTAGCTTGCTGAATTTACTCACTGTTTGTGGTAGTTTGGATTTCACAATTCAAAAGAGCAACATAAAATCAAGTTTTCTAACAGCAATGATACTTTTCGTTATTACAATTCCTTTTCCTTGTCTAATTAAATGGTTCAGTGTCAGATTAGGGTGGGAAATATGGGTACCTTTACATTATTTAAAAATTATTTTGCGATATCTACATTGTGATTTTTAAGCATGATAGTGGCTCATGGCTAAAAGGAACGAAATTATATAATATATGAATGTAGCTTTTCCTAAATTATTAGATTTGCTTTCCAAGAATACTGCACTTGATTTTGAGACAAGCACATGCTGGCTACTCAGTATAGTGAGGGTTGAACTTGAACTTGTATTCCTTCTGCCTTCACCTCCACCGTGCTTGGATTAAAAACTGTGTATAACTACATCCAGTGTTTGCAGCGCTGGGGACTGAACCCAGAATTTCATGCATACTAGGCAAGCATTCTCCCAAACTAGGTACATCCCCAGCCCTTACTATGTTGATATTTATGAAATATTTTTTAAAACAAATTATGGAGTTGTCTTTCCAAATAGTTCATGAAGGGTTTTGTAATGGTAATGTGAGTATATTATGCAGCATGCACATTTCCTTCATAAAAATATTTCCTTCACAAAACCAATTCAGAAGACAGTCTTCTTCCTACACCATTCTAGACCGTTTGAATGCACTCCACATTTGTGGAGTTCATTTCAACAAGGAGGGCCCAAAGGAGGATGCTTGAATCTCACTTAGAAGGAGAAATAGAATAGTTAGCAGAAGTGGTTGAAGAGAGGAAACCTGAATAAGAGGAAACACTGAGGGAAATGAGGGCGAGATCAGATATGGGGAGAGCAGGGGCAGGAGAACAGAGTGCTTGCAGAGACAGGAGAAACCATGGGCAGGGCATCTCTTAGACAAGCTAGAGACATGTGTACCCAGTGGGTAGCTTGGCCTCCATTTGGGTCCCGTAGAGAGAGTGGGGGATGTCTCTGACATGGTTTTTGTTGCATGCTTTTCAATCACCTCCCCCTGGCAGGACTGTGAAACAGTCAGGACACCATGAATGAGGAAGTACACAGTCCTGATGAGACTGGGCATTCTGGGGTGGATTGTGGGGAGGGGCTCCCCTTTTCTGAGGGGCAGGAGAGGGGGGAGGAAGATGAGGGAAAATGAGGGGGAGAGACCTAGGGGAGAGGAGGGAGGAGCTAAGATTGAGATGTAAAGAGAATAACTAAATAAAAAAATAACTAAATCGACGATGTATTCAAGTTTAAATTTTCATGTGGGTTGCATTAGTTGTACTTAAAAAAATTCAGTTGTTTTGCATGTGCTTGTGTGTGTGGTATAAGTGTATGGAGTCCACAGATTAAGGTCAGAGTAGTGTTTTGGAAGCTCTCCATTTTATTTGTCGAGGCAAGGATTGTTGCTGAATTGGGAACACAGCGACTCTGGCTAGCCCAGCTAGCCAGGTTGTCCAGAGGATCCCGAACAATGCATCCTCAGTGCTGGAATTACAGGAGGTTCCCACACCTGTCCCTCTAGGATCTGAACTTCAGACCTCATGTTTGAAAGATAAACACTTTATATATCCATTCATCTCCTCAACCCATATTCTATTATTATTAATAAGATTTATTTTTCTTATTTCCTGTGTATGTATATTGTATGTATGTATGCGTACTGTGCAAGTATCTGCAGACATCAGAAGGGAGTTTCAGATCCCCTGAACACGAGGTTATGGGTGGTCACAAGCTTCCTGAAGTCAGTGCTGGGAATTGACCTATGGTCTCTGCAATAACATCAAGCTCTTTTTTACCATGGAACCCTCTCCAGCCATTTTGTGCTACGTTAAACGCTAAACTCTGTGTGTTAGCTTCATCCCTTTATTAATGAAATGTTATGGGCAGTTTATTGAGTATGTAAATGAATGGCACTCTTTTGATGACACTAACTTTTTTGTAATTCAAATACTTTTAAAAATTAGAATACATTGGGCATGGGTATCCATGAGGATTTTAAAACTATTGTAATAATGTACTGGGGGAATAATAATAGAGGAGTGTATAGATTTGGTAATTTATATATATATATATATATATATATATATATATTATAGGTACTAAATGTTGATGTTATAAATAAATGTCATTTTTAGGCAATTAACTATACAGAAGATCATTAATACCAGTAAGAGAGTGATTTTCTTCTTTTCTCTTTATTATTATTATTAGGAATTTTTTCCTTACTCTTAAATGTGACAACTGGATCTAATTAAACAGTACAGCTATAGATAATTTAAATGACTGCACATTCTTTGAGTTGGTATGTACATGGTTTTAAAGTCACATACCACATTTGCACTTACACTTTAGTCTAATGTCATGAATGTTTTTAAGGGAGTCACAAAAACCAGGAAAGCAATGCTAATCTAGTGTTTACACTAAGTAACCATAATTAATTCTCATGGTAATCAATGGCTTCTGGTACCAATAGCTCTTATTTTTATATAAAAGTTTCTTCAAAGGAAATAAACATTGAACAATTCCAGTTTTTAAAAATTCTATAAAGTGACATTTCATTTTATAAAGTAGTATAACAAAATCAGTTCTCTTCTGCATAACAAAGACGAATGATCATGTAAGGCAAATAAGAATGCTTTCAAATTAAAGTGCTATGAACTTGGTTCATTAAACATACATGGCCTTCAAAAGAGCCATCAATTTTCCTCGGGTTGTTGTGGCAGCTCCTCATTTAATGCGAAGTTATATTTAGGCAACTGTTTTGTAAGTTTTTCATGAATTCTAGCACTTACACCTTTGCTGAAAAATATACCTGCCACGATTCCGATAACTCCTTGAAAGGTGCACAGGAAGCACTGCTCGAACAGCAGTCCTCACAAGCTGGGCAAGGTACAACAAAATAATGGGCTATAGGCAAATTCATAAAAAATTTTCTCAGAACAGAGTTTGTGTAAACCTGTGTGTCTGTCTTCCATATTATCCTAATGGCCACAGATAATATACGAACTTTCGGGGATAATCTGTAATCCAAGCAGGTGGGAGAGTAAAGCAGCCAAACTTCATTGATAGTCTGAGCTACACTGTGAAACTGTTTCAAAAACAGAAAGAAACAATGGTAACAAACAAACAAAACCAAAAGGAAATAGAAATATCACCCCAACCAAGGAAACATTTTCCTAAATGTTCTCTGGTTTTAGATATTTGGTTGACAACCTCTTTCTCATATGAAATTATAATCAAAACAGCTAAAATAGTTTTATGTTTAAATAACTGTAACATCACTCAACCCCATGCCACTGTGTGAAGCTGTTGATCATCAGCCAACCAAAAAACAGTAGTGAAAAACATTTAGGGAGAGGCAACCATAGATAAAAATCAGGAAAAAAAAAAGACAGGGACACACAAGATGACTCAGAACATTAAAGCATTTCCTGTGAAGCCTGAGTTTGAACTCCAGGCGCTACGTGCTGGGGTTTTACTATTTCACTATTGCAGGTTGTATTCTTGACCTGTATGTACATGTTACTGCATGTGCCATTACATGTGCAAACACATGCAAAGGAAAAGAACAGATAAATAGTCATGAATAAGGACATATGTCATCAAGCAAACAAGGGACTAACAAACTCAACTCTTTGGATTTCTGAATATTCTGTAAACTAAAATGTCCATGTTTCTCCAAGATTAAACACACAAAACCTAAACATAGCACAGGAGGCTCAGATGAGCTCCAGATGATGGAGGGTTGACAACTTTATATTCATTTACAAAACTATGAGAGTAGCATATCAAAATAAAGATGACTTATTGAGCACACTAAGAAGAAACAGAATGTATTTTGAGATAAATGTGATCAAAGACTATGTGACTGTATTTGTCAGATAAGTGGCTTTTATATCACACAGAATATTAGAATAAAAGCAAACATGAATAGTTTTACATATATTTTAGAAAAGGTAAATCATGTGCTTTTATTTGCTTTCTGTTGCTATGATAAAACACACTGATGAAAGGAACTTAGAGAAATGTGGTGGTTTGAATAAGCCCTATAGGCTCATATATTTTAATGATTAGGCATTACAGAGTAGAACTGTTTGAGACAGATTAGAAATATTAGAAGGTCTTGATTTCTTAGAGGAAGAGTGTCATTGGCGTGGACCTCGAGGTTTCAAAAGTTCAAGCCAGTCCCAGTTTCTTTTCTTCTTCCTGCTATGGAAGAATGTCTATGATCAGGGTGTAAAGCTCTCAGCTACTATTCTAGTACCATGCCTATCTGCTTCCTACCCTGATTAGCATGGATTAACAGTCTAAAGCTGTATGCATGTCCCCAGCTAAATGTTTTCTATTAAAAGGTTGCCTTGGTTTGGTTATGAGTCTCAGTTTCTGCTTTGATACACTGCTAGGTAGAGTCTTTCAGAGGCCGTCTGTGGTAGGACCCTGTCGTGTTACTTGTTTTCTCCTACATCGCATTTGTTTTTTTGTTTATCTTCTTTAGGTGTATAGATTTCAGTATGTTTATCCTATCTTATAGGTCTATATAAGTGAGTATATACCATGTGTGTCTTTCTGCTTTTGGGATACCTCACTCAGGATGATCTTTTCTAGGTCCCACCATTTGCCTGCAAATTTCATAATTTCCTCCTTTTTAATTGCTGAGTGGTATTCCATTGTGTAAAAATACCATAATTTCTGTATCCATTCCTCCATTAAAGGACATCTGGGTTGTTTCCAGGTTCTGGCTATTACAAATAAAGCTGCTACAAACATGGTTGAGCAAATGTCCTTGTGTACTTGAGCAACTTTTGGATATATGCCCAGGAGTGGTATAGCTAGGTCTTGAGGAAGTGCTATTCCTAGTTCTCTGAGAAAGCACCAGATTGATTTCCAAAGTGGTTGTACAAGTTAACATTCCCACCAGCAATGGAGGAGGGTTCCCCTTTCTCCACAACCTCTCCAGCATGTGTTGTCACTTGAGTTTTGATCTTAGCCATTCTGACAGGTGTAAGGTGAAATCTCAGGGTCATTTTGATTTGCATCTCTCTGATGGCTAAGGATATTGAGCATCTCCTTAAGTGTTTCTCTACCATTCTATACTCCTCTACAGAGAATTCTCTGTTTACCTCCGTACCCCATTTTTTAATTGGCTTGCTTGATTTATTGCTTTTTAACTTCTTTAGTTCTTTATATATCCTGGATATCACCCCTCTGTCAGATATAGGGTTGGTGATGATCCTTTCCCAGTCCGAAGGCTGTCATTTTGTTCTGACAACAATGTCTTGCTTTACAGAAGCTTTTCAGTTTCATGAGGCAGAGAATCATATGAAAGAAAGGGGAGTTAATATGATATGGAGAGGATAGGAGCTCCAGAAGGACCAACTATCTGGGCACAGGGGTCTTATATGAGACTATTTCTCCAACCAAGGACCATGGATGGATATAACCTAGAACCTCTGCTTGCCTTTAGCCCATGGTAGCTCAATATTCAAGTGGGTACCCTAGTAAGGGAAATAGGGGCTATTGCTGACATGAACTCAATGGCGGGCTTGTTGACCTTCCCATCCTGCAAGGGAGGAGCAGCCTTGCTAGGCCACAGAGGAGGACTTTGCAGCCAGTCCTGAAGAGACCTGATAAACCAGGGTCAGATGAAAGGGGAGGAGGTCCTCCCCTATCAGTGGACTTGGAAAGGGGCAAGGAGTAGACAAGGGAGGGAGGGTGGGATTGGGAAGGAATGAGGGAGCAGGATTCACCTGGGACACAGAGTTAATAAAATGTAACTAATAACAAAAAAAAGAGAAAAAAATTTGCCTTGTATATGTTGTCTCTTCACAACTATAGAACAGTAACTAAAGCAGAAAGGAAAGTGTTCATTTGACTTACAATTCCAGGTCACAGTCCATCATTGGGGAAGTCAGGAACTCAGACAAGAACTTGAAAGCAGAAATGGGGGGGGGGGTGTAACATACTGGCTCATTCTTAGAATCAAGCACAGCTAGTTTTTGTTGTTTGCTTTTTTTAATAGTTTAAGATCATGTGCTTAGGTGCTTCCCACACTGGGCTAGGCCCCCCTACATCAATGTGTTGGTATTTTGATGGGAATTGCATTGAATCTGTAGATTGCTTTTGGTACAATGGCTATTTTTATTATGTTAATTTTACCAATCCATGAGCATGGGTTATCCTCCTGTCTTCTGATTTCCTCTCCAAATTCTTTCTTTAGATACCTGAAGTTCTTGCCACAGAGGTCTTTGACTTCCTTGGTTAGAGTTACACCAAGATACTTTATATTATTTTTGGCTATTGGGAAAGGTGTAGTTTCCCTAGTTTCTTTGTCAGCTCATTTGTTATTTGTATACAGGAGTTCTACTGATTTTTTTTATTAATCTTGTATTCAGTCACTTTGTTGAAGGTGTTTCTCAGATGTAGGAGCTCTCTGGTGGAACGTTGGAGGTCACTTATGTATACTGTCATATCATCTGCAAATAGCACTACTTCGACTTTTTCCTTTCTGATTGTATCCCTTGATCTCCTTTATTTGTCTTATTGCTCTAACTACAACTTACTGTATTGAAGAGATATGGAGAGAATGGCAGCCTTGTTTAAATTTCCAATCTTAGTGAAATTGCTTTGAATTTTCTCCATTTAATTTGATGTTGGCTATTGGCTTACTGTATATAACCTTTATTATGTTTAGGTATGGGCCTTTTATCTCTGATCTCTCCAAGGTTTATATTGTAAAAGAGTGTTGTGTTTTGTTAAAGGCTTTTTCTTTATCTAATGAGATTATCATGTGAATTTTTTCTTTCAGTTTGTATATAAGGTATATTACATTGATGGATTTTTGTATCTTGAACCATCCCTGCATCCCTGGAATGAAGCCTGCTTGATCATGCTGGATGATATATTTGGAATGTTCCTCAATTTGGTTTGCAAGTATTTTATTGAGTATTTTTTGCATCAAAGTTCATGAGTAAAATCAGTCTGAAACTATCTTTCCTTGTTGAGTCTTAGTGTGGTTTGGGTATCAGGGTGACTGTGGCTTCCTAGAATGAGCTTGGTAGTGTTCCTTCTGTTTCTATATTGTGGAATAGTTTGAGGAGTGTTGGTGTTAGGTCTTCTTTGAATGTCTGGCAGAATTCTGCACTAAAGCCATCTGGCCCTGGGCTTTTTTGTTTGTTTGGGAGACTTTTGATGACTGCTTCTCTTTCCTTAGGGGTTATCAGACTGTTTGATCTGTTTACCTGCTCTTGATTTAACTTTGGTCAGTAACATATATCAAGAGAATCATCCATCTATTTATTTATTTATTTATTTATTTATTTATTTATTTATTCATTTATTTTAGATTTTCCAATTTTTTGGAATACAGGCGTTTGAAGTAATACCTAATGAGTTTTTGGATTTCCTCCATGTCTGTTTTTATGTCCCCCTTTTCATTTCTGATTTTGTTAGTTTAGGTAGTCTCCCTATGCTGTCTAATTAGTTTGGCTATCTTGTTGATTTTCTCAAAGAATGAGCTCTTGGTTTCATTGATTCTTGGTTTTGTTCTCTTTGTTTCTAATTTATTGTTTTCAGCCCCGAGTTTGATGATTTCCTTTTGTCTATTACTGTTTGGTGTGTTTGCTTTGTTTTGTTCTTGAGCTTTCAGGTGTGCTGTAGTTGCCAGTATGGATTCTGTCCAATTTCTTTATGCAGGCACTAGGTACTTTCCTCTTAGCACTGCTTTTGTTGTGTTCCAAAAGTTTGGGTATGTTTTGCCTTCATATTCACTGAATTATAGAAAGTCTTTAATTTCTTTATTTTATCCCTGACCCAGTGGTCATTGAGTAGAGAGTTGTTCAGTTTCCATGAATTTGTTAACTTTCTGCTGTTTCTGTTGATGTTGAGTTCCAGCTTTATTCCAAGGTAGTTTGATAAGATGCAGGGGATTATTTCAATATTCTTCTATCTGTTGAGGCTTGCTTTGTGACTGAGTATATGGTCAGTTTTGGAGAAGGTTCCATGATGTACTGAGAAGAAGATATATTCTTTTGTGTTTAGGTGACATATCCTGTATATATCTGTTAGGTCCATTTGATTCTTGACATCTGCTAGTTTCATTATTCCTCTATTTAGTTTCTGTCTCAATGATCTGTCCATTGGTAAGATTGGGTGTTGAAGTCTCCCATTATTAACGTGTGGGTTTCAATGAGTGATTTAAGCTTTAGTAATGTTTCTTTTATGAATATGATTGTCCTTGTTTTTGAGGCATAGATGTTCAGAATTGAAATGTTATCTGGATGAGTATGAAGTGTCCTTCTCCATCTCTTTAGATTAACTTTGGTTGAAAGTCTATTTTATTAGATGACTATACCAGCTTGCTTCTTGGGACCGTTTGCTTAGAGTACCTTTTTCTAGCCCTGTACTCTGAGGTAATATCTGTCTTTATTGCTGAGGTGTGTTTCTTGTATGCATCAGAAATATGGTTCCTGTTTTTGCATCCATTTTGTTATCCTGTGTCTTTTTATTAGGGAGTTGAGGCCATTGAGGTTGAGAGATATTGATGACCAGTGGTTGTTAATTCTTATTATATTGATGTTGTTGGTGGTAGAGTGTATGTGTGTCTGCCTCCTCCCTTTTGGTCTTGCTGCTGTTTAGTTAATTTATTTTCTGTGTTTTCCTGGGTGTTTCCTTGGATTGGGGTTTTCCTTTTCATATCTTCACTAGGGCTGGAGTTGTGGCTAGGTACTGTTTAAATTTGATTTTTGTCATGGAATACATTGTTTTCTCCATCTATGGTGATTGAAAAATTTGCTGGGTATAGTAGTCTGGTTTGACATCTGTGTTTTCTTAGTGTCTACATGACATATGTACAGGCTCTTCTGGCTTTCATTGTCTCTGTTGAGAAGTCAGGTTTAACTCTGAGGTTTGGCTGCTGCAGAGGAGCATTCCTGTGAGTGGGGGCCAGTGCTCTGTGCAGGCAGATCCACACCTGGCTCCACGGGATCTTGTGCTGCTCCTGAGCTCAAGGGACAGCTGTGGGGGTCCTGGAATTGTGATCTCCTGCTGTCATGATGTAATCTTCCATCGGGGAAAACACTGATGTTGGTCAGCTGTTAGGTTACTGATTGTATCCACCGTCTCTGCTCATCTGCCACTTAGATATAGTACAATCTGGCCGCTGCCATCTTGGAAGCTTATTTATCATTTTCATTTCATTAGAAATTCTTTCTAACAAGACTGAGTTAGTTGGCTCACATTTAATTCCTGCACTTGTAGCTGAGAAGGTGGATTTCTGTTAGTTTGAAACCAGCCTGGTCTAAATAGAGACAGCCAGCTACACAGAGAGACTCTGCCTCATATGTTTCTCTTCACTCAATTTTTCCCAGTACCTCCCCATACTTATTACTTTTATGTTAGGTATTTCATAGTATCCAATTTCCTGGATCTTTTGTGTCAGGAGTTTTTAGATTTAACATTTTCTTTGACTGATATATTAATTTCTTCTCTTTCTATGCCCGAGATTTGCTCTTCATTGCTTGAATTCTGTTGGTGATGCTTGCATGTGTTGTTCCTATTCCTTTCCCCAGGTTTTCCATTTTGTGTTTTTTTTTATTGTTTCTACTTCTATTTTCAGGTCTTGAACAGTTCTATTCATTTCCTTCACTTGTTTAATTGTGTTTTCCTGTATTTTTAAAGGAATTCATTCATTTCCTCTTTAAAGGCCTGTATCATCTTTATAGTGTTGGGTTTAAGGTCATCTTCTTTTGCTTTTTCTGTGTTATGATATCCAAGGCTTGCTGTAGTAGCTGGGTTCTGGTGGTGTCATATTGCCCTGTCTCTTGTTGGTTGTGTTCTTATGCTTGCTGTTAGCCATCTGACTGCTCTTGGTTTTGGCTAAATGGTTCCATTGCAGGACTCCTTGGGGAAGCAGTTAAAGCCATGGACCTGACAATCTCAAGGAACTTCCCAGTGCTCACCTTGGTAGCTCTATCTCAGATGGAGCTATATGTTCTTGTGGTTCCTCAGACCTCCTCGTAAAGATAGGGCAAGCTTTGTTCCTGACAATGGAGCTCACGGGACAGAGGGTAGCTCACCTCTGCTGACTCTGCTGGCCATGCTCCAGGTGGATCAGGCAGGCAGGGATTTGGTGGGAAGGGCTCTTCCCACCAAATGCCCGGCCACAGGACTCCTTGGGATGGTAGGTGATGGAGGTCTTGGACAGCATGCAGCTTATCTCTGCTGGCTGTCATGGAATGATTTCTAATGATATTCTGTTATAGTCATAGATCGGTGCCTTGTCTATTCGTTATCAGGGAGGCTTTCTCCAGCAGGAGACATAAGTGGGCACAGCCAGAAATTATGCAGATAAGAACCATAATTGGAAGTCTCCATCGGACCCTCTCCTCAGAGAAAAGGGGATCTTGCTGAGGAAAGATTGTAGGAGTCAGAGGGGATGGAAGATACAAGAAGAAGAAGGCCCATTGAATCAACTAAGCAGGGCTCACATCAGCTCACAGAGACTGAAGCTGGCATGCACAGGGCCTGCCTGGGTTTGCACCATGTCCTCAGTATATATGTTATGGTTGTTAGCTTGTTGTTTTCGTGGGACTCCTAACAGTGGGTGTAGTTATAGCTCTGACTCTTTTCCCTACTCTTGAGATTATTCCTGTTTTGATGCCTTGTTCAGCTTAAATATGAGGGTTTTTGCCTTGTCTTATTGTGTATTGTTTTATCTTTTTTGGCTGTCATTTCTTAGAGGCCTGCTCTCTTCTGAAGAGGGAATGGATTCAGAGTAAATATAGAGGAAAGAGAAAGCGGGGAGAAACTGGAGTGAGTGGGGGGAGGGGAAACTGGTTGTAATGTATTGTATGAGAGAAAGTTCTATTTTTTGATTAAAAAAAAAGAATTATTTTTCACAACAGATCACCTGTCTTTGCTAGAATTAACACTTTTGGATTGCACCCTATTTTTTTGATTTCAAACCAGAATCTTTGCCTCTTTGCTATTTGCATCTGGCTAACATACTTTAGCCTACCTTCTAATATTGTCACTTGAATCACTTTTTAGGAGGTAACATGGTGTTTATGTCTTGTGAATATAACTGTTGTTTTTCAGTTTATATTTAATTCCAGGCACCTAATCCTATAAATTCCTGGAAGCACATACTTAAAGAAAGTCTCTGGGGGATATTTGTCACTACTTTACATTGCTATTACTATTATTTTACTGTGACTATTTCTTAAGGATCTTGCTCTTCAGCAGTGTATTAACTTTTGTGTTTATTTTCTATTTATATTTCTGAAATACCGTCTCTTATGAAAAAATACATGGGTTCCATTTCTCTCAATGGACCCACCAATAATGACATGAAAGAAAAACATGTTCAATGTATTAAAGGACCTTGTTGGGATTAATAAGACACCAAAAGGAAAGCTATTATGCCAGTGTTGGGCCTTTCAAGGTGCCTCCTCTGGTGGGATCAGAGCCCTGATTGGTTAGCAAAAGAAAATTCCAAAAATTTCTGTCCTGGTCTATTTTGCTTCTCGACTACTTTAGGTCAAGATTACATATTACTATGAATTTAGTACACTACGGCCCCTCAATGACAGTAGATCATAGAGTTTGGTGAAGGCTGGTATAAATGTAGCTTGAAGGCATTAATTTATACAGAATGAGAGAGAAGCTGAGGTTTCATTGTATCTTTAAGACCACAGCTACTAAGCATATGTGAGTTCTTCTGGAGCACAAAAGTTTTATAGAAGAAAATATTCCAAAACAAACAATAACAAAAACACCAGCCACCACTAACCTAGTACTGATAATTTCTTGTTAAATTTTGCTTTCAAAATGTTTTACACACACTATGGAAAATACATAGTTCTGTTCGCATATATTAAAAAGAATACATGACTCTGTCATAGTCAAAATGCTACCAACAGTGAAATTTTATTCTTGAAAACATATCAATTAAAATATTTGTATCCATAATGACATTCTTATTTTGACATATTGATGTCAATGGGATGTTAATTTTTGATGTTTTCATCCTTTTGTCATTTAATTAATTGTTCCTCCATAATTTAATTAAATGAGTACTGTCATAAGACTAATTATATCATATCTCTGAGTGACATGATCTGTGAAATGATTTTAAAATATGTTATACTTGCTTCATTTTGCCCCAGGGAAGTTCTGATAGAAAAGAACGCATTAATATCGTAGCACATATAAATTAAATTAGAAGGGTTCTTTGGGTATGGATTTAATTACTTCGTGGAGATTAGTTTTTTTTAAAGAACTGTCGAGGGAAGGAATATGAAGTAGAAAATATAAGTATTGACTGTCTTCAGAACATTTAAATGTTGTTAACTAAGGTAATTTGGATACTTGATACTTTGAACCTCCCCCAGGGAATGCTGGGATCATTGTGCTATGTTTCATTTCCATTCAAATTGCAGTTAGCTAGTGGTAAGAGATGGGTCCATATTTTAATTTTTATTTGATCTTGAAATTTTTACATGTATATATACTTTAAGTTTTATTTACTTATTATGTATATGTATATGTGCTTACATGATCTAGTGGGCACTACATGTGTACAGTACCCATGAAATTTATAGGGCATTGGATCTTCTGGAACTGGAGTTATAGGTGGTTGTGGTCCACTTCATGTGGGTGCTGGGAATAGAACCTGGGTTCTCCCTAAGAGTAGTAATTGTTCTTAACTGCTGAGCCATGTTAGCCTTCACTTGTAATTTGTCTAGATCTTTTTATGTTTTTTAAGACAAGATCTTATCTGTAAAACATCAAATTTACAGAATTGTTTTGAGAGTGAGTTACGTTATATAAAACCTGCAATCCAGAACCTGGTATAAGAAGCTATAGTTTATAAAATAAAATAAAAAAGGAATGATAGTGTTGCTTATTTTACTGTTAAAAAAGCATAATTTGCAACAAAAGTGGGAAAATCATCCTAAACTAGGTTATAATATGCATTACTTCAATCTATCTCATATGTAGTGTGGGAGGGGTTGTGAATGGTAAGAAAATTTAAGATCTACTCTTTACAGACCTAAAAAAACTAAACAATAAAGAGTACCCTAGGGAAGATGCTTAATTCTCGTTCAGAACAGCAAACAGAATAGACACCAGAAGCAGTGGAAAAGAGGGAACAGGATGGAAGCCTGCCATAGATATTCTCTGAAAGGCTCCACCCGACAGAAGATCAAAGCAGATTCAGAGACTCACAGGTAAACTTTGGGCAGAGGGCAGGGAGTCTTATGGAAGAATTAGGGGATAGAAGGACCTGGAAGGGGCAGGAGCTCCACAAGGAGACCAACAAAGCCAACATATCTGATCCTAGGGGAGTCCTTCAGAGAGAGAACCTCGACCCCCTGCTCAGATATAGCCCTTAGGCAGCTCAGTCTCCATAAGGGTTCCTGAATAACAGGAGGAGGGGCAGTCTCTGACATGAACTCAGTGGCCTGTTCTTTGATCATTTCCCCTTGGCAGGGCAGCCTTGCCAGGCCACAAAGGAAGAGAATCCAGGCAGTCCTGATGAGACTTGATAGGCTAGGGTCAGATGGCAAGAGAAGAAGACCCCACCTCTCTCAGTAGACTAGGTGAGCCGGTAGGGGAGGAAGAAGAAGGAAGGTAGGAAGGGACGGGACGGGAGGAGGTGATGAAGGGGCTACAATTGGGATATAAAGTGAATAAATGGTAAATAATAAAATATTTAAAAAATGGAAGAAAATCTACTCTTGGTGATTATCAAGTGTATAATGCACTGGGTTTTGGTTTGTTTGTTTTATTTTTGTTCCGTTTTTTAATTGATTTTTTTCACTTTACATCCAGATTGCAGCCCCCTCCCTCCTCTCCCCCTACCCTCCCACTCTCTCACCCCATTCCTCCTTTCTCTTCAAAAGAGGGACTCCCCCACTCCCAGCCATACCAACCTTCCCTACCACATCAAGTTGTATCAGGACTAAGTGCATCTTCTTCCACTGAGTCCAGACAAGGTAGCCCAGCTAGAATAAAGTTATCCAAAAGCTGGCAATAGAATCCATGTCAGAAAGCCTACATGTCAATTGCTAGGGGACCCACATGAAGATCAAGATGTCCATCAGCTATATATGTGTGGGAGTCTAGGTCCAGTCCATGTATGCTCTTTGATTGGTGGTTCTGTCTCTGTGACTCCCCATGGGCCTAGGTAAGTTGACCTTGTTGGTCTTCTTGTGGAATTCTTGTCTCTTCCAGGTCCCTCTACTCCAAACTCTTCCAGAGCCTCTTAGAGGACAGCTATGCTAGCCTCCTGTCTACAAGCAAAGCAGAATATCATTAATAGTGTCAGCAGCTGGCTCTCTCCCATGGGGTGGGTTGCAAATTGGGCCAGTCATTGGTTGTCCAGTTCCTCAATCTCTGCTCCATCTTTATCTCTGAACATCTTGTAGACAGGGTAAATTTTGGGTTGAAGTTTTTGTGGGTGGGTTGGTGTCCTCTCCCTGCACTGGAAGTCATGCCTGGCTACAGGAGATTGACAGTTCAGCCTCCATATGCCCTGTTGCTAGAAGTCTTAGCTAGGGTCACCCTCATATACGCCCAGGAGCATACCTGGTCATAGGTCTCCAGCTTGTACCAGAGATGCCTTCCTCATTCATTTCCCTTCTTTCTCTCATCCCTCTTCCCATCCCACCCTTGCTCCTCCCACATCTTATCTCTACCCTCATTACCCTTCCCACTCCATCTCTACCCCATTCCTTATCTTCATACACTTCTTTTTTATTTCCGCTTTGAGTGAGATTCAAGCATCCCCGTTGGGACCTTCTCGTTATTTAGTTTCTTTGGGTCTGTGGATTGTAGTATGGTTATCCTGTACTATATGGCTAATATATGCTTATAAGTCAGTACATGTCATGTGTGTCTTCCTGGGTCTGAGTTATCTTGCTCAGAATGATCTTTTCTAGTTCCATCAATTTCACTGCAAATTTCATGATTTCCTTGTTTTTAATAGCTGAGTAATAGTCCATTGTGTAAAGGTACTATAGTTTCTTTAACCATTTTTCAGTTGAGGAACGTGTGAGTTGTTTCTAGCTTCTGGCTATTATATATAAAGCTGCTATGGTCATAGTTGTGCATATGCCTTTGATGTATGGTAGAGCGTCCTTTGAGTATATGTCCAGGAATGCTACAGCTGGTCTTGAGGTAGAAATATTCCCATTTTTTAAGAAAGCGCCAGACTATTTCCACAGTGGGTATACAAGTTTGCACTGTCACCAGCAATGGAGGAGTGTTCCCCTTTAATCACCAGCATGTGCTAGCCCTTTATATATATATATATATATATATATATATACACATACATATATACATATATTATATATGTATATCAAGAAAAGACTTGTAATATCATTTCATATTATAATACTATATTAATTATAGAGTGATGCCAGTGGGTGGTGCATTTGCCATATATCAGGATTAGAAGACTGCTGCTGATGTCCTCACATGGGAAGGGAAATGGGGCGTTTTTATTAATTGTTTTAGTAAGCCTTGTGCTAGAGTTCAGATTCAGCTCGTGCATATGCTGTGTTAGTACTTTGGCTGGTTGTTTAAACATTGATAGGTGGCGAATAAGAGAAGCATTCCTTTTAAATGAAAGAAGCTTCATGGGCTTGGCCTCTAAGTGTAGTCATACCATCAACACCATGGAGGACTGTGACTCTACAGAGATAATGAAGCTCCTGCCTCAGTGTCCTAACCTTGTCTCCACTTTGCAGTGAACACAGTAATTTGACATTGCCTTACCCTAGTGGACTAAGAATCGAATCCATCATGCTATAAATGCATCTCAAAAAAAAATTCTAGGGGTTTGATTTCAAACTCTAACCAGAAAATTAGTCCCGAGTACTGGTTTTGTCACATATAATTGTGTACCCATGTTGAGCTTCCTTTATTTGAGGATTTTAGAGCAGATTAAGTTTATATTAAATCAGGTCTTTCTTCTCTCTTGTTATTGTTTGAATCTAAATCTTTAAACAAGAGTCCATCAACACAACCTCTGAGGCTGCCAAGAACGGGTCTGTTCTCCCACTGCAGTGACCGGCAGTTGATTTTTTTGAGCTTCCTGCTTTTCTCCACTGATGGAAATTTAAGCAGCTTAAATCTTTCCTACAAATTACCAGGTCATTTAAAAATAAATTTGGCTCATTTTAATCTAATTCCTAATGCACAACGGCCTGGGGAGTTATTTTCAGCTCCGTTTGTTGCAGTTTGTAATTATCACAGCCCCTTTAAAGAAAAGAAAAGTAACAGGACTATATTTTATGTGAATTACCAATGATCTTCAGAGCAACTCATATTTAAGGTGAGTAATGGAGGAAATGAAAGGCAGAATGGGTAATGAGGCTGACTGAGGAACCTAACAGACAATAAAAATAAACGGGAACTGGGCAGAGTCCAGGTGCTAATGCACTTTTTTTTTTTGGTTTGTTTTGTTTTTACCTTTGAAGGTAAAAATATTCTAGATCTGCAAGTAATGACAATTAATGTCAATGCTTGAAATCACTTCATAAATTTTCAAGCCTGCTGAGTCATTGATTCTACCAGTCTAAAGTTGCCAATGAAATTTGACTTCTTTTCTCATTCGGAGAAGACAGGAAACACATGCTTAGGTTTTGAAATGAATAGTGTGATTCAGCCATTGATTAAACTAGAGGGGATTTCTTTGACTTGCCAAGCCCAGATTACAAACTCTGAATTGATTTCTTACTCTTCCGTGTTCTGTGTGTTATAACAGTGAGGGAATTACAGGAATCCTTTTCGTAGCTCAAATGGAAACTTCCATTTCCAATATTCTTCACAGTGTTAGATTCACAAGTGTAGAAGCACCTGCAAGGTGTAAATCAAAGATTTCGGAAACTTGGACGAAGGAGAGATGCTATTTCCTTTGGGAAAGGGAGGGGGGACTCTGAGAAGTCATCATGGCAGAGATGACATTTGACAGTGTGTTAGTCATCTTTCTTTCACTGGAGCAAATCATGGAGATAAATCAATTTCTAGAGAGAATATTTGTTTTGTTTTACAGTTATGGAGTTTGTGTATAGGACACTGGTTGGAGGAGGTGGACCATCACAGCAGTAATATATAGCTAAGCATGGCTAGGACGGGGGAAGAAAATAAGGGACTAGTTGGAGACAAGTTCCATGTACATTCACTGGCATGGCCCCATGGTCTAAGTATGGTCACACTATGCCCCATCTTTTAATATTACCAAACTGGGAACCAAATCTTTTCATGAAGAGGCAGTTGGGGAAGATTCTAAGTTCAAATATCATAAAAAGAAAAGGTTGAGCATTGATCAAATTTATATAAGGTAGATATATGGGTGCCAGGGACATTTGAATTCATTTGCTGAGGGAAGGAAAATAGTACCATTACAATCTGACAAGAAACTTAGTTTTGGCCAGGGGCTAGCAGGCAGTTTGCTTATGCAGCAGGTGGGCCAGATGGTAGAATGCTTGACCTAAGTGTTTGAATTTTCTGCTGTGGACAGTTATGATGAGCTTGGGAATCTCTTTAATTCCTTCAAACCTTTCTAAACAAGTGCCATTCTGTTGTTTTGGCATTTTTGGCATTTTAATGGAGGATTTTTAATTTCCCTCTCCCCCCAACTTAGAGTGAACAGAAGGAGCAGTACTTCTAAAATAATATTGACATATGAGCTAGCGTTCTACAAACATGAAAGAGAATAATTAGCAAACATATGTTTGATTCAAATTTAAGTTAAAAACAGTCACACATGTTTAAAAATGGATGCCTTCCCCTTTGCATGACAAATAGCTAATAAACCAATCATACTTAATGTGATGTCTTAACTATTTCATTTAATTCTTCTTGCGTACCTGAGATGATGGTAACCATAAAAAAAAAAAAAAGACAGCCAGCATCTCCAATCTTAGTCTGAATGCTGTGTATGTAATATTCCTGCAATTCTTACCGTCCCAGGAACTAGGTGCTGTTATTGTTCCTATTGAACAGTTGAAAGGACTGAAGGACTGAGATGTAGGATATTGTTCTAATAAGCAGCTTGTGGCTGGCAGAGTGAGGATGTTAACCTAACTTTTTGTCTTCAGCCTCCACCCTTCTATACATTCTAGGTTCTGTCTCCTAATAGAGTGGTAATCATAACTCAGGCTACGGAAACATACTGGGTCCAAGAAGAAAAGCAACAAACACAAAGCCTTCTGGAAAGAGTAAGCTGTGATCGCCCTAAATGTACTTCTAACCAGTATCTAGAAATGGATGACTCGTGGCTGCAACAAGTGGATTTCTTTTATAACATCCAGTAACTATTAGTCCATTGGAGCTATGGCTGTAGCTGGATCAAGTGATTGTTTCACAGGATGAGTGCATAGAGAATGATGTTGGTAGTTGATAGAGGGTACCTTGTGGTATCTCGCAATTTGTATAATCTCCTTTAATAATAACAAGAGAAAGATTTCCAAAATCCTACGTAGGCCCGGAATAAGCAGTGCCTCATTGTTTTCTTGTTATAGCCCAGGAAAAATCCTGCAGAGATTTAAAACAAACAAACAAACAAAACAAATTGCTGTTAATTTTCTTCTACATCTTCCATTTATTTTGTTTAGGCTTCTTGGCTTCTGGGGTATTGGGGTGATATTGAGAATTTGGTTGTACTGTATGTGTTATAGAATGCCAACCAGCATCCCTACCTTCATCTACTAGTATCTCTCCAGTGTGCCATCAAAATTATCTCTAGACCATGACAAATGATGCCTCCTGTTGAATATACCACTTCAAGCCGAGACATGTCTTTTCTTCTCTACTGGGGTGACTTACCACTTTAGAAGTATTTATTTTAATTTCATCTGACTGAGCGGATAAGTTAAAACACCAGGTAGTATGTAGACTTAGCAGTTTCCAGGGCACAGTCAATAGTGATTTCATAAAATTTCCAAATCCTTGCTCTTCGTGTTTCCTTTCCCCCTTTTCCCACTCTGCAGTTGCTCTATTGATGTATCCCACTCTGTAAAATTTGAGAGTAATACCTGCCTGGATAGGTGTCTGGATTGTAAAGAAACCATCTTCTCTCTGGGACTTTGCAACTGTAAGGTTTTTGAGGGCAGTTTTCCAGCTGCGTTTTGTTATGTACTAGCCCTGCATGCATGCCCAATCATCTGGTATACTAGCATGCTGAGAGGTTAGATAGACTGTTTCCCTGGCAACATTATCTGTCTGAACGGCTAGTCCTCTACTCAGTTTAACAGTCATGCTCAAAACTGTCAGGAAGACTAGAGATGAAAAATATTAAAGCCCAGAATAATGTTGGAAGTATTATTGCCATATACTAAAAGCAAGGTTGAGACATCCAACAGAATTCACAGTATTCATTATATTTCCAGCACCTTTTCATCTATTTCCTAGCCTATTTCAGAAAACGCGTGGTGTCACAAAGGAGTGTGAATCTACAAATAGCAAGGCCTTTTGTAGCAGACGCTTATTTTCAAAATATTTCCTTAAATCCATGGACTTGATCAGAAACATGGAACACTCAGTTCTCTTAGTAAAATGTGTTTGGGGTGGGTGAGATAAATATCAATGAAGGTTGCTATAAAATATGGACTTAACTTTATATTCATGTAAGCCTAAGGTCAGATGTGCCACTGTGGCCCAGCAAGTCTTTGAAACTTAGAAAATGTGTGAGCCTATGCTTTTCTCTTCTACATGTAATGCCTTCAGTTGGATTTGAAGCTGCGAGTTTGATATTTTAATTCTGTATCAGTCAATATTGGTTGGCATGATAGGGCTTATCTGAATCTACATTTGGGGAATCACTACTTTTCAGACACCTTTGTTGATCATTCAGTTACCATGCCATGGTAATATGTTTCTACACATCTGCTTTTCAGTAAGACTTTTTGCTTACAGAGGCAAAAATTGGTCCTAAGGACCAGATGCAGAACTACTTCAGTTCACTTCGAGAAGCTTGCTAATTTTGAAAAGAATCTTTTATGTCCATGAAGACTTTAAGGGAAGAAAGTTTTACATATTTATTTTCTGGAAAGGGGGACTGAAATGAACAAGATCTACAAATTGTACATGTTCTGGATATAAGCATAGTTTTTCCAAACTTTTTGACTGTTTGCTTTCTTGGTCACCAACAAATCTAGGAATAGAGACAGCCAAGGTCTTGTCTTATTCTCATTGATGGTGGTCCTCCTTCGACTTCTTTCTGCCCCTGACTCCCAGACATGAGATAGTCATTGGCACTGGCCTCTGTAGCATATACATACAAAATGACATACAGTTGAGTTTATGAGGTAAAGCACCAGGCACGACATAGCCTTGACAGTATCTAGGTAATGGTGTTCAAAATGTATTTTAGATGTTGCTTGCTCTGTTTCATTCTCCATTCCCATTCCTTTGGGTGGGCTTAGTATTTAACACATATAATTATCACATGGAATTTAGGAAGAAAGATGAAATAAGGAAAACTACTTCCTTGTTATAATCAGCCTTGTAGCTTTACCACGCTGTATGTTCAAAGTGACAGACTTGACCCTGGAGGAGAGATTTATTCCAAGGGTGTGTGGATGTTGTCCTCTCTGATTACCTGCCTGAGCTCTTTTAAATCTGTAGCTCAATGGGGGTACCAGTTAAGCAGTTAGCCCATGTGGGGTGAACATTGACTGGGAACCCTGGAAATTTTGGGCTTATGGTGGAGTCATGAGATTTATTGCTAGCAGAGGGAAAATTAGCCAGAAGCATATGTGGCAGTGGCATTTTCTCTGCCTCTGTAATAGAATCACAGAGATTATAAAGTTGTTACGCAATGGGCATGGGGTTGGGGTGGAGAGCCAAGGGATTATGTGGCATTTCCTACATTGTCTTGTCAAGAGTGCAGCATTGCTGGGCAGGGGTGAAAGAGGTGGAGTTAGCTGTGGGTTGCTATGGCCTCAGTTCCTCCTGCAGAGTGCAGGGTTGCTGGGCAGGGGGTGGTAGCTGCAGGGAAGCTGCAGAAGCATGTTTTCTGGTGAGTTTTATTATATGGGAGTTTGTTTGTTTGAATTTTCAAAACAAGGTTTCTATGTGTAGCCTTGGCTGTCCTAGACAAACTTTGTAGACCAGGTTGGCCTTGAACTCACAGGATTCACCTGCCTCTGCTTCCCTGAGTGCTGGGATTACAGCTGTGCACCACCACACCCAGCTTATATGGGATTTTAAAAGGACCCATATTTTCTTAATCTGGGACTTCTTTTAATGTGATGAGGTATCTCCCATTCTCCCATGATAGAAAAAGAAAGAAAACACTTTATTTTTGCTAGGGGCCAGTGCAGCAATGTGGGGCATTCCTCAGTGTCCCCCAAGTAAGTCAGACTACAAATATCAGAAAAACCAGTAACAAACCTAAATTGATTTTAACTGGTCATTGCATAACTGTTTTGTTTTTTTCTTTTTTCTTTTTTCCAACATCCAAGCGGGCTGTTGGGGTCCAGGTGGAGGTTTTGGAAACTTCTACTAAAGCCAAGGAGTCACCCTGGCCAGAAGGTGTCAGTTGCCATTGCAACATGCCTGAACCCAATGTGGCAATGCAAACCGAAAACAAAGAAGGAAAAGTTAGAGTGACAGCCTCTCAGCTTGGGGAGGCTGAGGGGCTTTGGGTTCATGCCAAAGGCCAGGGGCACTCACCTTTCCCCAGCTAGTAACAGAGATCTTGTTATATCCATGGTTGTGCCCTGGTGGTTCCCTGGTGTCTAGTTCTCCCCTGGGAGTATCCAGGCTCTGAGTGCACCAGGCTGGACTGGAGGGTGTGAAGTATAGCCAGGGTGGGTGGGTTCCAGGCAGGATAGGTTGGCTGTGAGTGCATGGACAACAGCCTTCTTGGGAGACAGCTTCAGTGAGACAGCTCATTTAATTGGGGAGGGGGATAAAGACTATTTAAGCCTTTAGGGAGTGGGTAGAGGCTTTCAGGTTGAATGTGCATCACCGGTCAGGGCTAAGGTGCTGGGAATGTCTTATCTGCAGGAAAAGGAATTCTGGGTGTTTGTTGGACATGATCTCATAAGGAGAGAGGAAGTTTAACCTATCACTTGGCCACCAAGGTACGTGACCACCTCAAGGCAGCAGAGGTGGGGGCCCGAGGGACGTCCAGGGCAAGGAGGGAATGGTCCTACTCTTGCCAGTATCAAGATGAGATTTTTGGGGTTTGGACATGCCTCAACCTCACTCTTGCTCTAGGCTAGCTATCCAGTCTGCAAGGTTCCAGAAACCTACATATAGTAGGAATATGAACATTAGGTGAGTATGTGAGTCTGTGTTATAGATGAACTGAAGAGGTCCAACTGGAGGGAGAATGACTAGGTTGCCTTTTCTAGGAATGAGACAGTGGCTTATGTTAGAGCAACCAGAATGGGGTTGCCAGCCGTAGAAATGAGAGGCAGGGTAAATAGGTAAGTGTGGTAGTTTCAATAAGGATAGTTCTCAGAGGCTCATGTATTTGAATGCTTGGTTGCCAGACAGTAGAATACTTTAATACAATGAAAAGGATCAGGAAGTATGATCTTTTTGGAGGAATTGTGTCGCTGGGGGTGGGCCTTGATATTTTTCAAAAGTCCACACATTTCCCTCTTTCTCTCTGACTATGGGCCAGGATACAGCTCTCTCCTACTTCTCCAGCCCCATGACTGCCATGCCTGCGGCCATGCTTTTTGACATGATGATATCACCGTAAACCTCTGAAACTACAAGCATCTCCCAATTAAATGTTTTCTTTTATAAGAGTCGCCTTGGTCTTCGTGTCTCTTCACAGCAACAGAGCAGTGACTAAGTGACTAAGATATGAGAGGAAGAGATTGGTGACTCGATACGGAAGTGAAGGAAATGGAAGAACAAAAGAACAATAAATAAATGAGTCTATAGTTTGAAGGACTGTGGTGTTACATTTGACATGTATGTGGCTTTCTGAAATGAGACTCCATTTGTGCTCAGGTATATGGTGGTGCTGCTTGGATGTGGGGTTTTCTGAAGGGTGGAATCATTTGAAGTAAGAAAAAATACTGATAGACTAGGATCAGAGGGAAGGGGAGGAGAACCTCCCTTTTCAGTGGAAGGGGAGAGGGACACATGGGAGGAAGAGGGATGGTGGAATTGGGAGAGGAGGAGGGAGGTACAGGGGGCATACAAAATGAATAAACTGTAATTAATAAAAATTTTTTAAAAGCACAGAAAAATAAAAATAAACAAGTTCCAGCCAAAAAGAGAAATAAGAAAAAACTATATAGTATAGAATGAAATTAAACTTTGTGTATGACAATACTAGGTACTTGTGCTATGAAATGATTTTATAGAAGCATAAATCAGACTAGTATAAATTGGATATGTATAAAAAATGGATTATACAAGTGGTACATGTTGGAGCAAAGTGAAGTGATATTAAGTTGGGATATTCTTGTATGGATTTATATCCCAGTGAAGTCATATCTTATGAATTCTGGCATGTACGATAAACAAGTATTTAAAAGCAAATATTTCATAAACTTATGTGAAAGGCTGGCAGTGCTGCTTAGAAGCCAAGTGACATCTTCTTCAATTTCTTTTTTCAGAGCCTTGAAGTTTTTCTCAAACAGATATTTCACTTGCTTGGTTAGAGTCACCCCAAGGTACTTGATGTTATTAGTGGCTATTGTGAAGGATGTTGTTTCCCTAATTTCTTTCTCGGCCCTTTCATCTTTAGTGTACCTAAGGGCTTCTGATTTTTTTGAGTTGATTTTGTATCCAGCAACTTTGCTGAAGGTGTTTATCAGTTGAAGAAGTTCTCTGGTTGAATTTTTGGGGTCGCTCATGTATACTAACATATCATCCGTAAATAGGGATAATTTGACCTCTTCCTTTCAGATTTGTATCGCCTTGATCTCTTTTAGTTGTCTTATTGCTCTAGCTAGGACTTCAAGTACTACATTGAAGAGATATGGAGACAGTGGGCAGCCTTGCCTAGTCCCTGATTTCAGTGGGATTGATTTAAGTTTCTCTCCATTAAGTTTGATGTTGGCTACAGGCTTGCTGTATATTGCCTTTACTATGTTTAGGAATGTGTCTTGTATCCCAGATATCTCCAAGAATTTAAACATGAATGGATGTTGGACTTTGTCAAATCCTTTTTCAGCATCTTGGGAGATGATAATGTGGTTTTTCTCCTTCAGTTTGTTTATATGGTGGATCACATTGATGAATTTCCATATATTGAACCACCCTTGCATGCCTGGGATGAAGCCTACTTGGTCATGGTGGATGATATCTTTCATGTATTCTTGGATTTGGTTTGCAAGTATTTTATTGAGTATTTTTGCATCAATGTTCATAAGAGAGATAGGTCTGAAGTTCTCTTTCTTTGTTGGGTCTTTGTGTGATTTAGGAATCAAGGTGACTGTGGCTTCATAGAATGAGTTTGGTAATGTTCCTACTGTTTCTATTTTGTAGGAGAAAACAAGTAGCAGGACAAGAGCCTACCACAGAGGGCCTCGGAGAGACTCTACCTTTGCTATCACAGCAAATATTAAGACAAATAACCAACCCTTTGGTAGAGTGCAGGGAATCATATGAAAGAAGGGGTAGTTAGTATGACCTGGAGAGGAAAGGAGCTCTTCAAGGACCAAGTATAGCAGGGCACAGGGGTCTTTTATGAGACTGTTTCTCCAACCAAGGACCATGTATGGATATAACCTAGAACCCCTGCTTGAATGTAGCAAATGGAAGCTCAATATCCAAGTGGGTACCCTAGTAAGGGGAACAGGGACTATTTTGGACATGAACACAATGGCTGGCTCTTCGACCCCCTCACCCATGAGGGAGGAGCAGTCTTGCTAGGCCACAGAAGAGGACATTGCAGCCATTCCTGAAGAGACCTGATAAGCTAGAGTTAGATGGAAGGGGAGGAGGTCCTCCCCTATCAGTGGACTTGGAAAGGGGCAGGGAGGAGATGAGGGAAGGGTGGAAGGGATAGGGAGGGAATGCGGGAGGGGGCTATGGCTGGGATACAAAGTACATAACCTGTGATTAATATAAAATAAAAATGTAAAAAAAAGAATAAAAAAGGAACCAAGTGACAATGGGCAATTCACATGTTCTGTGCCTGAGTTTTCTTTCTTCCTTCTCTCCTCTTGTTTCATTCTTTCCAACGTGTAAAAATTAGTGGGGTTCAGATTTATAATTTTGTATGTGCATTCATCATCATCTGATTAAACCTAATCACTCCATTTCTATCCCATCTTTCTATTCTTCCCAATGTCTAGTAATCCCTAAATGACCCCCAGGCAAACCTTTTTTTAAAAATTTCAGATCTAAGACTAAATTGGTAACATTTGTCTTTCTGATTCCTGTTTATATCTCTTACCATAATATCCTCCATTTCCATCAATTTTGCTGCACGTGCTGGGATTATATTTTTGTTATGGCTGAATAATACTCTACTGTATATATGTGCTACATTTAAATCATCCATTTGTCTACTGATGAATGTCTATGTTGATCCCATATCTTAACTTTTGTAAACAATGACACAATTAACATGGATGTGCAAGGGTTTTGTTGATCACTTATTTAATTTCTTCAGAGTATATACTCAGAAGTGGGATTCCTGGATCATGTTGCAGTTCTCTCTTTTTTTTTTTCAGGCATATCATGTGTGTTTATTATCAAAAAGCCCCCAAAACATGTTGGTAACAATTAGATCTTCCCCTTATTCCTGTAATGCTAATATGTCCCTCCTTTAGACCATCAATAACAGTCCCCAGTACTGAATGGCAATCTGTGTGAGCTCTAGGACTGCA
>CM053761.1:32839344-32866852 GCA_028658305.1 Pachyuromys duprasi | reverse complement strand
GTCAGCCTGGCTCTTACAGGGTCATCTGGGGATTCAGAAGCCTTCACTTCAGTGTGCGTCCCTCATTCCTTAGTCTATTTCAGCAATTACCTTTACGTTCTAAAATACAAGATAGCTTAGTATGAAAATAATGCTTATCCTGGTGCCGCCTATTGTTTAATGAATTCCCCAATTTTTTTTTCTTTTCATCTTTATGCCCACTGAGTGGTAAGGTATTCAGGGAATATCAGAACATCAGAAAGAATGGAAGAAGTTGACTTCTGTCCATCATATGGCTGCTGGATCCCATCATCCAACATTCTTTCCATCAGGATCCCTCAGACAGTAGAGAAGACATTTTGAAAAATGGACACTATTCTTTCTCTTTTAAATGCGTGTGTATATTATGTAAACGTACATTTTGTGTGTATGTCCTCGTCTGCATGGGGATGCATTTATATTTGAGTGTTTATGAAGGCCAAAGGTTAATTTTGGTGTCTTCCTACTTTTTTTTTTCAGACACTGTTTCTCACTGAACCCAGAGATAACTGATTCAGCTAGATTATCTGACTACCAAACTCTAGGAACCTACTTGGCTCCAATGCTTCCTCCCCCCCACCAGTGCTAAGGTTATAGCTGTGTAAAATACATTGGTTTTATGTGAGTGTTGGAGATGCAGTTCTCTCTTTAGAGAAGGAGTCGCTAGCTCATATTTCCACTAGCTGTGTTCCTTTGTCTGTACACTCTTGCCAGAATTTGTTGTTTTCAGTTATTTAATAGCAGTATTTAATTATTGTTTTGATTTGCATTTCCTAGTATATACCTCAGTTTTATTAGTTATGGAGCTAGGATAGTATTAGACAGATAATATTAGGCACTGTCAATGATTGGTTGAATTACTGTGAGTAAAGCATCAGAGCTTTTTAAGATATTGGCTGATACTATGCCCCTTGGTTAGGAGGAACCTTTGCTTAAGTGATACTACTTGTCTAGTAGTTTGATGTCTTTGTGTTTTAGTTACTTTTTGGTGCTGTGGTAAAATACCATGACCAGGGCCTGGAGAGGTGGCTGAGCAGTTATGTTCACTTTCTGTTCTTCCAGAAGTTCCAGGTCCAATTCCCAGAACTGACATGGCGGTTCACAACCATTAATAATTTCAGTTCCAGGAGATCCAGTGACCGCTTCTGGCATCTGCCTATACAAGCACACATTGTACACAGACATACATGCATATAAAATAAAACCTATATGCATATAAAAGAAAAATAAATAAATCTTAAAAGAAAAATCATACAAATGGCTTATGGAAAAAATAGTGTGTCTTAATTAGGTTTACTATTGCTGTGATGAAACACCATGACCAAAAGCATGTTGGGGAAGAAAGCATCTATTTGGCTTATACCTTCATATTACTGTTCATCACTAAGGAAGTCAGGAGAGGAACTCAAAACATGCCAGGAGTCTGGATGCAGTTGCTGATGTAGAGACCATGGTGGAGTGCTGCTTACTGGCTTGCTCCCCATGGCTTGTTCAGCCCACTTTTATAGCATTTAGGACCTTGGGTGTTCAAAGGTTGTTCTTCCCACAATGGCTTTCATACATCAGTTACTAATTAAGAAAATGCCCTACAGGCTTGCGTATAGCCAGATCTGATTGAAACATCATGTTAGCCTCACACCTCTCTAGTGATTCTAGCTTGTGCATAAAACTAGCCAGCACAACTTGTCCACTTGATGCACAAACACATCACTATAGAGCCACAAACTTAGCATTCTTATTCATCCCCAAGATCTTGCATTAATCGGGACATCACAATATAACATATTCCAAAATCTAAAAAGTCCCACTGTTTTAAAAATTCAAGCACCTAAAAATTCAGTTTCTTTAAAATATCCAGTCTTTTAAAATCCAAAGTCTTTTAAAGCTCAGTCTCTCAACTGCAGACTCCTATTAAATATATATATATTTATATTATATATATTTATAAAATTTAACATTTCCTTACTTCAAGAGAAAAGAACAAGGGAACAGTCACGGTCTGAACAAAGCAAAAAGAAATCCCAGTGTAAATAATTCAATGTGCAATTACCTGGGATGCTTAAAAGGGCTTGAGTTACGTCTGCAGCAACTTTCTCTGCAGCACACCCAGCTTGTCCTTTAGACTCAGGCCAGCTCCGTTCCACTACTGCTGCTGTCCTTGGGGGTCATCCTACTTTACTGACCACTTTCAATATTCTGGAGTCTCTTGCTGCAATAGTACTGCACTTTCACTGCTAAAATCTCCCAGGCTCCCCTTATGATACTGAGCCTCAGCTTCCCTGCATGACCCTCTTAATATTAGACCTTCAACTGCTACTGATGCCACCCTTGCTCCAGTGGAATATTCTGGCTTCTCACGGTGCTGAGCCTCAGCTGTTATCTATGAACCTGTCATGCCTTCAAAACTAGGACCACCTTGGTGACTCTTACAAAACCAAGTTTGGCTGCCAAAGCAAGGAACAACCTTGGCCACCTGTAAACACTACTCCTGTGTGTGGACTTTAAAGAAGCACTCCCCAGAAAATTTTACCTCAACGATGCTGTTCTCCTCATCTCAGATGCCACTGAGCAGCATTGAGTATCTCCACAAGGCAAAGGTTTCGCCTTATTGGTTCCTGTTAATCACAGCTGATTCTTAAGCCCCAGATAACCAGAGCCACCGATATAGGCCCAAAATAGAAAAGGCCCTCATAGAGTAATTAAGGGACTCTCAAACTTTCCTGTGAAACTTCACAAACCGTACTCCATTGCCCACATTTTTGTCTTTCAATCCGTCACAGAACATCCCGCTGAACTCTTAACACTCCGTGGCTTTTCTAGCCCAAAGTTCCAAAGTCCTTCCACATTCCTCCCCAAACCACGATCCGGTCTGTTACAGCAGTACCTGCTGCTACCAGTTTGTCTTAGTTTGGGTTACTATTGTTGTGATGAAACATCATCACCAAAAGGAAGTTGTAGATGAAAGGGATTATTTGGCTTGTACTTCCACATCATGGTCTACTATCAAAGGACTTTGGAATAGGAACTGAAACAGAACAGGAACGTGAAAGCAGGAGCTGCCGCAGAGGCCATGGTGTACTGCTGCTTACTGGTTTGTTCTACATGGCTTGCTTTGCCTACTTTCTTATAATCCGGGACCACATACCAAGGGGCAGCCCCACCCACAATGGCCTGGGCCCTCTTGCATCAATCCTTAATTAAGAAAGTTCTCTACAGGATTGCCTATCCCTGGATCTTATTTAGGCAGTTTCTCAACTGATGCTCCCTCCCCTCCAGTGGAGCTTGTGTCACGTTGACATAAAGCTAGGCAGCAAAAAGCTTGTGCTGGCTGTGGTTGCAGAGGAAAAAGAGTTCGTAATATTGGGGAAACCATGGCAGTAGACATCTGGAACAGGCAGCTGAGAGATCATATCTTCAACCATATGCAGAAATTATTATATGTGTGTTTGTGTGTGTGTGTATGAGAGACAGAGAGACAGAGAGAGACTGAATGTGGTGTGATGCTACAATCCCTCAAGGCCTGCTCCCAATGACGTCTTTCCTTTGGGAAGGCTCCACCTCCTGAATGTTCCATAATCTAAGAAACTATCAGAAATGGGAGCAAGTGTTCAAATATGTGAACCTATAGAAAACATTTCTCATTCAAACTATGATACCTGCTATGTAAAGATGGGATAGCGAATTGAAAACAAATTGATGTCTCTTGTTTTGGAGTATGAAAACGTTGCAACACAGGTACACCTTTTTCTCTAAAAATTTTCTGGAGATTTTAAATAGCTTATCATAATTTATTATTTGGTAATCTAGATCTTCTCCTTAAATCTGTGGCAGATAAGCCAGTATCCAGAAAAAACACACCTTTGTATATCTCTAATATAAACTTCCCAGCTACCAGTCTGTTAGACTTCTCCATTGCTACTTGCTTAAAAGGAAAAAAAAATAGGACAAAACATTAAAATTTAATTTCATGAAGCAATTGTAAAGTTGAGGATACATTACCTCGTCAGTATGGCTGGATCAACGGTCTCAAACAATAGCCAATGAGTTGTCATTTATTTCCATTTTCTGCCTCTCTGTCCCTTTGTCTGGATCATGGTAAAATCCCACCTCTTTGCTTTAAACAGTATCAGGTTCAAATGGCCCCAGTTTAGCGATCTTTATGGGAAAATAAATTCTTTTTTATGATGTCATTTTGCTGGTAAGGGAAGGAAGCAGAGTGAGTTGACTTTCCCTCAGAAGGCTCCCAGATATTGGTTAGCCCTTTCATACAAAGTAACGAAGACTGTGATTGGGCCAACCTGAGGTATTTGCCATTTCAGAAACTGATTCTGTAAGCAGAAGATGTCCACTGAAGGATGCCAGGGAGCCTGAAAGGTTATTGACTATGATCCATTCTGTTTAGTCAGCCAGCATCCCCAAATGTATGCAAGGAATATATCCACCCCTGTGGTTAGCTACAGAGACCATGACAGTTTTGTTCTTTGTATTCTCCTTGGCTTGATGCTCTGTCAGTGAAATTCAGTATACTGCTAGTAGTGGATGAAACACCAGATTGTGGTTTGAGCTGGGCCCTGGGGCTTAGGTGTCCTGGAACACTTTGAGAAGTTGTTCAAAGTACTTGGAGGACACTTTCCCTTTCTTCTGCTCCTGTACCTTATACTGGCTGTAGATTGCTTTCCATGTATTCTCTTGGCTCTGTGAAGATCAACAAATTAATGTTCATAGCTACCTTAATATCCGTATGTCTAAGGGATTAAATATCTCCCCACAACAGTTTCTCTCACACTCTTTTATGCCTTTCTGAACGATTTTGATTGTCCCTGTTTTAATTCTAAGAAGCTAAAGCTTTCCCTCTCTTTTGTTTTCTTTGTCTTTAAAAAATTCTCTGTGTACTTAGGCAGCATTACTGTTAGTGATATTGCATAGTGTGGAACACATAGTTCAGGTCACCTGACATTTTCTGCAGTCTCATTCTTTGTTCTGGATTTCAGTTCCCCTGAGTCAGATGTATTATTCACTGTATGATCTTCACAGAACAAAATGCATTATTTACAAGGTTGTATGATTTCTGAAATTCCACAAGATTTCTTGTAAGTTTGTAAATAGCACACTGAGTAGACTGGGTTGCTGAGCACAGACATCATGATTTATTGACTTCTTCATCCTCTGAATGCTGTCTTGTTTCCAGTCTTTGCATATTGGTACAAGAGAAATTCTGATGCTCTGTATATTGATAGGGCCTATCAATCCCATCCTTCCATAGTGTTTAGAATTTATAGAACTAATGATACTGAGTGATAGTTATCATCAACCAAATCAGTGACTGTGTGTATTATGGGCTTCCACCCAATTTTCTTGGGAAAAAAACCATGCAACTCTAAGGAGTTTACACATTCCTAGAGGGGAGCAGAGTGATAGATCCTCTTAGAAAGAACATTTTTCCTCTCTGCAATCTACACACATACACATACATGCACACACACACACATCTCTCTATATATACATTTAGATTATTCATATCACAGAAAGCTTATGTTCTAGTTTGCCTTTTTGTGGCTGTGATGAAACAATGACAAAAAGCAAATTAAAGAGGAAAGGGTTTAGTAGGCTTACACTTCTACATTACAGGCTGCCATTGAAGGAAGTCAGGGCTAGGCCTGAAACAGAATCAACAGAAGAATGCTGGTCACTGGCTTGCTTAGCATTTTTTAAAAAATACAGGCCCACCTTCTTAGAAATGGCCCTGCTCACAGTATTCTGGGCCCTCCTGCATCAAGTAGCAGTTAAGAAATTGGCCCAATGGGATGGTCTGATGGAGCCAATTTCTCAAATGAAGTTTTCTTTTCCTAGATTACTCTAGATTGAGTCAAACCAACAAAAATAAATAAGAACAGCATGCAGTTACCTTACTGAGGATGATCTTTTCTAGTTCCCACCATTTGCCTGCAAATTACATGATTTCCTTGTTTTTAATTGCTGAATAGTATTCCATTGTGAAAGTATACCGCAATTTCTGTATCCATTCCTCAAATGAGGGACATCTGGGTTGTTCCCAGGTTCTGGCTATTACGAATAAAGTTGCTACATGGTTGAGCAAATGTCCTTGTATAGTAAACATACTTTGGGTATATGCCTAGGAGTGGTATAACTGGATCTTGAGGAAGTGCTATTCCTAATTGCCTGAGAAAGTGCCAAATTGATTTCCAAAGTGGTTATACAAGTTTTGCATTCCTATCAGCAATGGAGGAATGTTCCCCATTCTCCATATCCTCTCCAATATGTGTTATCCCTTGAGTTATTTATCTGATTAATTCTGAACTTAAATTTTTTAAAAATTTAAAATGATTTTACTTTAAGAATTTCATACATCATATGAAGCCCCTCCTCCCTCCATCCATCATTAAGTGGCATCAGGACAAAGCATGTCCTCTTCCCCTTTAGCCTAGAGAGGCATCCCCACCATTTCGGAAGAATCATAAAACAGGCAAAAGACTGTCCCTGCTCCCCTATCTAGGGAACCCACATGAAGCCTGAGGTGTCCATCTGCAACATCCGTGGTTGGGTCCTAGGTCCTTTCTGTGCATGGTTCTTGTTTTGTGCTTCAGTCTCTGCAAGCCCTTATGGGACCTGGTTAGTTGACTCTGTTGGTCTTTTTTTTTTTTAATAAACAGATGATACATTTTTCTAATTAAATCTATGACACTGCATATTAATCCAGAAGTTACTCATCTTCTAAAGTAATATTTATAATGTTTAACACACACACACACACACTCTCTCTCTCTCTCTCTCTCTTTTGCCTCTGAAAGCATCTACCCAGCAGGGTATCAAAGGAGCTGTTGAGACTCATAGCTCAACTTTAGACAGAGTGCAGGGAATCTTATGGAAGAAGGGGAGGGGGACAGAAAGACCTGGCAGGGATAGGAGCTCCACAAGGAGAACAACAAAGCCAAAAAAATCTGGGCCCAGGGGGCCTGCAGAGGCCAATGCTTTAACCAAGGATTATGCATGGAAAGGATCTAGAACCCCTGCTCATATGTAGTCCATAGGCAGCTCAGTCTCCATGTGGGTTCCCTAGTAAGGGGAGAAATGGCCCTCTCTGACATGGACTTAGTGGCTGGCTTTTTGATCACCTACCCCTGAGGGGTGGGGCATCCTTGCCAGGCCACAGAGGAATACCCTGCAGTCCTGATGAGACCTAGTAGGCTAGGGTCAGATAGTAGAGGAGGAGGACATCCCCTATCAGTGGACTAGGGCAGTGATAAGGGGGAAGAAGAGAGACGGAGCCTGGAACTGGGAGTAGTTGAGGGCGAGCTAGATACAAAGTGAACAAATTGTAATAAACAATAAACAAAAAGAAATCACTTGAGATTTTTTATCTTAGCCATTCTGTCTGGTGTAAGTTGGAACCTTAGAGACATTCTGATTTTCACTTTTCTGATGGCTAACAACATTGAGCATTTCTTTTTTATTTTAATTTTTATTAATTACACTTTATTCACTTTGGATCCCCTCATAAACCCCTATCTCCTCCTCTCCAAATCCCACCTTCCCTCCACACATGCCCCTCCCCAAGTCCACTGATAGGGGTGGTCTTCTTTAAGTGCTTCTCAGCCACTCTATAGTCTTCTGTTATGAATTCTCGCTTTAGTTCTGTATCCCATTTATTTATTTTTTTAGTTTTATACTTTTAAATTTATTTATTAGAGTTTATTTACTTTGTATCCCCCCTGTAGCTTCCTTCCTCCTCCCCTCCCAATCCCACCCTCTCTCTCTTTTCCCCACCTGTGACCCTCCCCCAGTCCACTGATAAGGGAGGTCCTAGTCCCTCTGATCCTAGTCTATCAGGTCTCATTAGGAGTGGTTGCATTGTCTTCCTCTGTGGCCTGGTAAAGTTGCTCCCCCCTCAGGGGGGCGGGGAGGTGATCAAAGAACAGTCCAATCAGTTCCTGTCAGAGACAACCCCTGTCCCCATTACTATGGAACCCATTTGGACACTGAACTGCCATGGGCTACCTCTGTGCAGGAGTTCCAGGATGTCTCCGTGAGAGGTCCATCCATGGCTGGAGTATCATCTGAGAAAAGAGCCCTGTGCCCAGATTTTTGGATCTGTTGCTCTCCTTGTGGAGCTCCTCTTCTCTCCAGGTCTTACTATCTCCCACTTCTTTTGTAAGATTCCCTGCACTCTGCCCAAAGTTTGGTTATGAGTCTCAGCATCTGCCTCAATACCGTTTAGAGGCCCTTACTTCAAAAGTCTATATGCCACAAAATTTGAAAATATAAATGAAATGGACAATTTTCTTGATCGATTCCACTTACCAAAGTTGAATCAAGACCAGGTAAATCAATTAAATAATCCTATATCCCCTAAGGAAATAGAAGCGGCCATCAAATTCTCCCATCCAAAAAAGGCTCCGGGCCAGATGGTTTCAGAGCAGAATTCTACCAGACCTTCAAAGAAGAGCTACCTCCAGTTCTCTTCAAACTATTCCACAAAATAGAAACAGAGGAATACTATCAAACTCATTCTATGAACCCACAGTCACCTTGGTACCTAAAGCTCACAAAGACCCAACAAAGAAAAAGAATTTCAGGCCAATTTCCCTTATGAACATTGATGCAAAAATACTCTATAAAATACTTGCAAATTGAATACAAGAACACATCAAAGATATCATCCACTATGACCAAGTAGGCTTCATCCCAGGTAGGCAGGGGTGGTTCAATATACGGAAATCCTTCAATGTGATCCACCATATTAACAAAATGAAAGAAAAAACACACATGATCATCTCCTTAGATGCTGAAAAAGCATTTGACGAAATCCAACATCCATTCATGTTTAAAGTATTGGAGAGATCAGGGATACAAGACACACACCTAAACATAATAAAGGGAATATACAGTAAGCTATAGCCAACATCAAACTAAACAGAGAGAAACTTAAATCAATTCCACTGAAATCAGGGACAAGGCAAGGCTGCCCACTCTCTCCATATCTCTTCAATATAGTTCTGGAAGTCCTTGCAAGAGCAATAGGACAATTGAAGGAGGTCAAGGTATAGAAATCGGAAAAGAAGAAGTCAAAGTATCACTATTTACAGATGATATGATAGTATACTTGAGTGACCCCAAAAATTCTACCAGGGAACTCTTTCAGCTGATAAACACCTTCAGCAAAGTGGCTGGATACAAAATCAACTCAAAAAAATCAGTTGCCCTCCTGTATACAAAAGACAAAAGGGCTGAGAAAGAAATTAGGGAAACAACACCTTTCACAATTGCCACAAAAGTACCTTGGTGTGACCCTAACCAAGCAAGTCAAAGACATGTATGAAAAAAATTTCAAGTCTCTGAAGAAAGAATTAGAAGAAGATATAATAAGATGGAAAGATCTCCCATGCTCATGGAAGGATTAACATAGTAAAAATGGCCATCTTACCAAAAGCAATCTACAGATTCAATGCAATTCCCATCAAATTACTAACACAATTTTTTTATAGACCTTGAAAGAAAAATTCTCAACTTCATGTGGAATAACAAGAAACCCAGAATTGCTAAAACAATCCTCTACAATAAAAGATCTTCTGGAGGTATATAGAGCAACAGTAATAAAAACTGCATGGTACTGGCTTAGAAACAGAATGGTAAATCAGTGGAACCGAATGAAAGACCCTGAAATAAACCTACACACATATAGACATCTGATTTTTGACAAAGATGCCAAAACCATACAATGGAAAAAAGAGCATCTTCAATAAATGGTGATGGTCTGAATGGATGTCTACATGTAGAAAAATGCAAATAGATCCATACTTATCACCCTGCATAAAATTAAAATCCAAGTGGATCAAAGACCTCAACATAAAATCAGACACATTAAATTGGTTAGAAGAAAAAGTGATTTTTTTTAGTTAATTTTGTATTCAACCCTTTGCTGAAAGTGTTTATTAGCTGTAGGAGTTCTCTAGTAGAATCTTGGGTGTCACTTATGTATACTATCATATCTTCTGCAAATAGTGATATTTTGACTTCTATTCTAATTTCTATTGCCTTGATCTTCTTTACTTGTCTTATTGCTCTAGCTAGATCTCGAAGTACTATATTGAAGAGATATGGTGAGAGTGGTTAGTCTTGTCTTGTCCCTGATTTTAGCAGAAACACTTTCAGTTTTTCTCCAATTAACTTGAGGTTGGCTATTGGATTGCTGTATATTGTCTTTATTGCATTTAGGTATATGCCTTGAATCCTGATCTCTCCAAGACTTTAAACATGAACTGGTGTTGGACTTTGTTAAAGGCATTTTCAGCATCTTATGAGATGATCTTGTGTGTGTATGTGTTTTTTCTTTTGGGTTGTTTATGTGATAGATTACGTTGATGGATTTTCATACGTTGAACCATCCCTGCATTCCTGGGATGAAGCCTTCTTGATCATGGTGGATTTTATTTTTGATATCTTCCTGGATCCAGTTTGCAAGTATTTTGTTAATATTTTTGTATCAATGTTTATAAGGGAGATTGGTCTGAAATTCTCTTTCTTTGTTGGGTCTTTGTGTGGTTTAGGTATCAGGATATCTTTGGCTTATACAATGAGTTTGGCAATGTTCCTTCTGTTTCTATTTTGTGGAACAGTTTGAGAAGTAATGGTATTAGTTCTTCTTTGAAAGTCTGGTAGAATTCTGTGTAAAAACCATCGTGACCAGTGTTCTGTTTGGTTGGGAGGTTTTTGATGACTGCCTCTATTTCCTTGGAGGTTATATGTTTATTTATATTGTTAACCTGATCTTGATTTAACTTTGGTAAGTGGTATCTATCAACAAAATCATCCATTTCATTTAGATTTTTCAATTTTGTAGAGCACATGTTCTTGAAGTAAGACCTAAAGATTCTTTGGATTTCCTTGGTATCTGTTGTTATATTCCACCCTTTTTTATTTCTGATTTTATTTTTAGACTTTTGTTTGCTAATAGTTTGTATGTATTTTCATTATTTCCTATCCCTGTTGATACATGAGCCAATATCAGAGGCCTTCTCAGGGACCCTGATGAAAGGACAAAAGGAACATAGGTCTTTGTACATGTCCAGGGGCCGATGTGGCCAGGTCCAGTCTGGGGCCAAGACCAGGGTTTTGAAAAAGTTAAAACTTTAAATCTTGGGAATATGGCTTTTCTCCCTGAAGAGATTGAGTTATCTCTACCAAGTGTTATTTGTTCTATCTGTGACACACTTGAGATATTCTGTGTTCTCTTTGTGAAACATTACTTACATTGAAATAACTTCTTGCTGACTTCATCAATTGTTAGATTGTTTTTCACTGACATTGTTCCATTTTCCCTTTCAGGAAAAGTTTATCTAAGATTCTGTATTTGTTAATAAACTCGCTTGGCATTAGACATAATATGCAGCATCTTCTGACCCCAGCTTTCCATCTTTCTATGCCTTCTTATCCTCTTGTCATCCCTTTTTGGATTTTGCCAGTGAAGAATAATTTGCTTGTCCAGATCACATCCCTGTGACTAAAATGTTTAACAGAAAGCAAAAATAGGAAAGCGTTCTTTTGAAGGATGCTATCATAAGGCTCAGTCCATCTTTGGACTGGTGACATAATGAAACAATGCAGATTATTGGCTTGGAAGCATGTGATAGAGGTTATTCATATTAGGGTAAACCAGAAAGCAAAGAAATAACATTGTTCTTTTGGATGACTATATTATCATTAATTATATATTCTGTTATGGATAGATGATTAAATTTTGTCTAGTTTGGGATATGAGGAATTGAGACACTGTGTTCATTCAAGCATGTGTGTTTGCCAGATACACATCCAAATTTGTTTCACACATGAAAAGAAAGTGAACGTGTAGATCATCTCATGGCATATGTTTTGTAGGGTGTTAGTTCCTACAGGTATCAATTTGAGGGGAAATCATAGAAGGGCAAGTGAGACCATTATCAGACTGGAATCAAGCAATGGTGACTTTATGATCATTCCAAAGAAAAATTTCTAGACAGGATGGATGTGGGTAGATATGGCAATGTTGATTATGCATGCGTAGACATTAGTTCAGGATGACTTTGGATACTATAGGAACTGTCAATATTTGGATATTTCAGGAGATAAGTTATCAGAGCCAGGGAAGATTGCTATTATTATAAACAAATACTTAATTCTGACACATAGTTTTCTTTCTAGTAGTTTAGACTATAATGACAGAGTGACAAGCAGTGAATCTCTTGTTGAATAAAGAGCATCCAGATGAGTTCATTACAAGGTGCCTGAGGAGATCAAAGAAGTGGCAGTTTATAATTCAAGCCATTACCTCCTAGAGGTAAGGAGTGAGCAGTGCTGGAAGGGAAGAGGTATGAAAGTAGGCTTCCTGGGGGCAATTACTCTTGAACTAAGAGTGACAGCTAAAGAATGACTAGGATGGGATACCAGGCTGTGAAACCATAACAAACAATGGACCAGAGGTGCAGGTAGTGAATAGTGGAGTCAGGGATGATTTACAAGATGTTTGGAGCATAGTGTTGATAGGATAGGCCAGAATGATAGACATGAGAGTATAATAGGATGTACAGGCATGAAAGGAGGCCCCTTAAAATATTTGTTTATTCATTTATTTTCTGTGTGCATAGTAGTGATGGGGCATGGTGTGTCTGTGGAGGACAGGGGACCAACTTGAGTGAGTTGGTTGTCTTCTTCTACTATGTGGGTCCAGGACATTGAATTCTGATCTTCAAACTTTGCAAGTGACTTTCCCAATCAAGCCATTTTGCAGCCCAAGGAGGTCATTTTAAACCTGTTAAAGATTTCTGGAAGGATGCAGTACTAACGTTACAGATGAAAATAAACCTTTGCCTCACAAGTTGATTTATCTCAGGTATTTGTTATGATGATGGAAAGCTAACACAGCATGTGAAGCAAATTTCCCACTGTTGTGTGTATTGAAAACTATCATTTATAACTTGAAAATACTACACAAACAGAATATGTTGTTCCTAGAGATGATCAAGTGAGAAGTTGAAGGTCAGAAAGGCTAAATGACTCTGTAGCTGGAAAAAGACCTGCTGATTTTCAGTTGAGTGCCCTTTTTCTTATAATAGTGGTTTTCAAATATTTCTTTGAGCCAAGGGAATTGTTCTGCAAATGAAACTTTACCAGGAAGAGCAATATAGGAAATGAAGAAAAAGAATGTGGTTTTATTAAAATGGAAGCAGGGAACCAGGCTGAAGCCTGGAGGCAATGCTTCTGAAGTGTCAATGGATTTGAGAGTCCAGAGTAAAACTTGCATGTTTGGTGAATATTTTCTGGATGTACTTTCTGTGTGGGTTAGGAGTGAGCAAGTTTATTGGGCGGGAATTCTGAAAGCTCTGATGTGCTTTATGGTAAGGTAACAACATCTTACCTACTAAAAATCATCTGTAGTATTGTGAACAATCTCAATGTTCAGTCTATACCCTAGATTAATTATATCAGAATATATGGAGTGGGAATCAACCATGTGTGTTCTGTTTCCTTGGTGAATTTACAATGTGGCCACGATGGAGAAAAAAGTCTATACTGGCAACTCTAAAAGCATAGTGCCAACCATAGTGAGTATTACCTGGAGGGTTGCTAGAAATATCAGTACTCAGGCTCCATCTAGACTCTCTGTTTCAGAAACTTTGTGTTCTGACAGAGATGTGTGCACCAACAAGTCTGTTGATTCTTTCACTGTAATTTCAAAACCACAGCTCACTTGTAAAGAGTTGTCAGAATATAGGGTTTAGGAGAGCCAGCGCACTCTGAGTTCAGGCTCAGAATTCTGTTTTATTAAGACTGGAAATGGCATAAAAATATGAAATTTTTATGAGCCTTTAATTTTTTAATTTTTATTTTTAAATATTAATTAGTTTATTTACTTTGTATTGAAGCTGTAGGCCCCTCTCTCATTCCCTCTGAATTCTACCCTCCCTCATCTCCTCTTTGCCCCTCTCAAAGTCCACTGATAGGGAAGGTCCTCCTTCCCTTCAATCTGACCCTAGTTTATCAGGACTCATCAGAATTGGCTGTAATGTCCTCCTTTGTAGCCTAGCAAGGCTGCTCCTCCCTCAGGCTGGAGGGAGGTCAAAGAGCCTGCCACTGAGTTCATGTCAGAGACAGTCCCTGTTCCTCTTACTAGGAAAACTCCTTGAATGCTAAGCTGCCATGGGCTACATCTGAGTAGGGGTTATAGGTTATATCCATGCACGGTCCATGGTTGGAGAATCAGTCTGAGAAAAGACCTCTGTGCCCAGATATATTTGGTCCTTCTAGCGCTCCTGTCCTTTCCATGTCTTACTAACTCCCCCTTCTTTCATATGATTCCCTGCACTCTGCCCAAGGTTTGGTTATGAGTCTCAGTATCTGCTTTGATAAACTCCTAGGTACAGTCTTTCAGAGGGTCTCTATGGTAGGCTCCTGTCCTGTTACTTGTTTTTTTCCTTTTTCCAAAGTCCATACCATTGTCTTTCAGAGTGAGGATCGATCATCTTACCCAGGTCCTCCTTCTTGAATAGCTTCTTTAGGTGTACAGGTTTTTTTTTATGTTTATCCTATCTAATAGGTCTAATATCCACTTATATATACCGTGGGTGTCTTATTTATACCATGGGTATCTTTCTGCTTCTGGGATAGATCACTCAGGATGATCTTTTCTAGATCCCACCATTTGCCTTCAAATTTCATGATTTCCTTGTTTTTAATTGCTGAGTAGTATTCCATTGTATAAATGTACCACAATTTCTGTATCCATTCCTCCGGTGATGGACATTTGGGTCGTTCCCAAGTTCTGGCTATTACGAATAAAACTGTTACAAGGATGATTGAGCAATTATCCTTGTTGTATACTTGAGTAACTTTTGGATATATGCCTAGGAGTGGTATAGCTGGATCTTGAGGTAGCACTATTCCTAATTGTCTGAGAAAGTGCCAGATTGATTTCCAAAGTGGTTGTACAAGTTTACATTCCCACCAGCAATGGAGGATGGTTCCCCTTTCTCCACAACCTCTTCACCATGTGTTGTCACTTGAGTTTTGGATTTTAGCTATTCTGATAGGTGTAAGGTGTAATCTCAGGGTTGTTTTGATTTGCATCTCCCTGATGGATAAGGATGTTGAGCATTTTTTTAAGTGTTTCTCTGCCATTCTATATTCCTCTCTTGAGAATTCTGTTTAGCTCTGTGCCCCATTTTTATATTGGATTGCTTGATTTGTTGCTTTTTAACTTCTTGTGTTCTTTATATATTATGGATATTAGCCCTCTGTCAGATATAGGGTTGGTGAAGGTCCTGTGGGCTGTCTTTTGTTCTGATGGCAGTGTCCTTTGCTTTATAGAAGCCTTTTAGTTTCATGAGGTCCCATTTCTTGATTGTTGATCTTAGAGACTGTGCTGTTGGTGTTCTGTTCAGGAAGTAGTCTCCCATGCCAATGAGATCTAGGCTCTTCCCCACTTTTTCTTCTAACTGATTTAGTGTGTCTGATTTTATGTTGAGGTGTTTGATCCATTTGGTCTTTAGTTTTGCGCAGGGTGATAAATATGGATCTATTTTCATTTTTCTGCATGTAGACATCCAGTTGGACCAGCATGATTTGTTGAAGATGCTGTCCTTTTTCCATTGAATGGTTTTGGCTTCTTTGTCAAAAATCAAGTATCCATAGGTGTGTAGGTTTACTTCTGGTTCTTCTATTTGGTTCCATTGATCCACCATTCTGTTTCCATTCCAATACCATGCCATTTTTATTACTATTGCTCTGTAGTACAGCGTGAGATCAGAGATGGAGATACCTCCAGATGATCTGTTGTTGTGCAGGATCGTTTCGGAAATTCCGGGGTTTTGTTTTGCCATATGAGGTTGAGAATTTTTCTTTCAAGGTCTGTAAAGAATTGTGTTGGTATTTTGATGGGAATTGCATTGAATCTGTAGATTGCTTTTGGCAGGATGGCCATTTTCACTATGTTAATCTTACCAATCCATGAATATGGGAGATATTTCCGCCTTCTGATATCTTCTTCAAAGACTTTAATTTTTTTTCATACAGGTCTTTCACATGCTTAGTTAGAGTCACACCAGGGTACTCTATGTTATTTGTGGCTATTCTGAAGGGTGTAGTTTCCCTAATTTCTTTCTCAGCCCTTTTGATTTCATATACAGGAGGGCTACTGATGTTTTTGAGTAAATTTTTTATCTAGCCACTTTGTTGAAGGTGTTTATCAGCTGAAGGAGTTCTCTGGTTGAATTTTGGGAGTCACTCATGTATACTATCATATCATCTGTGAATAGTGAAGATTTGACTTCTTCCTTTGTGATTTGTATACCCTTGATGTCCTTTATTGCTTTAGCTAGGACTTCAAGTACTATGTTGAAGAGATATGGAAAGAGTGGCAGCCTTGCCTTGTCCCTGATTTCAGTGGGACTGATTTTAAGTTTCTTTCCAGTGAGTTTGATGTTAACCATAAGCTTGATGTATATTGTTTTTACTATGTTTAGGTATGTTCCTTCAATCCCTGATCTCTCCAAGACTTTAAACATGAAAAGGGTGTTAGAATTTGTCAAATGTGTTTTTGGCATCTAAGGAGATGATCATGTGGTTTCTCCCTCAGTTTGTTTATATGGTGGATCACATTGATGGATTTCCTTATATTGAACCACCCTTGCATGCCTGGGATGAAGCCTACGTTGTCGTGGTGGATGATATCTTTTATGTGTTCTTCTATTCAGTTTGCCAGTATTTTATTGAGTATTTTTGCATCAATGTTCATAAGAGAGATAAGTTTGAAATTCTCTTTTTTTTGTTGGGTCTTTGTGTGGTTTAGGTATCAAGGTGACTGTGGCTTTATAGAATGAGTTTGGTAGTGCTCCTTCTGTTTCTATTTTTTGGAATAGTTTGAAGAGAATGGGAGTTAGCTATTCTTTGAAGGTCTGGTAGAATTCTGAGATGTCTCTCAATCTTGAATGAAAACAGAAATTGTGGTACAATGGAATACTACTCAGCAATTAAAAACAAGGAAATCATGAAATTTGAAGGCAAATGGTAGGATCTAAAAAAGATCATGCTGCATGAGGTATCTCAGAATCAGAAAGACACACAATAGTATATACTCATTTATACGTAGATATTAGACATATAATATAGGATAAACATACTAACATCTGTACACCTAAAGAAGCTAAGCAAGAAGGAGGATCGTGAGCAAGAGGATCATTTTTCACTCAGAAAGGCAAGCAGGACGGACATTGGAAGAAGGAGAAAACAGAAAACATGACAGGAGTCTACCACAGATAGCCTCTGAAATACTCTACCCAGCAGGGTATCAAAGCAGATGCTGAGGCTCATGACCAAACATTGGGCAGAGTGCAGGCAATCTTATGAAAGAAGGGGGAGATAGTAAGACCTGGAGGAGACAGCAGCTCCACAAGGAGAGCAACAGAACCAAAAATGCTTGGCAAAGTGGCCTTTTCTGAGACTGATACTCCAACCAAAGACCATTCATGGAGATAACCTAGAATTCCTGCTCAGATGTAGCCCATGAAATCTCAGTGTCCAAGTGGATGGCCTAGTAATGGGAACAGGATGTTTCTCCAACATGAACTCAGTAGCTGGCTCTTTGATCACCTCCCCCGAGTGTGGCGGCAGCCTTACCTGGCCACAGAGGAAGACAATGCTGACAATCCTGATGAGACCTGATAAGCTAGGGTGAGATGGAAGGGGAGGAGGACCTCCCCCATCAGACTGTGGGAGGGCCATCGGTGGAGAGAGGGAAGGGAGGTGGGATTGGGAGAGGAGGAGGGAGGGGTCTACAGTTGGGATAAGGAGTAAATCAATTATAAGTAATAAAACACAAATAAATAAAAAAATTCTGAGCATTAGCTTTTGTTTCTCTTGGTATAATTATTCTTTCAAGCCAAACTTCCTTGTTTTGGCTTGGATATGTGATATATATATGCAATATCTACATACATATGTATACTGTAAGGCTTAGAATATATGTGTGTATATATATATATATATATATATATATATATATATATGGGGAAATTAGTATACATGTATACTATGTTTATAGATATTTACTGTATAGTCTACTTTCCCCCTTTATTAAATTTTATGGAATGAGTTCAGTGTAAAACTTTTGGTATCCTTTAGGCAATCTTTTGAGCACAGTAAAAATATATGCTGCTGCAACTAATTTTATCAGACATAATAATTACACTCATATTAACAACTGATTTCAGTTACTACCCTCATTCATTAGCATTTTAGCCTTAGTATCTCTAAATTCATTTTATTTCTGGATCATCTTGCATTTATAATATTTAAAAGTTTGTTTGCATTTTTGGTTGTTTTCAGTAGGACGTCGACCATGCTTCTAGAAATAGAATATTCAGTCTATATACCAAGCATTTGCAACTCAACTAGATTTTGATTAAGATAAGATATATTATATATATATTTTATATAATATATATATTATTATAAAGGGAGGTCTAGGAGGCCAAGACTGGAATCTACTATTTTTAGCATATTGACATTTGAACATGCATAGTCTTATCTTTCTCTGTTCTCAGCTTCCTTACTTTTGTTCTGCAGGAGTTGTTTGGATCATCTTGTAGGCTCTGGCACTTTTGGTTGCTCAGAAACCCATGTTTTGAGGTGTGCATCACAGATTCTTCCAAGATGAGCCCTGTCATCACCACCACTTCCCAAACAGCCTTGTCAAGGTATTTGAGCCTCTTAGTAAATGCTATCAGAGGCTGAATGATGTATCATTGAAGGTTTCTACATGTAACTCTGATTGTTTAACGAAATGGCTTAGAAAAGCTCCATAACATTATTCAGGCAGGGAAGAGTGCAATCAACTTTCAGTCATTATTAATGTATCTAGAAGTGATACACCACCTTGCAAGTACATTTTACTATGCACTTATTGAGGAGGACATTGGCTGTCAGGATGTACTCATTGGCTCTACTCTGTGAGTGTGTTGATATGTGTGCTGGTATCTGGGAGTGAAACAGAATGACAATGTATTTTTTTTTCTCCCAAAATGAAAATTGTGTTCTTGCCTGTCTAGGAGAAAAAATTAGTTGTTGAGAAGTAACAATTTTCCATTTCTGGAGTAAATGACATTTCTGTTGAAATGACACAGGATATTCAGTGACTTTCTTGTAATTGTGGGATACTACAAAGTAACAAACTCCCTGCATTTCAAGATCTCAAGTCTTAAGGTATTTAGAGATGATCTAATCAAGTTGTAGACTAACTTTTAGAGTTGTGGCAGTTTTATGTTCCCCCTCCCTGGGGGAGAAAAACCCAATCTTGGAATTATAACATATAATACATATAATTTGGCTTTTTTATTTTTATTTTTATTTTTTGAGCACATCATTTAGCCAAAGCTAACCTTCAATTTACTAAGTAGCCTAGGGTGGCCTTGAATTTCTGGTATTCTTTCTTCTTTCTTCCAACGACTAGGATTACGGACACTGTTCTGTTTATGAAGATCTGCAGAGCAAGGTCTGGGCTTCGTGCAAGCTGAACAAAGTATTCTACCAACTAAAATATTAGTGTTGAAAGATTATAAGTATACAAACTTGAGTTTATTTAATTTAAAACTGGTACACGAAATAATTTCAGTGAAACACATTTCAGACTAAAATTTTTGAAACTATGACTTGACTTATTCAGCAAAGGTTCCCTAATTTTCTTTTGGTCAGAGATTCTCTGTGAGGCTACTGTTTATCATGTGGATTTCCGTGGCTCAACATCACAATAGCAGTTTTGCATCCTTTACAACATCTGCAAACTTAAAGTGTAGCAGAACTTTTAAGTATCTACTAGAGCCATTCTACTGAACACTAGTAGAACTACACTAATTTAATCTAATATTTCTAGTTTAGCGATAAATTTCAGAGTGCTTGGGCCAGTTTGTAATGCTTAAGTACAAAGCTCAAATAACATTAATTATGTGACTGTGGAGTGCTGGTTTTGGGAAATGCTCTAATGGTGCAGCCAAATACCTTATGAAATTCATCTTGTCTGTGCAGTATTGGTGCTGATATCATCCTTCATATTATTGCTACTATTATCCCCAATGTTACAAAGAAGGAACCTGAAGATATCCACAAAAGTTGGTTTCAAGGCCTTTGAGTAGTCACAGTGATGACTCTGGCTATCAGTTTAAGCAAGAGCGATTAGTTTTAAATGCAACATTGTGGCCTGGGGAGATGATACATGGATAAAGCTATTTCTATACAAGCGTGAGGATCTGAGTTTGGATCCCAGATCTCATGAAAAGCTGGATGTGGTATTTTGCATCTACAGTCTTAGCACTCTATGGTGAGATGGCAGATGGGGATAGGACATGAACTGGAATCTTATAGGCCACCTAGCCTGGTATATTCAGTGGTGAGACTTGTCACAAACCAGGTAGCAGGTGATGACCTGAGGCTGTTCTCTAGCCTTTGTAGGTCCATCATGGCATGCCTGTACCTGCATTCATGTATACAACTATGCACATGCACATACCTAATACATACAAGATATAGCATATGGTGTTCATAAGACATTACATGTACGACTTCAAAGCTGAAGAAAGTCAAAGAAGGAAAGGCAAATGATGGTATTTTTTTGTTTGTTTTACAAAATGGCAAAGCTGTATTAGGAATTATGTGCTAGACATATTATTTGAACCTAGGAGTTCTATTTTTTTTTCTTGATATTGAGAAGCGAAACCAGGTTAGAGAAGGGCTCTGCTACTGAGCTTTGCTTCAGATCTGTCCTTTGTGAACTGAGCTGTGGTCTATGCTCTACATCTACAGATCATCAGGAACATAAAGAGCAACAAGTTGGATCTTGAAACAAGGAAGAAAGCGTAGAAAAAAATCATGGGGTGTTTCTATCAAGAGTGTGAAGAGTGTGAGGCTGGGGTCATGCTAGGTTTTGGGAAGTGCCCTCAGGACTTGTAAGCTTTACTCTGGGTTCTATATTGTGATACAATGGGGGCAATTCTGTGATTGAGGCTCTTGATAAGTCTTTTTAAATAAGAGAGGAGTCGGGTGTGACTAGAGTTGCCATTGGTAGAGATACAGCTATCACAATATCCAGGATTTGGTGGAGGCTTTTCTGCAATATTTTTTGTTTGACAATCCTTATCTTCTGTCTGTGTTAAGGCATGATTTGAGAACTGTCTTTTTGCCATCATAAGCTGTGATGGCTAAACAGCCTTATCTAATGTTCTGGTTCTGTGAGACGGTTTATGGTCTATGCAATTCCCAGGCCTACTTGTTAGAACCAAGCTGCTAGCGTCAGGCCTGTTCCTTACAGTCAGGGGTTGCTTTTGTCTCTTTCATAGCGTATAGCTTTCCATTAAATAGGGACTTTCTTGTTGATGTGGGGACTGAGACTGGAGAGAACACCAGCATATGTGGGGAACTGCGTGAAGAGGCCATGGCTCTGTGCTACGCATGCAGAGAGGTGAATGGAGCTGAAAGCTATAGAAAATCTGAGGTGTGTATCACCAAATATTCTCAGCCAATCATGGGAAAATCGTAACAAATACAAACTCAGCTTTAGATTCCTTGAACACATTTTTAGTCATCGAAAATCGCTCATTTCCAGACAGGGTGTTCATCACCTCCCTCTCACCTCTAGATTATATGGATTATTTCTCCAGCTAGTTTGAGACATTGAAAATACTTTTACAGAAGATGAAAATCCCATTGTCATTGTTGACAAAGTCCTCCCAGAAAGCAGGTGTGAGTTAGATTATTGTGCTTTGGAATTTACTCTCTATTTTGTTTGATTAGGGAGACTAATGCTGTAACAGTGAGTGCAGTGGACCACAGAAAGTATAAATCGTGCAATTTCAATTTTGCATGGAACAGGAAGTCATTCCAGAAAAATGTGCCCATTTGCAGACCTGTAAGCCTGCTTATCTCCTTGGGACTTTTTGGGTTTAAAATTTTCTACTTGTAGAAGAGTAATTTTGAATTTTTTTCCCTGTCAGCTGCCCTTATGCCCTATCTTTTATTTCCAATATCCCACCAGGCATTTCTTCCTCTAAGGAGGCCAAAGAAAACTTAATGCTGAGCTGGGTTCTACCTCCATATCTATGACAACCAAACCTCTAGAGATTTGTCAAATCTTTTACTGTCATGTTTAACTTTGTTAGAAATGCAGTGTGACAGCCTGGGTTGAATTCTAGTGTCACAACCTTGTCAGAATTCTCATTTTAGAATCTAACACGAATTTCAGTATTATAACCTTCGGGGCCTGAGGTAGCCACTAATATATAAGACAAAAAAATAAAAACAGATAGAACCCCAAATATTACTTCATTATCGCTAATGTCAGGTAGTGACATGTATGCCTGCTATTTGTATGGAATGTGGACTCCAATAGTCTGTGCTAGGATCAGGCAATTTTATTAGGCTTAGTAACATATCTTTTTTTTTCCCTTTGGTGAGGGGAGGACTGAATGATGGGGGAAAGCCTGGAGGAAATGTCCTCAGATGTTGGAGATCTATCAGGTAACTGCTCATTGATAATTAAACTAGACAGACTATGCTCCAGGGAGTTTGCATGATTCCTTTTACCATCTAGCTTAAAGCAGAGGATCATGAGCCAATCTGAAATTTTATATGGAAATCAGCCAAGGTTACATAGTTATGGATGCTTAAAGATAGATGTATGCTGAATAAATAATGGCTGTGTCTAAAGCTGTTTACCCAGTTAAAACAGTAGAGACTTTTAATGATTTAAAAAATTTCGTGTATGAATGCTTTGTTTGCTTGCATGTATGTCTACACATGCATGCCTAGTGCCCATAGGGGCCTGAAGTGGGTGTAAACTGGATCCTGTGGAACAGGAGTTCAGACACTTATGAAAGGTCATGTGGATACTGGGAATGCAACCCAGGTCTTCAGGAAGAACAGTATGTGCTTTGACCCCACTGAGCTATCTATCCAGCCCTGATAATTATTAACCTTTAAGAAAATAATGAGGGGGATATCCAAGATGGCAGAGACCAGCACCCACTGTATCTGAGGGGCACAGGATCCGAAACTCCAAAATTGGTGAGTGAAGGGGCAGCTGAAACCAGAACATTGACAGTGAGGCTTCCTGGCTGAGAGGGGACAATCGCTAGGAGAGTTTCAATCCAGGTCACCTGTGGATGTCTCCAGGAACTGAGAGTGGCGAATATTAAACACTCCTGCACTTCCCCTTGCCCCAAGCATGGGCCTCCCTGCATGGCGGAGGCTGCAATGGTTGCCCAAGCATGATCCTCGTACTAGGTGACTGATAGGGAAGAAGTGACTACCCAAAGTTTGGGTCTCCTTGCCCTATGGCCTAACAGTGGGGATCACCTGGTGACCTGAGTTCAGTATATGGGCCCTATATGAAAATAGAAGGAGAAATCCAACCCCACAAAGATGTTCCTGACCACCCCATGCTGTGGCAGGGACAAACACTCCACAGGCACATAATACACTAATGATGATGATGATAAAATTAAAAAAAATTATTAGCATTTGAGATGGAACTCTACCTCAGATAAGACAATTAACTTCCTAAAGTCAGTTGAAATTCACAGTGGGGGCAGAAAGCCACAAATATTCTCAGAATGGATTGTGAAGGCATGCTATGATCTTTTGAAGAGCTATAATGTCCATTACAAATATTTGTTCTTTTCTAGATTGTTCAGATTGCCATGAGACCTATGAGGCTATTAGACTGAATCCAGGCCTTTTGATATTCTCGAAGGCCTTCTACTCTACATGGCCCCATACTGTACCCATCAAGCATTTCATGTGCCTAATGTGCCCTTAAACAATCAAAAAGGGTATTGGGACACTTGATTTTGAAAGACAGCTGGACTCATTACTACACATAGCACATACTAGAATGCCTGACTTGAATTCTTGTCAGAGGAAGCAGCTAAGGCTAACAAGCTTGGAGGCATGATAACTGTCATGTAACATTTGTAAGGCTAGATGTTATTATAAGACTCCCACATAAATGGATTTATTAATTCCCTACCAAGAACATAGCAGGTACTATTTTATTGTTACAGATGAGGCAATGGAGACAGATGTGCAGATATATTTTGCAAGATGAAACATTAAGGGTTGGCAGAACCAGAATTTTGTCTCAATAATTCTGGCTCAATTTGGGACAGTTTTTCTCTCCCTGTTTGATTTGTTATATATTTCTGTTTGTTTGAACCTTCACTAGCATTTTGCTTGGCCGAACTTATTTCCAGTATTATAATCCAGAGAGGGAAATTCTAAATATTATCCCTATTTTAGGGAGAAGAAAACCAGTGCCCATGCTTGCAACACTTCTAGAGAGGCGATAGAACCACTGTCTATCAAATTCAAATCCAAAACAAATTCCTTTCAAAACAAATTCTCGTCATGGATGCTATAAATATTTGAATTTCCGTGTGATCGTGAGAATGTCAGATTTGAATGAAGGTTGAAGAAAAAGGTGTAGTGTGTGTGTGGCCTTACCTTAAAGAGAAGCTAGAGGCAGAGTGTCTTCTCTGGGCTCTGGGGTAACCTTGTCAGAGCACCTGCTTTAGTTCTTAGCTTGATGTTTTAGGCAAGAATGACCAGGTAAGTTATTTACCTGTGTATAGAATGGGAAACTGACAGGGTCTTGTTGATTGAGTTTGGCGTGGTTCGGTTCAGGGAATGACTTTTGTGCTGACATCAAATAGCAGTGATTTTAGTTTTATGACAGCTATCAAATATAATGATATGGAATGAGACAGAAAGGTACCACAATAGCAATAAAAATCAACCTGGAAGGAGAAGTACTTCCATCTGTTTAGCTGTTGCTCAGGGAGTTTCATTATGGGCGTTCGAGGATGGCAGTCTGACTATGAAAAATCAGATCGTGTGATTTCCCCCTAACTAAAAGATGGGGCAGCCTGGACTCCTGGGAGCACAGAAGACTTGGACAATGACAGATGTTTTCTGGAACGACATCAACCCTTTCTTACACAGTTCACACTGATAGCTGTTATCTTGGGGGTGGTATCGGTTGGTACAGGGCTGTCAGGGGGCCTGAGCTGGCTTGAACCACCTGCTGGTGTTAAGACTGAGCAGCTGACATGGAAACGACTGTGGACTCCTGGTTTCTCCCACTCTGTGTTTTACTTACTTGGAGAACAGTCACTCGTATTCTCCTGAGTGACTTGTATAATACTTGGTCCAAGGGTGCTTTGCCCTTTCCTAATAAACAATGAAAACAAAAACACAACTAAACAGTTCTAAAAGTATGGTCTATAATGTTGCTATGCTGTGCATATTTTAGTGCCACCTCCCGCCAGTCCATTTGTTGACATACTAATCCTGAAGGTGATGATATTGGAGGTGAGGCCCTCGCCTTTAAAAAGTAGGCCAGGGAGAGACCCTTTGTATTGTCTTCGCTGGAAAACACTATGAGAGGGCACTGCTTAAAAAAAGCAGGTCTTCGTGCTGGCTTCTTGATCTTGGACTTCCCAGCTGTCATATATCCTAGGCTTTTCTTTTGTAAGTCATGGAATTTTTGTTATAGCATCCCAAATGTACTAAAATACCTGCCTTCCCTTCCATGGGTAGTCTAACTAATGAGTGTATTAGAGACTTCAATATGTCCTGAAGTATATATGCCTGCCCTTCTTTAACTGGAAATTTAATATATTGCAATATTTGAAGTAGGAAATTCAAATAGTATTTGAAATAGAATTTGAAATAGGAAATTTATCCATTACTCTGTTGTGAAATTAGTATGGTAGATACATGATATAAAAATTACTTATAAAATTAGACTCTTTTTAAGTTTAACTTAACTTATTTATTTATTACAATTTGTTTACTTTGTATCCACATTGCAGCACCTTCCCTTGACTCCTCCCAGTTCCAACCACCCTAGACATTCATAAGTTCTGACTTCCAATAGGATATGGGCAATAGGAGGCTCCAGTAGGAGGAGCCTAGAGTAAAGAAAAAAGGAACTGCAGCTATTTCTTAGCCAGTAAGAAAGGGGGCAAGAAGAACCAGACCATGGGAGTAGAGGTGGAGACTGCAGCTTAGATATGGAAAGGTCGGAAAAGAGAATAGAGAGATAGAAAGAGACAGAAACACACACACACACACACAGAGAGAGAGAGAGAGAGAGAGAGAGAGAGAGAGAGAGAGAGAGAGAGAGAGAGAGAGAGAGAGAGAGAACACTCTTGGAAACAAAAAGCCAACATGCAGGAAGCCAACCTTGAATGGCACTCTGGGCCCAAGCCTGTGAATGGCAGAATTTCCAGAAGGATTCCTCCAAAATATGGGACTCACTTTCAGTTGTAGTTGCTGATCTTTGAGGATTTTAGATTGGTTTAGTTTTCAACTCATTCCAAGCTCTGGTTTCTCTGAACCCTACTCTTTTTAACCTATGATTAGGTCAAAGATAAGATACAAAGGTAGAATTAGTTGGAGATGCATTGTGAAATGAGGCTATGTTTTCTATTGGGAAGAAATCCAACTAGGAGAAAGAAGGTTTATTAGTTTAGTCTATCACTCAAATTTTAATTTGTTCTGTTTTTTTTAAATTTTTCCTTTGAAAATTTTATTTGTGTAGACAATTCATTTTTTTGATCAAATATACTTCAGTTTCTTCCCTGTCCAACTCTACACACTCTGTTTTGACTTGAGGTAACAGATTTAACTTGCTGAGCCTTGTTGCTCTTAACCATAAAGTGGAGGCAATTGCCACAGATGCTATACATATTGTGATATGTATAAATGGCATAATGCAGATCTAGATATGCAGGTTGGCCTATTATGAAGCCTTTTTATTTAAAAGGCTAGGCAGAATAAATTTCTGTTTATAGTCAGTATTATGGGAGGAAAAATATATACATGTACTTATACTTGATATTTGTCAAAAGGTGAGAAATAATATATATATGCATTTATGCATATTAGTATGATAAATATGTGATAAAGCTATGTTCACGTATTTTGGAAACTTGTTTTAAGTTTCTTACCCTTGTTTACTGTGATTTTTTTCAGTTTTGGTCCCTTTTTGTTTAAACATTGATCTCTTTCAGACAGAAAATCAAGAGTTTTCATACCCTTTGAAATTAATGATCCTCAGAGCTCTTGTTTGCAGGATATAATAAAGGATATTGCCGGTTGTGGTGGCGCACACCGGTAGGATTTGCTGAAGGAGGCAGAGGCAGGAGGATCACGAGTTCGAGGCCAGCCTGGGCTACACAGTTTCAGAGAACAAGGGCTCCACAAAGACCAAACTGAGCAGGGCACAGGGGTCTTGTAAGAGACGGTTTCTACAATCAAGGACCATGTGTGGATGTGGACTGGAACCCCCGCACGGATGGGGCCCATGATAACTTGGTGTAGGGCTGAAGACCCTATTCAGGGAAACAGGGACTGTTTCAGTCATGATCTTGATGGCTGACTCTTTGACCCTCCC
>CM053761.1:32779756-32830327 GCA_028658305.1 Pachyuromys duprasi | reverse complement strand
ACTGTTTCAGTCATGATCTTGATGGCTGACTCTTTGACCCTCCCCCATACAAGCCTGGGAGTGACAGACTGGCTAGATCCCAGGGGAGGACATTGCAGCCAGCCCTGAGGAGACAGGATAAGCTGGGGTTGGATGGAAGGGGAGGAGGTCCTCCCCTGTTGGTGGACTTGGAGGAGGCGGGGAGAGGGAGATGAGGGAGGGAGTGGGAGGGTAGGAGGGAATGAGGGAGGGGGCTACGCCTGGGATTCAAAGTACCTAACCTGTGATTGATATAAAAATAAATAAATTTTTAAAAACAGTAAAAAAAAAAAAAAAAAGAAAATGGCCAGGGGTTGACTAAAGAACACCTCCAACATAAATCAGGACATCATGGTTTCACCAGCAACCCTCAAAATTAATGGATACTCCAATTCATCGGAAACAAAAGAAAATGACTTTAAAGCTATGCTTTAAAGCTTTAAAGCTATGCAGTTATTTGAGGCACATAAGGAGGAAACAAACAAATCTCTCAGGGAAATAGCCATAAAAATCCAGACAGTTAAAGAGGAAATGAACAAATCTCTCAATGAATTGTCCACCCAAGTGCAGGCAAAGAAAGAGGAAATAAACTAACTTCTCAAAGAAACACAGGTAAATATAGCCACACAAATAGAGGCATAAGTAGATACAGAATTAATGGCATATAGAGAGGAAATGAACAAAAAATAGAGGCCATCATAGAGAGACAGGAATTCACATTCAAACAGATGAAGAAAATGGTGCAAGGTATGAAAACAGAATTAGAATCAATAAAGAAAACACAGACTGAGAAAAACCTCGATATGGAGAACCTAGAGAAAAGATCAAGAACCACAAAGATAAGCATCACGAATAGAATAAAAGAGATGGAAGAGAGATAGATTTCTCTGGTGCTGAAGATACACTCGCAGAAATTGAGACTTATCTCAAAGAAAAAGTAAAATCTGAAAAGTCCCAAACACAAAACATCCAAGAAATCAAGGATGGCATGAAAAGACAAAATCTAAGAATAATAGGAATTGATGAAAAAGAAGATTCCAGGCTCCAAGGTCCAGAAAATATTTTCAAGAAAACCATAGAAGAAAATTTTCCCATCCTAAAGAAAGAGATGTCCATAAACATACAAGAAGCCTACAGACCACCAAATAAACTACACCAGAAAAGAAACACCTCATGTCACATCATAGTCAAAACACTAAATCTACAGAACAAAGAAAAGGTATTAAAAACAGCAAGGGAAAAAGGCCAAGTAAGATATAAAGGTAGACCTATCAGAATCACACTGGATTTCTCATCAGAAACTTTGAAATCCAGAGGGGCTGGGCAGATGTCATGCAGACTTTAAGGGAGCACAGATGTCATCCCAAACTACTATATGCTGCAAAGCTCTCAATCAACGTAGATGGAGAAAACAAAATATTCTATGACAAACCTAAATTTAAGCAATATCTACACAGAAAACCAGCCCTACAGAAGATATGAGAAGGAAAACTCTAGTCCAATGAAAACAACTATACCCAAGAAAACAGAATACAGATAATTTCCCAACAAAAATTAAAAGAACACAAGCAATGAATCACAATAAGACCACCAACTTCACAGCAAAAGGAACTAATGTTCATTGGTCACTATTATCTGTCAACATCAAAGGACTCAACTCTCCAATAAAGAGACACAGACTAACAGATTGGGTACAGAAACAAGATCCAACATACTGCTGCATCCAACAAACACACCTATGTAACAAAGATAAACACTACCTCAGAGTAAAGGGCTGGAAAAATGTTTTCCAAGCAAATCGACCCAGAAAAACAAGCTGGGGTAGCTATCCTAATATCTAATAAAATAGACTTTCATCCAAAATTAATCAAAAAAGATGAGGAGGGGCACTTCCTTCTCATCAAAGGAAAAATCCACCAAGAGGACATCACAATTTTGAACATCTATGCCCCACATACAAGAGCGCCTACATTCGTAAATGAAACATTATTAAAGCTTAAATCACACATTGATCCCAACACCTTAATAGTGGGAGACTTCAACACTCCACTCTCACCAAGGGACAGATCATCTAGATAGAAACCAAATAGGGAAATAAAGGCACTTACAGAGGCCCTAACTCAAAAGGATCCAATAGATGTCTAGAGAACTTTTCACCCAAACTCAAAAGAGTATACTCTTTTTCAGCACCTCATGGAACCTTTTCCAAAATAGACCATAAAGTTGGTCACAAAGCAAGCCTCAAGAGATACAAGAAGATTGAAATAATCCCCTGTATTTTTTCTGACCACCATGGACTAAAGCTGGACCTCAACAATAATAGAAATAGCAAAAAGCCTACACGCACATGGAAACTGAACAACTCAATGATAGTTGGGTTAAGGAAGAAATAAAGAAAGAAATAAAAGACTTCTTAGACTTCAATGAAAATGAAGGTACAACAAACCCTAATTTATGGGACACAATGAAAGCAGTGGAATATTACTCAACAATTAAAAACAGGGAAATCATGAAAGTTGCAGGCAGGTGGGATCTAGAATAGTTCATTCTGAGTGAGGTATCCCAGAAGAAAGAGAAAGACACACACATTATATACTCAATGGTTGCCTCTTTGACCTCCCTCCCCCACCCAAGGGAGGAGCAGCCCTACTAGGCCACAGAGGAGGAATTTGCAGCCAGGCCTTAAGATACTGGACAAGCTAGGGTCAGATGGAAGAGGAGGAGGTCCTCCCCTATCAGTGGACTTGGAAAGGGGTAAGGAGAAGATGAGGGAGAGAGGGTAGGATTGGGAGGGAATGAGGGGACAGGATTCAGCTGGGATACAAAGTTAATAAACTGTAGCTAATATTAAAAAATAAAAATGTAAAAAGAAGAAGGATGATACTCAAAATATATAATGGACTCAAGAAACCAAATAACCAGATTAAAAATGGGGTAAATTTCTAAACAGAATTCTCAACAGAGTAATATCTAATGGCTAAGAAGCATTTAAGGAAATATTCAGTGTCCTTAGTCATCAGAGAAATGCAAATCAAAACGACCTTGAGATTTCACCTTACATCCATCAAAATGGCTATGATCAAAAACTCCAGAGACAGTACATGCCACTGAGGATATGGAGCAAGGGGAACACTCCTCCACTGCTGGTGGGCTGGGTGTGCAAAACTGTCCTACCACTCTCGAAATCAATTTGGCAGTTTCTCAGAAAATTAGGACCGAGGCTACCTCAAGATACAGTTATACCACTCCCGAGCATATACCCACAAGATGCCCTACAATACCAAAAGAAAGCTTACTCAGTTATGCTCATAGCATCTTTATTTGTAATAGCCAGAAACTCAAAACAAGCCAGAAACTCAAATCAACCTAGATGTTCCTTAACCAAAGAATGGATAGAGAAAAAGTGGTACACAATGGAATATTACTCAGCTATTAAAAACAAGGAAATCATTGAAATCTGCAGGCAAATGGCTGGAACTAACACAGTGAGGTAACCCAAACCCAGAAACACACACATGGTATATATTTACCTATAAGTGGCTATCAGCCATAAAGTATAGGCTAACTAACCATGCTACAATCCTCAGACCCAAAGAAGCTAAGTAACAAGAAGAGTAGAAATGTGCAATGCTTGAATCTCACTGAGTAAAGGAAATAGAATAGACATTAGGATAGATGGAGGGAAGGAACTGGATGGAGGAAGAGATGGGGAGGAGCCGAGCAGGAGGGATCTAGTGGGGGAAGAATGGAGGGAGAAAGTACTGGGAAAGAGAACTAGAGTCTGTGGGGGAGGGCATTTAGGACAGTGGAAACTCCCAGAAATCTATGAGGCTGACCCTAGCTAAGAATCTGAGCAATAGGGGATATCGAACCTGAAATGGCCCACCCTCAGTAACCAGAAAAGACTGTCTTTGACTTTGTTGCCTGCCTTTGGATTCCTTTTCCCTAACTGGTCTGCCTTGTCTAACTACAATAGTAGAAGATGCACCTAATCCTATTGCAACTTCATTTCCCTATCTGGGTTGATATCCACGGGATATCCTTTTTTGAGGCTGAACACTTTCTTTGAGAACAGAGCCATTGTGAGCTGGATCTCTTGTTTTTACCAATGTGTAGTCTGGGAATGGAAGTTGTATTAGAGATAGAATGTATGTGCCTTAAAATTGGTTCAATGGAAAGATACCATCTTTTATAATTCAAACTGCATCTAAATGCTGGCTCTGCCAATTACCACCTGTTTTAATTACTTTTCTATTTCTGTGATAAGACATTATGACCAAGGCAACTTGTAGAACAAAAATGTTGTTGGAACTTTCAGTTCCAGAGGGTGAGTCCAGGGTCCTCATGGGGTGAAGAATGGCAGTGGTAAGTAGCCTGTCATGGTGCTGGAGCATTAGTTGAGAGCTTTAAAACCTTAAAGCTTATCCCCAATAATGTACTTCCTCCAACAATACCATATATCCCTAATCCTTCCCAAACAATTCCAAAAACTAGAGTCCCATTTTTAAAGTATATAAGCCCATGAAGGCTGTTCTTATTCAAATCAACACAACCTGATGAGCCATTTACTTGGACTTTTAGCAAACCAGTTTTTCATGTAAAAACTTAGAAAAGTATTTAATAAAAAAATTAAACAACTTACATAGTACCCAGTTAACAATGATTTCTTCCTCCACAACAATGCTTATATTGGTTTTGAGTCCTTTGTATAGCCTGGGATTGTTTTTGTTTTTGTTTTTGTTTTTGTTTTTTTGTTCTATCACAATCAGGTCTACAGTCATTAAGATCAGGTCTACAGTCATTAAGAATAGGCCTTTTCATTAATGGAGTATTTACTTTTTCTCAAATCTTAGTTTAGCTAAACTTGAAATAAGGATTTTTTTTTTTTAGTGTGCCTGATACTCTCCTGAATTCTACCTGTCTTTGAGAAAAATGGCCTTTTTCTGTATCACAAGTAGAAATAAGTGGTCAAAATAAAGAGTGCATCCTAAATCCATTAAATCATGACTGTTCTTGAGAAAACTACGAAGTATCATTTTGGCTAGAGATGAATCCATGTTCCGTATATTATTTAAAAATATTTTTTAAAATCATGATTAAACATCACAGTGTTCTTTTTATACAAATTTGTCAAGTGTTCTAAAGAGAAAAGAAACTCCCAGAACAAGACATGATTCTAAGATTCGCATTGTATTCCAACAATCACATTAATTTGAAACAATGTAGAAAATAAGGTCATAGGATAAGAGGTATAAATTAGAAGTAGAAGTCACAGATAGAATACATGGAAGTCAGAGACGTCGGTTCCAATGTTTTACCTTGATAGCTGACTGAACTTCGATAAGTTATTTGACTGCCTTGAATCTAATTTTCCTTGTACGATAGTACTAATAATAATTACCCTCTCTAGACATGTTCTGAGAATGACATAGATCTTGATGGAGATAATGGAAGCAAAGTACATAACAGAGATTACACAGGCAGCAAATGTTAATAACAATAATTAGTCTTGGAGTCTAGCAAGCTTTCCTCTGTGAGAGCTGCTTTTGGGAGTGGGACCCTAGTCTAGTCTTATCCTGAGATTTTTGCATTCCTAGGACGCTACCCCTGTGGATTTGTGATGGGGATGGACTTGAATGAATGATGCCTGGAGCTGGCCTGAATACTGGCCTTGGGGCATGTCAGTTTAGTTTTAGAAAGCTGTGAGGTCATCCTCCATCTGGTTCATTTCTTAGCTTTTAGAACCAAGACGCTTGCTTGCATGATCACTAAGCTCCATTCGTATGCTCATTTTGTATATCTCATTAGCTACAGTTCATGAACATGCTGCTGAAATGTGATATTTATCAGAAAATATTCCAGGCTAATAGTGCAGTAATGAGAAATACACTAACAAAGTCAGTCAGAGTCTTAGAAGGAGTGAGGTAACTTTACCCTATGGTGTTCTTTCACGGAGTAAATTATGCTTGTGACTTTAGCTCTCTAAACATATTTATTTTTTGCTTTAGTCTCAACTAACAACAACTAACAGGAAACTTTCTGTTGATAGTACTTTTTTTTGTAACAGTAACAGTAACAGTAATAGTAATCAGTTTAGTTTCCATTTGGACTTCTCAGCGATGTGAAAGAATCCTGGTTCTCTATATCCATCTCACTTAGCTTTGCTGAGTTCTCCCATTCAGCCTCCTCCCCCACTTTGGATAAGCATTGATTCTTCTCTGTGTTCTGAGAATACACTTACGAGCAGTGTGTTATCTGATTTGGCAACCTAACATTAACAGTGATGAAAATCTCTATGGTACTATCTCCAAATGAATCAGTTCAATCATATACAAAAGAAAGGAAGTTGGATGAGATGTGTCTTTGAACTCAGAGGTGAATTCCTGTAGAAGACTGTAACTGGATGGCATTAGTGGTGTCATGGTCTTACCATTTGTATTTATTTGCTAGAGATGATTTAATGAAGAATCATGAGCTGAGTGGTTTCAAACATTCATATTTGTTGTCTGAGAGTTCTGCAGGCAGTATGTATGGGGCCTGCTGCTTCTGGAGTCACTATCAAGAATGTGTTCTAGGTTTCATTATTAGCTTCTCCTATTTCCTTGATTGGTGACAGCTTGCTATGTGTTGGAAACATGTTAAAATTTGATTCCTAATGTGAAGAGTATTGAGAGGTGGTGATGCTTTCTGGAAACACGAAGGTCATTGCCAGTTTGCATTCATAAATGGATCGATGCTTTCCTGGAGATGCTAAATTGGAGCTCTTGGGGGTGAGCTGGGCCCTATGTGAAGGGTTAGTTACAAGAGAAATTGTTATGAAGCAAGCATACCAGTGGCATTTACACCTCCACACGTGCTCTAAGTACAATCATCCACAAAGTCCTCACAGGGTACCGTCAGTGTTGTGAGCATAGACATCTTAACTATGTAATAAACAAACCCACTTTTTTTTTAACAAAGTCATCTAGCATCTGGTATTTTGTTGTAGCAACATAAACTATAGGACACAGCTTAATTTCTGTTTTTTTTCCTGGAGGTCTCTCTCTCGTTTTCACTCTTGTATGTGCTTTTATTCCTAAATTTCGTTCTTATATAAGGATGCTAGTAACAATGGACTTATCCTGAGGACCTCATTTTCACTTTGTTGTTTTGGTAAAAACTCTGTCTCTAAGTAAGATCATTTTATGAAATATTTAAGGTAATAAATCATATATATATATATATAATTTTTTTTGGTCAGGGCATGAGTGACCCTCTTGACATTCATGTACCTTATAGGCACTGCTAACTCATTACATAATTCTGTGGTTTCATAAAATCTATGTATGATCCTGAACACTGGATTTCAGTTGATGCTCATGTCATTTATTGTCAGATAGAAATAGATTCTTAAAATCGAAGGTTTGGTATGGTGAGCCTAAGTTCTATCTTAAGTCCTGTGTTATTCCCCTTCTGGGATGGTTTGTGTTGATTGTTACCTTGACTGGATCTGGTGTCACCTTGGAGAAAACCTCCAGTCTTGGGATTGGTCATATTTGGTTAGCTTCTGACCTTCTTCTTAGGGATCATTGTGTTAGGCTAATTGAAGTGGGAAGACCTATCCTAACAGCTAGCTGCACCATTCTACAGGCTGAAATCCTAGACTGCAGAAAAAGGAGGGAGCTATCTGAGTATCAGCACTCACTGATCTTGCCTTTCTGATTGGCCACAATGGGAGCAGCTGCCTTGAGATCCTGCTGTTATGACCTTCTAGTCATGATGGACTGCATCTCCCTTCCTTCCTGAAGATGCTTTTGTGAGGACATTTTATCAGAGAAACAGGAACAGTAACTAAGACATTTTTCACACTGGGGAAATAATAAACAACATTTTATGCAGATTACTTTAGGCCTAAATTAATATCCAGCCATTTGGAAGACAATAACATAATATAATAGCTAATCTTTTGAGAAAGGGAGTTATGTGTTAGGCAAACAAAAATTTCCTGGAAAAACAAAAAAAAAGCAGATCCAAACCTTGAAGTAGTTTAGGTTGAGTACCCAAAGGGACATAACAATTATTTTTATTATGTCATCCAATGGAGCCAGATTTTTTTAAACATTTTTATTTTATATTAATCACAGTTATTTACTTTGTATCCCAGCCGTAGCCTCCTCCCACATTCCCTTCCTCATCTCCTCCCTGCCCTTTCCAAGTCCACTGATAGGGGAGGACCTCCTCCCCTTCCATCTAACTCTAGCTTATCAGGTCTCTTCAGGACTGGCTGCAATGTCCTCTTCTGTGGCCTACCAAGGCTGCTCCTCCCTCAGCGGGGGGGGGGGGGCAGGGGGTCGAAGAGCCAGCCATGAAGCCAGATTTTAAGTACTGAGAAAAGTACAGAGATAAGAGAGGTTCTTATGGGATAATTTTTTAAACAAAAGCTGAACTATTTGATAAGATTCAATGTTCTAAATCTAAATTTTGGTTTACTCTTGCTTCACATGTTATTCTTTCTTTAATATTATCCTCAGTAGAGATTTTATTTCTAGAAAGTTCTTCCTACCACCTTGTACTCATTCACACAATTTAAATTTTGTTCTTGACAGCTGAATGGCTGTATTTAGAATTTGTGTATTTTTTAAAGTTTCATCTTAAATAACAAATACCTGTTATTTAAATAGACACTCTTAATATTGATTTCCTCTATTTTTAGATACATCTAACTCTAGCACTTAGGGGATACTTGACTGAGATAAGTTGATTGCTTTGTAAACAGTAAGCAGGAACATTCACATCCAATTATTTGGTAGTGTTTTATTTTCTTGTAATTAAACAGAGGCTTAGTACATTTGGGGTATTATTATGCTGTTAGGAAAGTTGGGTTCCTTTTTAAACTTCGATACAAGTAGGAAAGCTCTTGTTCCATGCAATAAAAAAATGGCCCTCTTTTTTTCTTTCTTCCTCGTTTTATCTGTTTTTCTTGTTTTCTTTTCTTTCTTTTTTTTTCTTCTTGTTTTCTGCTCATCCAAAAGGAGGGTCTAATTCAAATACAGACTCATCTCTTACAAGAAATTCAGTTGTGTTCTGACAAAAACAAAGAGAAAAGGAATTGTGTCTCAGATCTGTTGTTTTTCTTGTAAACATCTTTGGAGCTATGCTTTGGAAAAGATCGATGGCAATTTGGAGGAAGAGAGCACAGCTGTGTGACCAAGTGTGTTGCTGATCTTGAATCTGAATGCCCCTCCAGGCTCCATCTAGGGCTGACATTTAACTTGACCTCCTCAGAACAAGAGGTTAATTTCTGGAGCATTCGAATTATAGAGATGAATTTGTGAAGCTGCTCATAATTAAGACGCCTCTGGCTCTTGCATCTGGGCTGGAGACAGCAGACATTAATGTGACAATCCATTCTCTCCCAGGATGACTGAGGTCTGCACTTTTAAGCTTGACCAGTTTCTCTGTGGGTTGAGCTTCTCCATTATGCTGCTGCAGAATGAATTGCTGACCTACAGAAACATAGTGTTCCCTTTCACCTGAGATGGAAAAGTCAACAAGAGATCTTACTGAAGTGTCTAACAAATATATTTTTCCTAATAAAATTATTGATAAGAAGCTCCACTGAGCTTGCAACATTGTTTCTTTTAATCTCTCCAGCTATTATATGTGACAAACACTTTTATTGTTTTGTTCTTTGCATCAGGATCTGGGAATCAGTTTTCAAACTAATTATTTGAAGATACTGCTATTAAAGCTATATGTTTTCAAACTGGCTAGCTCAGTACTTTTTTCCTAGATTTTTTATTTTTTTATTTTTTTATAATTTATTTATCTTTATATCAATCACAGGTTAGGTACTTTGCATCCCAGGCGTAGCCTCCTCCCTTATTCTCTCCCACCCTCCCACTCCCTCCCTCATCTCTCTCCTCCCCGCCCCCTCAAGTCCATATTTTTAATATTTTTAATATGTTTGTTTGTATGTGTGTGTGTTTGAGTCTGTCTGTCTGTCTGAGTATGTACCATGTGCATGGAGGTACTCAAGATTTTGGGTCCACTAGAACTGGAGTTACAAGCAGTTGTGAGCAGCCCGATGGGTGTGCTGGGATCCAAACATAGGTCATCTGCTAGTGTAGCAAGTTCTCTTAATTGTACTCTCTGGCTCCAAGACAGGTCTCCTCTGTCTCCATTTTATCAGTAGCTAAGTTTATTACATAATGTTTTCAGAAATACACAGTAGGTATTTTTCACAAACAGGATTTGAAGCTGAGTCATTGCTCTGGAGCACTTGGTTTGGAGTCACCATGCTTTCTGTTGCCTGGAGAACTTGCAAAGGGCTCATTGCACTTATTAAGCAATAGGTGTTGTTCTGTGTGACTTAATCTTACAGCAACCTTTGATGTCAGCACAAGTAAGACTGCCCTATTACGGAGCAGGAAAGGGGGCACAAGAAGTTAAAAGAGACTTAGATAAGTTCACTCAGCTGATGAATGGTATACTGCAGTTGGTGTCCTTCTCCCACCTGCAGCTCGTACTTTGAGTGGAAATAATTGCTGTGTTCCTCCGCAGGAATGTAACTGGATATTACATAGAGAAGAGAAATCGAACTGGGTACAAAAACATTGTTAGTTTTTACAGAGAAGGTCCTAGATAAGTCTTGATCAAGCCATGCCAGGCAGAACCAAGGGAATATTATTACAGCTGTCTTATAACTGCTCTAGATAGGGCTTGGGCACCCACCTTTATTTTTAAGCACTATGGTTAATTCTATGGAGAAGCTGGGGCTACAATTCATTGTTACAGAAAAGCAATTCAGCTATAAAAAATAAGAATTGGCCAAATAGTGGAAACATAAAAATTATACTATGGCTATTGGTTATTGTTCTTTAAAGGGCTCATGAGCCAGAGTCACGATACAGTTTGTCTGTTCCCTCCTGAAAGAAAAAAAAATTCCAGAAATAAACTTCAGAGCTGGTTAAAGGGTGTTGATTTAATTAGCTCACTTCCTAGAACCCTATTAATCTGGTCTGGTGCTTCTGACATGTAGTTACACAGTTCTAGCATTTTCATGACTTTTGATTTATTGCCAGCTATACCACAAGTGACCATGAAATGCCCCAATTAGTGGCCTGTCATCTGAACTGGCTGCAGAGCCCCTTCAATTCCAAGGACTGTTCCAGCCTTATGAGATCTATGTTCAGGGTCTGATGGACTGAGACGCAGCCTGGCCTTATTCCTTCTGGGTTTTTTGGCTCACTCCCCTTTTCTCTTCTTTTCATGGATCCCCCCACCCCCCATCCAACAGGTAGGAATCTAATAGGTAGAGATGTACTTATAAAAATATTGGAATGAACAACATCTTAATTGAATGAACCTATGAAAGGCAAAAGGTTGTCGAATGGAAATATTTGGGGTTCACAGTATGTGCTACAAAAGACTACCACTCTTGTTGGTATTATAGATTGCGTTCTTACTTTAAGTTAACTTTGAGTAGTAAAATTATGTAAAGTGGTTCTCGGTATTTTAAATAATATTTCTGGCAATTGAATAAATATTGTCTTCTTTGCAAAGTTAGAGAAGTCACAAGATAAGGGACTCTGGCCAGCTTGAGCACCGTGAACATGGCTCTGGAAGGCCTTGCCCTTTTCTCCCATTCCCTCTGCCTTGCTAAAAAAAAGATTAGATTACATTCCTAAAGCTAGACACCAAGGTCTGTTCCCTTATTCGGCCACTTCTTCCTCTTGAGGCTGACTACCAAGGTCCAGCTATCAAAGTATTGAAGTCCAGCAATTAACTCCCTCCCCCATTTGGCTCACCTACTTAACATGCCAAATTAAAATTAAATGCTTCATTCTAAAATCAAGTTTCCCCTTGTATTTTATAAACTGTCATTTTCCTGTATGCTAAGTCTGTACCTCTCTACCCAGAGGCAGTTCTTTGCCTCTCTGGGACAAACAACCCTGCCTCCTTTCCCTATGCCCTTCCCCTCCTCCCTTGTCCTTTATCTGATGGTTTTTTGTTTTTGTTTTGTTTTTCATTTTTGATGTTGTTGTTGTTTCTTATTCCCTGCCCTCTGTGTGTCTGGGGCAAAAAAAGTCTCCTCTGTGCTGAGAACTTGGCTTTGGGGATCTTGAGCGGAAACTGTTCCTTACAATAAATACAAAAAACCAAACTAGGTTGAAATGAAAAATGTTGATTTGACGTCATACTATAAAAATTTCCAGTGGTTTTTGTTTTATAACTTCTAATTCTTCCTTTGTCTTTGCTTGCTTCATTTTCTCAACAGGCCCTGAGACATACCAATAACATTCTTTAACTCATTGTTCTTTCTTTTTTAAATGTTAGAGAGAAGAGGACTGTGTTAGGGAAACTGTGGAGACTGTGCCAAAGCCTTTGGCCTGGAGAGCTGATTCTGGGACAGACTAACTGTATAATCATGTCTCTACACACCTTGGTTCCTAATTGGTGGGATATTTGAAAAGCAAGGGAGCAATGACTTGGGTTAAATCAGTTCGTGGTCCTCAGTGTAATCCTGGTACAAGCAGCTTCAGCACCTTCAAGAAACCTGTTAGGAATTAAAATTCCCTTCCTCACTGACTGAATCAGAAACTATGAGGCCTAGAATCTGCTTTAATAAGCTCTTTGGGGGATTCTGTGACAAGCTAGAGTTTGAAAGCCACTGGGGGAAAGTTAGTTTTGTATTCTATCTACTTGTAACTTTTCATTGGGCTGATGCTAATTCTCAAATAATCACAATTTGATAAATATATAGCTGTACATAAAATATAGTAATTTATTTTGTCTAGATAGTCAGGTAGCACATTAACCTTGATTACCACTGTATTGGATAAGTATACCTATGCTAGCTAATAGGTGCTCCTAGATGTTACAATGTGAGAAAACCTAGGTAAAAACCCTGAAATGTAAGAAGTGGAAATCAGTTATGTCTAGCTTCGTCCTTGAACTGAGGACACTGGAGCCTCACCTCCAGTGAACCTGGTGAACCTGACCTCATCTTCTTCATGAAAGGAAGGTTTCGAAATGCTTGGATCCTGGTTCACCAATCTACAATATATTTTGTTATTTTTGTGACTTATAGGCAATGCCAAATAGCTACCAGAGCAACTAAATTGATTTTACACCTGTGTGCACACACAAAACAGCAATTAGAGAAACTGTGTAGCAGATTTTGACATGTATGAAATTATAGAACCAATTACTTTTTACAAGTCAACTCATGACAGTCATTTCAAACAAAGCCACCCCCGGGATCTGTTCCTTAAAGACACAGTTGACAGAATGTCAGTGAATTTAAACCTTGTTTCATTGTCTGCAAATCAAATTTAAGAGGATGAGCTGAGAGAATAGACAGGAGATGCTAATTTAAATTAAATTAAAAAATTTTCAATTTCAAGGGTTACTTCCTTTATCGAGAAAGACCAGGTGACTAGTTTCTGCTGTCGAGTGGGAAGCAGTGGAAGGAATGTGGGTATTAAGAAGAACAAGAAGAGAACTTTATTTTCCTATTTCCTCATAGTGCTTATTACATGTATGGTTTTGAGAGATATTACAGGGTTCTATGAACCTCATTTATGAGTCTATTAAACAGATATATTTGTATTTAGAACCTCTCCAAACAAAGAGCCACATCCATATATATCTTGAAAATCACTCACACATGCACGTACACACACACAAATATCTGAAGTAAATAGAAAAAATTGATCAGCAAAAGATTCATCTAGAAAGTTGTTAGACAAGACACGGCTTATTCAGCTTTTTTCATAATACACAGAAACTGGAAACAACTCAAATGTTTCTCAACCAAAGAGTGGATAAAGAAACTGTGGTGCATTTATACAATGGAATACTACTCAGCTATTAAAAGCAAAGGAATCATGAAAATTTCAGGCCAATAGATGGAACTAGAAAAGATCATCCTGTGTGAGGTAACCCAGACCCAGAAAGACATGTATGGTATGTAGTCACTTGTAGGTGGATTTAAGCCATATTGAAGAGGATAAAAATACAATTCACAGACCTTAAGAAGGTAAGTAACAAGGAGGATCCAAGGAAGGATACTTAAATCTCACTCAGAATAGGAGATAGAATAGATTGTGGTAATGTTTGAAGAGAGGGAACAAGGTTGGAGAGGAAACACAGATGTGAGGGTGGAGATCAGACGTGGGGAGAGTGGGACTGGGAGGACAAAAGGCCTGTAGAGAAAAGAGAAACTGTGGGCAAAGGCATCTCTCTGACAAGCTTGAGACCTAAATCAGAGTAGGCTCCTGAGGGGACATGAGAGGAATTCTAGCAGAGACTCCTAGTAGCAGGGGCCAAAGAGACAGAAGAGGGCACACCCTAACTAGAAAATTCTTCTAGTAGAGAGAGGGGAACCAGTCATAAAAAACCTTGACTCAAAACTCACCCTGCCTATAAGATGTTCAGGGATAAAAATAGAGCAGATATAACAAAAATGGAGGGAAAGTCCAACCAATGTCTGGCCCAACCCAAGACCCATCCGGTGGGAGAGAAACAACCCTGATACTAATAAAGATACTCTGGAATGCTTGCAGACAGGAGTGAAGCAGAGTTGTCCTCAGAGAGCCTCCACCAAGGAGTGCCTTGAAACAGATGCTGAGACTCACAACCAAACATTGGGCAAGACATAGGGAGCTTTGTGGAAAAGTGGGGGAGGTGGGGAAGGACCCGGAGGTGATAGGAGCTTCATAAGAAGTCTAACAGAGCCAGCTAACCAGAGCTAATAGAGGCCTGCTGAAACTGAAGCACCAACTAAAGGCCTTGCATAGACCGGACCTAGGCCCCCTGTAAAAACGTAGCTGGCGGGCAGCTCAGGTCTCATGTGGGTCCCCTAACAAGGGAAGTGGGGCCCTCTGTGACATGGACTCTCCTGCCAGCTTTTCAATTACTTCCTTCTGGAGGGACTGCTTGCCAGGACACAAGGAAAGAGGACCAGCTCGGCTGTGATAGCTAGGGCAGGTGGGAAGGGGGCTTCTCCTTCGCTGAGGACTGGGGGAGGAAGATGGGGAAGACGGAGGGAGAGGGGGACTAGGAGATAGGGAGGGATGGGCCTAAGACCAGGATGTAAAGTGAGTAAATAACTAAATAAATTTTAAAAATAGATTGTATACATGTATAAAATTCTTAAAAAATAAATAAATAAAACATAAAAATAATTTTAAAGCTTCTTTACATTAAAAGGAAATAACCAAATGATAGGCTACAGAATGGGAGAGGAATGTGGCTAATTATCCATTTGACAAGAAGTCAATGTCTAAGATACAAAAAGCCTTTAAGAGAGAAAAGCCTGAAATCCAAAAATGAATGCTTTTATACTTCTGTGAGGAAATGTAAATTAGTTCAGCCACTATGGAAATCAGTATGAGGCTTCTCAAAAACTGAATGAAGTTCTACCATATGATCCAGCATTACCCCTTCTGAGCTCTGGAAGAAAGGACATAGATATTTAGGGTTGAGCTTTTTGCAATCTCTTATTCTCTCCACCTTGGCCATTTACGGATCTTTGTGCAAGTCACCATCTACTACAAACAGAAGCCTCTCTGCTGAGGGTTGAGAGGTATATTAATCTACAGGTATAAGAATAAGTCATGCAGGGCACACAACTTTCATCCCAGAACTCAGGAGACAGAGGCAAGCAGATCTCTGAGTTAGAAGCCAGTCCAGACTACATAGTGAGTTCCAGGATACACAGAGATATATATTGGGAATCTGTCTCAAAAAACAAACAAACAATAACAAACAGTAAATAATTGTGTATAAGTGTAATATGTTCATTTAACTTAATAATAGGAGTAGGATCTACTTTGGACTCTGACCACAAGTTCTTAGCCCAACAATGTTTGCAGGCATGGGTTTCCTCTTGTAAAACAAAGATTACATACAATCAGAAAGTTGTTGGTTGTCTCATGATTTCCATGTCATTAATGTGCCAGTGGTGTGTCTTTCTAAGACAGTCATTATTGCAGTTCACTAGGTTCACTCCTGTGGTAGCATGCATAGCACCTTGACCCACTATGAAAGCTAGCCAGTAGATATGTTGCTTCCAGGTCAGTACCAGCTTAATGTTTCTGTGTTCTGCCACTCAAGTGAAAAGTATCTTCAGCAATAGGCTCTAAGTGTTAGATTCAAGGCTGTCATCCACAAACAAGAAAAAATACATGGAATTTGGTTTTCTGGGTCTACTTATCTCCATCAGAATGAGTGTTTCCATTTACCTGTGAAAATCTCATATTTTTATTTCTTAACAGCCGAATTACATTCTATTGTGTAAATATATGATATTTTTATTATCCTTCCTCAGTTCATAGAGTTTTTTCCATTTTCTGGTAGCAATAAACATGAATGAACATATAATTTTACAGTTGACTGCAGAGTAGTTGGGCTATATGCTTAAGAGTCATATAACTAGATCATATGGTAGATCTATTTTTATTTTTTAAAGAACTTCAACATTTATTTTCATAATACCTTCTTCAGTTTGTATGCCCACCAGCTGTATATAAATGTTCTTCTTTGTCTAGAACCATGTCAGCATTTGTCATTCTTTTTATTTTTTAAATCTTAGCCTTTTTGACTGGGATAAGTTTAAATATCAAAGTAATTTTAATCTTAATTTATATAATGGCTAAGGGTATTGAACATTAAACATCATTTTTCTCAGGCATTTCTGTTTTATCTTTCAAGAACATACTATTAATTTCATGTACTGTTTTAATTTGGGTTATTTTCAGAATAATTTGGAATTTTTTGAGTTCTTTGTAAATTATAGATAGTAACCATTTATCATTTAGATACTGGTAAATATTTTTTTCCACTCCGCAAGCTACCTTTTTTACTTAAATTATGGTGTCCTTTGTTGTAAGAAACTTTTTAGTTCCATGAGGTCCAATTTATTAATTCTTGGTCTTAAAGTTTACATCATCAAAGCCCAATTAATAAGTCCTTTCCTGTGTCAAGGAGCTCAAGTACATTTTTAAATATCTTATCCTGTTTATAATACCATGTCTTCTGTTGTTGTTCTTAAACCTGTAACAAACAGTTCATCTGTAGCCTAAGTGATGAAGAACCAAGAGAAAATAAAAATCGCCACTATTGTGAATAAACGCTAATGCCACCATATATTCTATGGACTTTGAAAAGATAAATATCACTGCGTTATTTACTTTTTGTTATGGCTATGTAACATCATGACCAGAAGAGACTTATGGAGGAAAACATTTGTTTTTATGTATGTTCCAGGGGGAACGTCCGTGAAGTTAAGGAAAGCATAGCAGCAGGCTTACGGAACAGGGAGCCGAGAAATTGTATTTTATTATACAGAGAGCTGAGAGAGATAGTGGGAAGTGGGGTGAGGCTACAGACCCTCAAACCAGATGCTAGTGACAGGCTTTCTCCAGCAGCCAACACTCATAAAGATCCCATCACCTTCCCAAACTGCACCATCCAGTGTTCAAATGCGTAAGTCTCTGGGTGACAGTTTTTAATCAAAACAGTCACTAACCAATTATATGCCCATAAATTTAAAAAACTCAATGAATCATAACCTACGAGGAAACTATTGTATTTTTTTTTTACCAAAAGAAACTTGAGAATAGGCTGAAAGAAATTTGGTTTATAATTAAAAAGGATTGTTTTAGTTAATACAGTGTAGTCCCCTGGATCAGATCCTCAGACATAAAAAGGATACTGGTAGAAAAAAAATGATGAAGACTGAAGAGACTGTAGCCTAGTTAACAGTAATATATCAGTATTAGTTAATCGGGTTTTAAAGTAATGTACCATATTTATGTAATGAATTAATAATAGGGCAATGATTCTCTACACAACATATTTTCCCCCCTCTGGGAGATAGTTTTAATGTCTGAAAACATTGTTGATTGTTAAAATTAAAGGTGACAGCACTATCAGAAACTAAGGCACAATCTAAAGATGCTAAACTTCATACAAGGCACAGAATGGTTGCCCACAATGATCCAGGATGAAGTACCAGGTGTGTCATAGTGAACAAATCTCACACTCAAACAAAATAGGTAGGTCAGTTACTGTTTTTCACTGCTGTGACCAAAGTACCTGAGAAGTAACTTAAGAGAGGAAGGGTTTATTTAGCATCATAGTTGGAGGGGACACAGTCCATCATGGCAACAAGAGCAAGAGGTGCCTGATCACGCTGCATCCACAGTCAGGAAACAGGAGGTAGAAAGGCCACAGGACCTCAAAACCTGCTTCAGGGACCAGTTTTCTCTTAAAGGTTTCACAGCCTTTCCAAACTGCACCCAACAGCTTGGGACCCAAGTATTGAAAACTTTGAGTCTAACATGGCATGAGGTAAAAGGAAATATGTGAAACTTTTCTGTTAATGTAAACTTATTCTCAAAAATGTTGTGAACTGGGAGTGACTGGGTGTACCCATAGTCCCAATGCTTGGAAGGCTGAATCTACAGGAGCATGAGCCTGAGGTTAGCGTGGGCTACATATCAAGTAGTGGACACTAGCCTCTGAAATAAAACAAAACCAAAACCAAAAACAAAACAAAACAAAAACAGAAAGTATTTTTTTTTCTCTCTCTTAAGTCCTCATAAAGAACACTCTAGGTTTTGCTTGTTTTCCTGGTAACTCTGACCAATGTTTAAGAAATAAAGAAAGTGAATTCTGTATAATCTTTAAAAAATATAATATAATGTTACAGTAACATTATGAAGATAGTATAATATATCCTTCTTTATTTTAAAAGATATTTTATTTTTACTATTTTTAATTTTTACTCTTTTTAGCATGTGGTGGTGGGAGCTTACTGTGTCTTCAGAGTCCAGGAGAAGGTGCCAGGAGCCCTGGAGCTGGAGCTGGGACTGGAGCATTAAAAAAATTGCTTAAACACATTCAAATTATGTATCAAGAACAATAAGACAACTAAAGAAGATTGGGGGATACAAATTGGAAAGGAAGAAGTCAAAGTATAGCTATTTGAAGATGATATGATAGTATACATAAGTGATTTCAAAAATTTTAACAGATAACTCCCATAGCTGATAAACACCTTCAGCAAAGTGGCTGGATACAAAAAAAAATCAAAAAAAATCAGTAGCCCTCCTGTATACAAATTACAAATGGGATGAGAATGAAATTAGAAAAATAACACCCTCCCCTACAACCACAAATAATATAAAGTCTCTTGGTGTAACTCTAACCAAACAAGTGAAATACCTGCATGACAAAACTTCAAGTCTCTGAAGAAAGAAATTGAAGAGGATACCAGAAGATGGAAAGATCTACCGTGCTCATGGATAAGTAGGATTAACATAGTAAAAATCACCATCTTCCCAAAAGCAATCTACATATTCAATGCAATCCCCATCAAAATGCCCAACACAATTCTTTATAGACCTTGAGAGAACCATTCTCAAATTCATATGGAAAAAAAACCAAACAAAAAACAGATGCTGAGATCCATAGCCAAACATTAGGCAGAGGTTTTGGGAGTCTTGTAGAAGAGTAGGAGGAATAATAGAGGGACCTGGAGGGGACAAGAACCACACAAAAAGACCAACAGAGTCAACTAACCTAGGCCGATGGGGGCTCACAGAGACTGAAGCACCAACCAAATGGCATGCACAGACTGGACCTAAGCCCCTTACACATATGTACCTGATGGGTAGCTTGGTCTTAATGTGGGTGCTCTAGCAAGTGGAGTGGGGATTGTCTCTGACATCGACTCTTGCCTATCACTTCTCCCTGGTGGGCTGCTTTGTCTGACCTCAGTGGAAGAGGATGTTCTCAGTCCTGATGTGACTTTGATGTGCTGGGGTGGGCTGGTACGTGTAGGGGTGTTCCTTTTTCTGTGGAGAAGGGGAGTTGAAAAGGGAGAAAAAGGTGAAAGATCGGGATGGGGAGAAAAGGAGGGAGATGGCTGCGATCAGGATGTAAAATGAATAAATAAATAAGTTTTAAAGAAAGATCACAGCTAAAGTTACCCAGATTAGTAGGTGGGGATGAGGAAATTTTGCTCTCAAAATACGGATCTAACACAGGGATAGGCACCCAACCGGGCTGTGTGTGCCTGCAGTACACAAGGCAATAGAGATCCCAGTAGAGGTGGCTTTACTTTTTCAGACTGTGCAGCATCTCTTGCTAATTGACCTCTTTGTGCCCATCTCATTCAGGTTCAGCAATCATTCCCTGTAGCACCTCATGCTGCACTTCAACGCCTTGGCCACAGTCTTCAGAGTTTTGAATAACATCTTTCTACATCCATCATCATCAAAGAAACTGAAAGATCTCAGAACTTTTATGTGGTGTCTTTTTCTGACATTTCCTGGGTTATAACAGTAAGAGTGACAAAATTTCGTTTCCCATACCTCTTCTTTACTGATTTCATGTTCTAAACTTCTTTATTCCTAGTATCAAAGCCCAGAGTCCTAATTGTGACCTTTAGTTCCTCCATATTCATGGCTCCAGTTCTGAATCTATCAAAGAGATCAAAAGCTTCCTGGCTTTCCTGATTTTGTTCTTCAGTAAACTCCAGCTTCAGCCTTATCTTCAGGCAATGTTTGCCTTCTTAAAATTGGATGCCATTACTAGAGTATGGCACAATGCACATACTCTAAAGGCCCTACCTCTTATTGCTATCACAACTGTTTATTTGATATTTGAAGGAGATACACTCAAATTGTAAGACTTTTTTCAGCAGGTGGATATATATAAAATCCAAATGAGTAAAGTTATCCAGTGTAGACATTTGTTTACGTCATGATTGCGTAGCTGCTAAAATCCTTGATGCCCTTGAATTTTTTCCCATTTCAAAAAGAATATAGTGAGCCAGGTGTGGTGGCTGTCATCCCAACACTTGGTGAGGCAGAGGCAGGCAGATCTCTGTGAGTTCGAGGTCAGCTTAGTCTACAAAGCGAGTCCAGGATAACCAAGGCTACACAGAGAAACCCTGTCTCAAGAAAACATAGTGGTTAGTGGCTTCACTACCTACTCACCCACTAGAAAAGCCTGTGGTTTATAAGTGACTTTTCTCTTCCCTACATCCACTTACAAATCAGAAATACAGAGCTGTGGAAGGTTTGGCATCTTCACTAACCTGGAAATGAGCAACACTCCCTGGAGACAGTAAAGGAGCATGGGTTAATGGAAGCATTTCATTATCTGGTGAAATCTTGGCATGCTTAGGGACCAATTAGGGAACTCTTGAAGTCATTCCTCTCAGAACCTAACAATAACTTCAATTACAGTAATTTAGAAAATTGCATACTTTAGCTATTGGTTCCGTAACTTTTATGAAATGTTTTGCTGTATTTCATGAAAAGTCTACATTTCAACAAAGCATACGAATGATAAGAATGTGTTATAAACACGTTTATGGGGGGCAGATCCCTGTCCTGGCTTAACCTGATCCCTGTGGTATAGGGCTGTTCTGATTGTGAAGTGCTAAAGTCCTCAAGTTGTCGGTTTTACATCTGTCTGGATAGGAGGGATTCTAGGTCTGCATCAATTCAGTCCCTGTTCTCTTCTTATAGGACTTTGAGAAAATAAAATTTTGTTTAAAATCAGTGAGAATATGTGTGCCTTAACTAAGGCACTACTTTTTACACCCAATTCTGCAGAAAATATAACCTTATTTTTTGTGTCAGAAGACAATAGTTTTTTAAAATATTAAAGGTATTATTCAGGATTGATTCAAGGTAGGGAAGAGAGTGGAGTATACGAAAATGGAAATGAAAACGAAGGGAAGTATTTTAATATGGCTTTTTTAAATTAAATTTTTATTTTTTAGTATTAGTTACAGTTTATTAACTTAATGTGAAAGTTTTTAAAACATTGATAAAAGTAAGCATTAATAAAGCAGTAATAAGAATTAAATAATTTAAGAAGTTCTCAAAACTGTTGACTGACTGAGGGAACAGTTCTACTCAATTGTTTTTACTTCTGATTTACATAGGTTTTTTTCTTTTTAAATGTTTTTATTTATTACAATTTATTCACTTTGTATCCCAGCTGTAGCCCCCTCCCTAATCCTCTCCCATTCTGACACTCCCTCCCTCTTCTCCTCCATGCCCTTCCCCAAATCCACTGCTAGTAGAGGTCCTCCTCCACTTCTATCTGACCTTAGCTTATGAGGTCTCATTAGGACTGGCTGCATTGTCTTTTTCTGTGACCTGGTAAGGGTGCCCCCCTCCCCAGGGTGAAGTGATCAAAGAGCCAGCCACTGATTTCATGTCAGAAACAGCCCTGTTCCCCTTAATAGGAAGCCCATTTGGAGACTGAGCTGCCATGGGCTACATCTGTGCAGGGGTTCTAGGTTATCTCGATGCATGGTCCTTGGTTGGAGTAACAGTCTCAGAAAAAAAAACCCTGAGCCCAGATTTTTTGGTTCTGTTGCTCTCCTTGTAGAGCTCCAGTCCCCTTTATGTCTTTCTATCTCCCTCTTCTTTCATAAGATTCCCTACACTCTGCCCAAAGTTTGGCTATGAGTCTCAGCATCTGCTTTGATACCCTGCTGGGTAGTACCTTCATTTTCCGGCCTGTTCTTTAAGGAGTTAGGCGTGTCCTGCCCTGACTCATTCTGCCAAATCTTTTTCTGATTCATCACTTTGTCTACCCCTCAATTAGATGCCATTGTTTGGGATTAAAGGTCTGTACTAAATTCCAGCCAGAGGGATTAAAGGTATGTATTCTATCCAGGGAGATTAAATATGTGTACTAAGGGCTTCTCTGCATTCCAGCTGGATCACACAGACATAGGTTTTTGCATGTGAGCTCTTGTCACAGCAACCATGTTGCTGAAGTAAAATTCCTCTACTATCCATTACTATGAAAAATGCATTAATGTTACAAATTATAGAGTGGATGGTTTTGACATACCTTTTTGACTTCCCCTGGGTGACCTTCCATTTCTTCATGAGGCTTTGGATTAACTTGAATGCCCCTGTGGCCATGGAAGTGTTTTGTCAGTGAAGAGAGTATCAGTGATCTGAATATGTTATTGCCTGCATTTCCAATAATGAGTCATAGACAGTTAATAAACATTGAATGAGCATATGAATTTGATATCAAAACTCAGAGGCAAATCACTTTCATAATAGAGACTTCCTTCTTTTCTGTTCTCCATTTTCAGTTCTTCACTAGATCCTTCTGGGAGCTTGTCCTTAACAGATGATCATATTAAAACCACTGGCTCAGGTTCTGCTTTTAGAAAGGCTTGTTCCCTGGACATCACCACAATTATAATACAAGCCATGGTGAATTTACATAGAGAGTCCTCCCTCTTTATAATAATACACACCAGGATTTGTGGTGGTGTTTTTAATCATCTTCTTCTCTAATGTTCTGCATCCACCTGTGTTATTTTCAGTTCATAATATAAGAAACTCAGTGATTTTGCCTAATGGACTTCTGATTCTGAATTATCATGTGTATTTATCAGGAAAAAAGTGCGCTATTTTGAATAGGTTCAATTGAATTTTTCCCATTAAAGCATTGTATTTTAAGTGAACAGCACACATTTGTAAGGATTGCACGATGTATGTTCGCCATACTCAACTTTGAAGAAGTTAATAAGAAATTCCTGCAAAATTATTGGTACTTCTTCTGTGCAGGTCTTAATGGACACTTTATGGGAGCTCTAATAAATTCTCTTCTTTAGTAAGAATGGAAGAAACAGTAATGGCTCAAGTAAAATGTGTACAATAAAATGCCTGGGTTTTACACAAACACTAGTTTGAAAAATGTGAGTCTTGGCAACTCAGTAGAAAATTTACTTCGATCAAGGTTCTCCTGGAGTGTGAATTTGCTTATGAGGCTTTCAAGTTATTTATCAGCTTCTGCATTCAGTGGAATTAAACAGAGTTGCTGAAGCATCATTATTAGAGCTGTCGTCATTTTGAATAAGGTTCAATCCAGCGAAACACCATGATGCAGTTAAGTTTTGCTATTAACAGAGAACCCCAAAGTCTTAAGAATGACATAGTAAAGTTTATTTTGGTTTGCTTGAAGATAGCAAGAGTTTCTGATTGACTCGATGTTGACTGAGAATCATACATTTTCCGGATTCTTGATGGGCACCTGGTGTGTATTATCACTTATTCACAGGTACAGCCTATCAGATCAGTGTTCTTTTTCTCCATGTTGCAATGAAATCTTGCAGAGGTAAATTGTCTCAAAACACAGTTCAACTACTAGCAGGATGGAATTCCAGTCTGAGCAATGAAATTCAGTGTTTGATCTGCATCTAGATTGTCTGAGTTCTATAAAAGTTGGAAAACATGTCCTTTCTCCACATTCAGATAGGAAAAGGTTTGTAAACAGTTGCAATAGCCACTTGTATCATGGTCATTTTAAGCTTGATGCAACTCTTAGAGATTTATATTGAATTTAGATTGTATTAACTCACTGTGTTTCCCTTCCCAGATGCTAGAAGAAAGATTCTGTTGGAATTTCCCCATATCTGAGTAACACTTAGAGTGAATAAACCGCAGAGTAGCATGTCATGTATTCTGTGCAACCTTCTACTATTTGCTTCTGGAAAAGCAAAAACAAACAAACAAACAAACAAACAAACAAACAAAACAAAACACCAAAACCCCCAAACAAACAAACAAACAAAACCACAGCCTCTGACAAACATCAAATGCTCTTTCCACATTTATGCTCATTTCATATCAGTCAGGGAAGAAAAGTTCTTGCCTGTGATTTATGGTCACGGACAGGGAGACGCCTCTGATAATTAATTATACTGCTCTGAAATTTTGCTGTCATGCTTACCTACGTAGCCCCCACTGTGAAACATATAAATGCCTCATGTCTTGCCAGAGACAAACAGTTAAACATACTTTCCTGTAAGAAAGTGATATATAGCTTGTCTTGGATGGAGTCTTTCAGAGATTTATCTGTAAACCCATGTTCTATCATTCACGGAAGGATCAGTTTCTAATTGTAAAATGAGCTTATACCACTTTATTTCAGGGGAACATCTCAGGTATCATAGGTGGGAGTTGGAAGGAATTCAGAGAAGTATTTAGTAAACCACAAAATGCTCACACTGTATAATTTTGCTCCCATTGAGTCTATCCTAAAAATTGCCTGAGATCTGAAAAAGGGATTTAAGAATAAAATGATTATTTCAGCATTATATGAGGACTAAGGTAGAATACCAAATAAAAGAGATAGAGATCAATAAATAAGTCTTGAGATAACTATGTGTTAGAACTTTCCATAACGGTTAAAAGTCAGGTTCTTATATAAATATGTATTACATTACTATTGTCGGTATTCTTTATGGTATGATGTTAACTGTAAACACTACTCTATGAGCCTGTTAGGCACTATCATAAAAAGGAGACAAGTTAATTTTAACCAGCCTCTAGTTTTGAAAAGTGGGATTTCAGAACGTTTCTTTGCATCAAGATATCCCCTAGTCTTCCAAGTTTTCAGTAACGCCTACATATATTCATAATTACTGTTTATCACCATTGTTTGGAAAAAATTAGCAATGTTGGAGTGTTTTCTTTTACTAGAATGTTGTATATGTGTATCCATATATATGTTTGTATATGTATGCATATTGGAATGAGCATATCCAAATTACCATTTATATGTCTAATCTAGCCCAACACTTTTGTAAATAAAATTTTATTGTAACACAAGTATGTGCCCATGCATTTAAATACTGTATGTGACTACTTTTGCTTACTAATGGCAAAATGGAGTAACTATGACTGTGAGGATCAAATAGTTACCACTCTCCATTTTCTGGTGTGTCTGAATTTTGTTGTCACTTGAACCTGATATGAGCTAATTTTCCTTGAAACCATGTCTAACTCAGTATACAGACATACTTTAATTCAAAGGCAGTGAAACAATGTAGGTATAATCCTCAATTTGTATTCATACACATTTATATTCAGAGAGGGATTTTGATAATCTGATTTATTGCTAAAAATCTTTCTAAGATTAAGAAGTTGTGAGGACATTAAATAATTAGAACTCATAAGCAGATATTTTAAGATATTATTTACACACACACATGCATACACACATATACACATGCACACACAACCTGAATAAATAAATGTGAAAATGTTATTTTGTTTTTTTTTTTTCATTTTTTGAGAATGAAGGCACTCTTCTTTTTTTTCTAGTCTTTTCCTTTCAGTTTCCTATTCCCTATTCTTTCATGAGTGTATTTTAAAGCTTTCTGGTATAGAATACTAATTTTCTGCTTTACAACCTCAGTTCATGCTCACACAAGTCGATTGTGAGAAGTTCTGGAGTTAGCCTGCCTTTTCTCTCAAGTTGTTATCTCCTTGGATAATTCCTGTTTGTGATAAATTCCTTTGTGCTTGGAGTGTAATATTATAATTCAATAAACTTGTTTATTAAAGCCTATGTGTATATGAATTCTGTGTGTGTGTGTGTAAAATGATTTTTATGATGGGTGTTGGCATTCTTGCATGTGAGTAGGTGTGTGGCTGTACACATGTCGTACTCTGTTTGTGGAGTTCAATGGAGAACCTCAGATGTTGGTGTTCAGGTCTCTTGTTCAGCCTTTACGTGCTAGGCTTGATGATCCATGAGCTTCCAGAGATTCTCTTGTCTCTGCCTGCCATCTTACCAAAGAAGCACAAGAATTACAATGATGTACCATATTTGGCTTTATGTGAGTTCCAGGAATCTGAATTCAGAGCCCTGTGATTGAATGGCAAGCACTTTATCCACTGAGCTAGGTTCTTAGACCTAGAGAATTCCTTGGTAATATTCCTCACTCCTCTTTTCAGAGAAATTTCCATTACTATATTGTGCTTCTTGGGTTGTATTTAGAGATACTACATTAATAGCATGGCTTCTTTTAACCACTCAACAAGTAAGATTCTTTGCCAGACTTCCTTATTTGTTTAAGTTTTCTCAAACAGCTTTAGTTTTTGTTTGCTTGTTTGTTTTGTTTTGGGAATTAAACCCAGGGACTTTTATATGCTAGGCAAATATTGTACCACTTAGTATATTCCTAGTTCCAATTTTCTGCTCTCTTTTAGATTTATTATTTTTAGTGTGTGTGTGTGACAGAGAAAGAAGATAGAGGGGGAGGAACATGTAAGGTCTCTCTCTCTTTTTATATATGTGTATACATGTTTATATATCTATATACATACATGCATATACATATATATGTAAATATGTACACATATATGTATATGTACATATATATACATGCATGAACATGTATGTGTGGAGACTGGAGAACAATGGATGGCCTCCTTTATCATATTCTATCTTATTCAATTGATATAGGGGTCCTTTACTGAACTAAAGTACCAGCAAGCAAGCCCCACTATCCACCTATCTCCAATGCCATAGAAATTGGCTCTCAGGCACAAGGAACCATGCTCAGCTTTTTAGTGTTGGTGGTTTGAACTCAGGTCGTCCATGCTTGCCCATCAAGAGCTCTTACTCACTGACCCATCTCCTTAGCCTCTTCCATCATTATTTAATTTGTACATATAATTCTAACTTGGCTTTGTAGGAGTCTTGTTGTCGATATTCCTAGGACTTAGGCCTTTCAGAGGGGCAGATGAGGAGCATGTTGAGAGATACTGGGGCTGGGAGACTGAACTGGTTCTGCAGTATTCTTTGCTGAGGATTTGCTTAGCAATGACAGATTCTCAACCCTCACTAGAAAGAGGGCTTAGATGGTCTAGTAGTTGCTTTGTGACCAAGGAAGTCTTTTTCATTTGCGTTTTCAAAATGATTTTAAAATATTTTCATTTATTGAGGTTTGGTGTGTATGGGCATATGTGTGTGTGTGTGTGTGTTATGCACTAAATAGATTTTGACAAAAACATAATGGTATACACAAAGGTGTAGACTCATGGTGGATGGTTTCACTGGCCTAAAAATTCCTTGAATTATAAGAATTTAAACAGTCTTTCATCTTTCCGAGTAGCATGATTATCATCACAGTTTTATCTTTGTCAGAACATTCTTACTTTTCAACATCCAACTCTTTACAGCCTTTCACTTAGAAACATGAATTTACGAACCTTCTATTTTCCCCCAAGGTTTGTGTATCTCTCTGTTGGTTGGCAAATATTTGTTTATATGGCTATCTCATGCATTTCATACACTGGACTATCAATCGACAACTTAACAGATTTTGTGTTGGAGTTATTGCAAATAGAGCTGCTAATACATTGACCTGTAAAATTTTAGCATATACTTCTGCTAATTCTTTAGAGATTTATTTTTAATTATGTGTGTGTATAGGGGTATAATAAGTACATGTGAATGTAGGAGTATGTGGAATTCAGAAAAGGGGGTTAGGGGTCCTGCAGGTGGAGTTACAAGCAGCTGTGAGCTGTCAGACAAGGGTTCTGGAAACCAAACTTGTGTCTTCCTCAAGAGCAGTGTACACTCTTAAGCACTAAGCTACCTCTTGAGACCCACTTTTTATTATTACTATTATTTTTTATTTTAAGTAATTTATTTATTTTTATGTTAACACAGGTTAGGTACCTTGTATCCCAGCCACAGCCCCCTCCCTCACTCCCCCCCACTCTCCCCATCCCTTCCTCATCTCCTCCCTGCCCCCCCCTTTTTTCACAAGAGAATGAGTTTCACTTCAGCTTTATTTTCACATCATTTCTATACACATTATATATCATAAATATACATTTGTAATTTAAAAGGCCATATAAAACCCAAGTAATAAAAAGGTAGAAGGGGGTCTGCTGCAGGAGACTCATGATACTTTATTGTTTAAATACTTTTAAGATCAATTCCAAAAAGACAACAAATTAAAAAGCCATTACATTTTCAGAGGGCTCCATGTTTACAGAAATTTTTGTTGGTTTGTTTGGGGTTTCCTACTTAATACTATCATTTGTGATTAAAAATTATTTGTGCCTTTATGGCCCACCTATTTGTCTTTTTTGTTTTTCTCTTATCGTACTGTGTAGAATTTCCAGTATGGTATTGAATTGTTGGTTTAGAGAGGAATTGTTAGTTTCTTGCTTTATGTATAGCACTAGCTAATATTGTCTAGAGCTCTTATAAAGCACACCTCAAGGAGCCTTCTTGTCCCCTCTACCATGTTACTATCCTTTTTCTTCTCTTCTTTTAAAAATTATGTATATGTGTGTGTCCATGCGTACTTGTGTACATAAGTGCATATGCCCTCAAATGCCAGAAGAGGGCATTGGATTCCCTCAAGGTGGATCTTAGGTTGGTGTGAGCTCTCAGGCTTTGCAGCAAGTAACTTTACTCACTAAGTAGTCTTGCTAGTCAGTCAGTAATGATTAGTACCCAGGTGTGGTGGCACAGACCTTTAATCCCAACACTCAGGGAGGCAGAGGCAGGCAGATCGCTGTGAGTTCCAGGCCAGCCTGCTCTACAAAGTAAGTCCAGGACAGCCAAGGCTACACAGAGAAACCTTGTCTCACTGGGGAAAAAAAAGAAATGATTTGTTAGGCCTTTTGTCCATTTTTCATCAAAGTTTTAATTTTGCTATTGAGTTGAATTTCTTGCTATTTTAGATATTCAGCCCTTACTATCATGTATTCTCTCATTTTGTAGACTGTGCCTTTATTCTATTGATTCCTTTGTTGTAAAGAGCTTTGACAATTGTTCAGGCAGTCCTATCTACTTTGGGGTTCTATATTCTTAAATTTAACTACCTATACATTGGAAATATTGAGAAAAATGATATGAACTTAACATTGTAGAATTGCCTCCTCATTTATTAATCCTAAATAATACAATGTTATGACTATTATATTGTCTGAGGTGTCATATGTAGAGATGTAGTATAACCAAGGATACTCATGGGTGTAGGCGAGTCCTCTGACATTTACTTCAAGGGCTTGAGCGTTTGCAGATTTTGTTGTGTGTAAGAGTCTCTGGAACCAGCCATCTACAGATATGAAGTATAATTTCATTTGTCAATTTTTAATCTCATTTACAGAACTTTGCTTTTTGGGCTGTGGCATGAGAGATAATGACCTACACTTTTCTTTTAATATGTTTGATAGTGTTCAGAAATGCTATTCTCAGAACAAATCAGGAAGCATAACTCTATTTGGGGGATGAGATTGTGTATAATTGATATAACTTTTTCTTATGTATTTGTTAGAATTAAACAGTGAATCTACTTGGATACAAGTCTTCCTTTATTATTCTTTTGGTATATCTTTATTATTGCTGTTGCTGTTATTACTTGAATTGGTGTTTTGCTACATGTCCTGCCTGGTGTGTAGCCTAATGTGGCCTTTTAATTCTCAGTCCTGTTTTGGAGTGAAGAGATGGGCAAATGCCAACATACCAGGTCCTAACTCTTAAAGGATCTACAACCTCTCAAAACAGTAGCACCACCTAGGGAACCCAATATTTAAAACAGGAGTTGGTGGCAGGAGGCAGGCTTTGGACATTCAAATCATAACAAACTTACTTTTGTATGTCATTTTGATATCTAAGAGTTCTATAATGAGGAATTGCTCATTATAGACAAGTTGAATTTTATGGGTTTCTTTGTTAGTTTGGCTACATCCGATTGATGTTCATCAATCTTATTTATCTTTCTATAAAACAAACTATGTTTTAATTCATAGTGCTTATATATGGTTTTTCCTGTGATGTCCACAATGATTTCCATAGTTTTCAAAAATTGTATTTAATTTTCATTTAGTTAAGCTATTCAAAGTTTTTTTTATCCCATGCGTTATCTAAAATTATGATTAATCTTATAAACAGTTACATATCTCCTCTGCTAGTACTGACATTTTTTAATTGCATTGTAGTCAGGCAACATATTTAGTAGAATTTCTATTGCTTTAAATTTGTACACACAGGGGCTGAGAACATGCCTCAGCAGTAAGCTCTAGTTGGTAAAGTGTTTCCTGTTTTGCCTCTTTCTCTGCTTTCTCAAGGACTACCAGAGTTTTGATCCCCAGCACCCATACAGAAAGCTGGGCATGATAATGTGCCTTTGGTCTGTAATATCAAGATAAGCAGACAGGTGCATCACTGGAGATCTTGTGATATACACACACACACTCACACAAATACTCACAAATGTATAAAACACACACATGATGTTCAAGTATATATTATGGTTCAGAATAAGGTCTTTGTTTGTGTATATTCCCTGTAAACTTGAGGAGAATTTGTATATTGCTGTTATTAGATGCAGATATATCCTGCTGTTATAGTTTGTTATTCTGTTACCATTCATTACATCAAATTCAATGATCATATGGTTCAGGTCAATTCTATGCTTACTGAGGTTTTCGTCTTTTCAATCTATCAATTACTCAAAGAAGATTACTGACTTGTCCAATTTTATAGTTGATTCATCTAATTTACTTTGAACTTTCATCAGTTTATGTTTTGTGTATTTTCATATTCTGTGTACATTGAAATTAGTATTTTTTTTCTAAAATTGACCCTTTCATTACTATAGAATATCCACTTTATTCATGGCAAGCTCCTTTTGTAAAAGTTCTGTTTTGTTTAAAATTAATATAGTTTATAGTTTTCTTTTTCTTTGCATTTTTACTTTTATTTATTTATTTATTTATTATTTTATCTTTTGACATACTAGGCATAGAACTATGGCCTTGGACAGGCTAGAGAATAATCTATTACTGAAATACACCCTTGCTTAGTAATAATCACTTCCCTTTAAAAATGCTAATAATGCATGGTTTTTCATCCTAGTTACTTACTGCTTTTTAACATTTATATGCAATATACATAGTTAATGCTGACATGGGGTTTAGCAAATGTTATGTTTTAGCATGCCAATTAATAGGTTGTTTTTCTAAAAGAAAGGTTAAGGACTATTTCATGTATTTTTATGTATTTTTCTCAGAATCTCTGGCTCCTGTCCACCACCCATGTTTCATTTCTGTTGCTGGTTTTACTTTAAGCCTTGTAGACATTCATTGCATACCAAATAAATTTGCCTTCTGTGATATATCATGAATATTTTCCTTCTCATAATTTTGTTTAGATTTGTTTGTTGATATGAAAATACTGAAAATTGTATATAGTTTATATAGTCATGTCACTTTACTGGTATTCCTTTTTATCATAGTTAGAAAAATTTCTCTCCTATAAATATTCTCTAGAATATTCACAGATTTATTTTTAATTATTTTGTCTGTCATGATTTCCATACTCTTTAGTTTTGTTTTAAAGTAAGGTCACAATACTATTTGTTTTTAGACTTCTACTGTGTATTTCAACATTACTTTAAATAGCAAAGCCTTGAAACATTTGCCAAGAAGAGGTACATGTATTTGAACCATCCTAAAAGGGAGATACTGGTTTGCAGGTAGAAAAGTTGAAAGAAAAGAACCACCTAAAATGAATGAACATCACACATGGAGCTACAGGATTTAGAGTTTACTCTGTTGGGTTTGGTTTTGCTTTGGTCCAGTATTTCCTTACCATGCCCCCATTCCTCTCATTCAGAATGTTGATGTATATTCTGTGCCATTTGATGTTGGAAGCACATGTTTTGCTTTTTGCTTTTGCTTTTACATTGGGTTACAGTTTGCCTTGTGTCTCAAAAAAGACTTTGGACTTGAGATGTTTAAATTAAGTTGAGACTGTGAGAATCTATGAGGACGTTTGAAATTGGAGTAACTGTATTTTGTCTTATAATCTGGCCATCAGCCTATGGGAACCAGAGAGTGGAATATGGCATTTTGAATGAGAATGTCCCCCATAGGCTCATATGCTTGAATGCTTGGTTTCCAGTGCATGGAACTAGTTGGGAAGGACTAGGAAGCATAGTCTTGTTGGAGAAGGTATGTCACTGGGGGCAAGATTTGAGGTTTCAAAAGATTTGGACCATTCTCAGTGTCTCTCTCTTCCTCTCTGCCTTTTAAATCAAAATGTAAGCTCTCAGTTACTCCTGCCACGATGCCTTTTTTCTGACATCATGGACTCTAAAACTTTGTAACCACAAACCCAAATTAACAACTTTCTTTTATAAGTTACATCTACCATAGCAATTAAAAGTAAGTAAGACATTAAGTAAAACATTTTAAGTGTTTGTTTTAACAATTCATGAGTATGAATCCAGAAGGCAAGAACACACATACACACACACACACACACTCTCTCTCTCTCTCTCATGTGTTTTTTTCTCCATATTCTCATGCCTTCCCTCATCTCCATCCATCCTCAGTGCCTATGTATATGTCTTTGATATTAACACTCACGAGGCTGCTTAGGACAGCCTTGACCTGTGTTTTTGCTGTGTATGCCATCTGTGCACTGGTATTACAGGAAAACGCTATTACACCTGGCTCTGGGAAGTGTATTTTTCCTTGGTGTATTCAGTAGAATGATCATAATATATAACAAGGACCATTTAGTGTTTTGCTTAACTGAACAAATATTTACCTTTTTTTCAATAAAAAGAGTCTTGCTGTACTTACTCATCACATCAGTTTGTCCCAAATGTCTTTGAACACTTAGCAACTTAGTTGTTGAAAATTTTTGACTCTGAGGCTAAGTTAAGATCCCCCAATGATAGGCTAATAAATATTTTCTTTTCATCGGCATCTGGAAGCAACCTGGCTTTCAGAAAACCATAGGAAACACAGTGGTATAGTATTTTAGTTCCATTCTAAAGGAGTTGAAATCTGTTAGGAGGGTAAGCTAAAAGACCAGTGAAAAGTGGCTCAGGCCTGGTAACTAAGAATAAAAGTTAGTTTCCTTTGTTGCTGTGGTTTGGGTTTGGCTTGGTTTTTGATGTTGGGCCTTACTCTGTGGCTAAGGTTGGCTGAGGGTTTACTGTATAATCCAGGATAGCTTTGAAATTGTGGCATTCCTCCTGCTTCTTCCTCCTGAGTGCTGGGATTATAGTCATAAACCGCAACGCCCAGCTAGAGTTAGTTTGATTCAAACTTTATACAAAGATGTAATTAGGCCTCAGTGGAGGGATTTGTGGAAAATCCAAGCATTGACTAGCTGAACTGAGTTCAAAAAGTGCATTTATGAGGAGGTGATTAATTTTCATTATTTTGTCATAAACAACGAGAAAATGAGTCAGCTGCTAGAAAGCTTATTAAATATTATAAAGATTTATAATTTAATATATTATACAATATAAATATTTTACAACATAATCTTAATGTAATTTATAAATGTTATAAATAATCCTAGAAGAAATTAACTAGGTAGAAAACCCATGGAAATGTTGTGATAGAGCTGAGATGAGATGCTGGAAAATTGATTCATCTTTTTCATGTTGGCCTAAGAAGTGATCTTTAAATAGTACGACGTGCCTTGCTTTTCCACAGAGTCCTAGAGAGTGTAATTTTTAGTGGAAGTTGACCAATCTGCCTTCTTTTACCTTTTTAATATAAAAGTTGTTCTGAAGGTCCTGAAAATATCACATGATATAATGGAAAAGATTAAATGTCTACATAGAATCTGTGCCTCAGTATTTTTTAATATATAAAAGCAAATTGTAATAGTGCCCACTTATCACCACTGGACTTTTGTTAAGGATCAAATCTATTAATATGAAGGGAGCTCTTTGTGCAGTGTAGTTAGACGTTATATGTTAAGTTTGTTATTATTGTGTGCCTCTTGAGGCCATTTTATCTTGTCTCTTTGATGTCTGTCAAGTTCTCAGACTTTGAAGAGAAGATGACATGAAATCCAAAGTGGATACCTGTATTTCTGAGCACAGAATTTTGAAATTTCAAAATTAGCTCTATCAAAAAGTAATTGTGCCTTCCAGGAAGACAAGAAAGGAAGGGAAGGGATAATTCAAGTAGGAAGACACCTGGCTCGTATGAAAAACCTAGTGACAAAAAAGGGAAAAGTGTGGTGTGGTAATATCTCTTGCTTATTATTAATAGTTTAATTGCAGCCAGTCCTGAAGAAACCTAATGAGCTAGGGAGAGATGGAAGGGGAAGAGGACCTCCCCTATCAGTGGACTTAGAGAGGGGAAGGGAAGAGAGAAGGGCGGGAGGGTGGAATTGGGAGGGAATGAGAGAGGGGGCTACAGCTGGGATACAAAGTAAATAAACTGTAATTAATACAAAAAAATAAAAAATAAAAAATAAAAATCAAAACATTTCAGAAACTGTATCCAAAGTCATTTCTCAATTCCACTATTAAGTCTTTAGTAAAACTGATAGGTACATTGTAATAAGCATGTGACAGCTGCCAGGTATTGAGCTTGGTGTGCTATACATTCCATCATCTCATTTTAAACTCACAACTAAGTAGATGCGGATGTCTCCATAATATTGATGGCAAACTAGAGAGTTGACATCTGTACTTTGTGTCACAGACTTAAGAAGGATGTAAAATGCAGTGTAAAACCATTCTGAATCTCAGCTTTCTCTTCTATGAGATGTTGGGGAAGAATTCCAATCAGTCTTTTAGAGGTCTTCAGCTGCATTTTTAGGCACTTCCTCATCCCCCCCTGAGGACTGCTGAGTGCCCTCCACTGCCACCTAGTGGAGTATGCAGTAAGGACTTCATTGAATATCTAATCTGGTGCTACCAGCTTTGAATTATACAAGTTTTGAGATGGACTAATCCAATTCTCTTTTTAAACAGAGGAGACAACTAAATCCTCCAAAGAGGAGTTTACTTTCCATGGTACAAAAGAATCAGAATATAAATCAGGCTTCACAGCATTCGGACATTTTGGGATTTAGTCCATGAGATCATTGCCATTGGAAGCCAGCATGTGAAGGCTGAATGCGATTTGTTTCATTTGCATTGAATTTATTTATAGCAGGATTGATGGTGTATATAAAAAACCTTCCTAAGATTAGATTAAAATAAAAACCAGTATCACATAAGGAAACGTAGGATGTAACAAAGACCTTGGAGAAATTAATTTATTGAGTGCTGTATTTTATTTGTAAGGGATGCTCCCCTCCATTGGAAATGATATAATGCATTCAATTTCTTACTCTAGGAACTGCATAGATACTACTTCCAGATTGTTGCTTTAGCTGGAAAGTCTGAGAATTAAGTTTCTCGCACAAAAACTTAACAGAGCCCTTGCTTTTTACATGGGAAGTGTAAATACACCATTGTGATAAGGCAAAGGGGAAGAGCATGAAAATGTGAATCCTGGGGCATCTGCACATTTCAATGTTTTTTCTCCCTTAACTGAGCTCTTCTGTTGAAAGGTATTTCATAAAACATAGAATAAAGTATTCTGCTGACAGACCAGGCTGAACTTAAACTGAAAAAGAGATTCCCTCTGTGGTTTCAGGCCACTTATTTAATGTCTTTAAGCCGCTGCTTCCTTAGGTGTGTTTGGTGAAATACTGAAACTTTTTTTTAATAGGCTTATGGTGAGGCTACTGTCAGATGAATCATAAAAAATGCTATGAAGTGTCAGAACATGAGCATCAGAAATTACATACATAGGCTATAAAACAATGAGTGGGCTGTTCATATTTTGCTAAAGAACTCTGGGGAAAAAATTACCATGCTAGGAGCAGATGTCTTAAGCAACTTACATTCACTAACACTATAAATATGTTTAAATTGGAGAAAGCTGAGATTTGGAATTGTTTTATATTGCATTTCACATTCTTCTTAAGTCTGTGACACAAAGTACAGATGTCAAGTCTGTAGTTTGTCATCAATATTATGGAGACGTCTGTGTCTACTTAGTTGTGAGTTTAAAATGAGACAATGGAATGTATAATGCACTAAGCACATGGAGTTTGGAGGAAACCCACTAAGAACATGGCATATGATATGAATCAGAGTGAAGAAAGGACCCATGATTAGATAGATTGCCCTTAGCATGTGGGTTTTTGGTAGTACCTTAATCCAGTCTGTGCTCTGTTATCAGTGAAGGTGAGGAAAGTCTAAGCTCTCATGAATACAGATGGGTCTGTATCTCTTGAATAGAAAAAAAACTAAGCAGAAACAAAATATCTAGTTATATCTGAACTCATTAATGAAGGTTTGATTTATAATCACGGGATCAGGGCCCCTTTCCTCAGTACTGAAACATAGGAAGGTACTTGAATGGAAATCTTTGCAGAGTGATTTATTGGAAGCTTACCATTTTATGAATGGCAAAGAGGAGAGCTGCCCCCTTCACAATCAGTACATAAATCATCTGATATTATGATGAATTACATATTCTTTCTGCTAGTGACAGTAATAAGTGTTATGAGCAGCTTTTAATAGTTATAAAGACAAAAGAGATAAATATCAATTGCTGTTAGAAGTCTTTTTTTTTTAAATTGACTTCCCCAGGTTTTCCCATGATGAAGTTAATTATTTACGGCAAAAGCACATTAATAATTTCACATTATCTCTTTATCCAAGCAGCAAATGAATTGCAACACAGGGGAATTTGGATAATCGATACAACAAGAGAACATTGAAATAATTTAAAAGTTTTGACTCCCCTTTCTGCAAACAGAATCTCATTCTGTCTCAGCCACAAACAGCGTGCCATTCTTAATGTCTAGTTAAAAATTTCAGTGGTAAAGGTGACTTTGTGCTGTTTTTCTCTAATAATTCTTCCCCAGTGGGCGAGCTAGCTCCTAACTGGATGTAGAAGGTTGGATGCTGGCAATTCCATTGAGCTAGGAAAGAGCTATGAGTGCAATTCTAGCTATTAATATGTAGAATTTTCTGATGGAAAAAAACTAGTAACATGAGAAAAATAAAGAATAGTCTTTATGAACTTCTGGCAATTAGGGAATCAGTTACCATCAAAGTTGGAAAGAAGATGGAAAGCATTTGAGTCAGGAAAATTGCTGAGCCTTTAGGTGCAGCTGCATTGGAGGCTGCTGGCACGGGGCAGCTGAAGGCTGGATAAGTACAAGCTGATGCCCTGTGTGGCTGAGAAGCACCATCTATTTGGCTTAGTCTGGACAGAAATTAGAAAGCTGCCAGTTATTTATGAAGTCTTGTTTACTTTGTACTGATAGTTACTGACATCACTGTTAAATCCCCTGGAATACCATGAGCCTTGGCTGTCTGGCTTTTGCCAAGCCACCTCCCTGCATTGTTGATTGAGGATATAGTTGGTTTCCAAAGTGGGCTGCTCCAGGTGGTGGGTCACTTTTTTTGTCTTTTACTTTTATATATGCAGTCACTCTTGTCTGTTTGTATATTCAGTCCTTCAGTCCCTGTGGTAACTTATTGACATATGCAAAATTCATTTTTTTTTTTGCTACATAGGCTTTTATGCGTTTGGACAAAAGCATAGGAGAGCATATTTACCGCCTCAACCAAGATGTAGGAAATTTCCATCAGCTCCAAAAGCCTCTTCATGTTGCTCTCCGAGGTGAGTGACCGTGTACTCAGACCGCTCCCGGCTGTTGCTGCTCTCTTGTATACCTTTGGTTTTGCCTTTTCTTGAATGGAAGGCTCTTTTCGTTTTCTTGCCTAAATGTGTCTAGCTAGAGCATTAGCCAGGTATTGTTGATAGTGGAGGTTCTGATGCAGGCTTGGTCCCTGGGTATCTGTCTCTAAGTGGCCTCTTCTATGTCATTCTCAAGTGGTGCTTTGTGCTCCCAGCTGATGGGCTTCTCACCCCTGAATGCTTCCGGGACCCTTTCCTGTTCTCCCCAGGCAGCAGGGATTTTTTTTCAACCCGGAGAGGACAATAATCACTTGTTCCTGGGCATAGTGTCACCAAAAACAAGCCCACAGATCTGGGACTGCCCAGGGTAAAATGTCCTTGGGGACTTACTAACTAAAGCAGAGTCCTGACCAGCAGAAAGTTATCTGATTTTAATCAGAAAGAGCAGCACATATATTGATTAAGAAGAAAGCAAATTTATCTAAGCTAGATTGTACTTAGTTTATTTTAAACAGATATCAGTCTAATACATTCCTGGCACTAGGATCTGCTTGTAAAGCCCCACATACCCACTATAATGGCTTTGTCTATTTATAGCATGTTAGAAAGCAATAAAGAAAAAGCCAAACAGTGTTACTTTATGACAGTCCTGGTGGTTATGACTCAAGATAGCTGCTTTTTTGTCAATCTGAACTCACACATTATCTATGTCCAGAAATATTTGCTCCAGACAAGCAAGGACAGTGTACTGTCCCATAATTCTTTACATTTTGGGTGGACCATTTGTCTTGTGACCTCAATCCTTTGAATTGTTGGAGAAAGCACTGATTTCTGATTATCCTGTCTTTGTCTTTTTTTTTTTTTTGCTTTGGAAATAGCAATGTCATTTTCACTGACTGCATCTTAGGCTATGAATCTTTGTGTAAACCTATAATAAAACTCTTTTCTAAATGCGTTCTCCTATTGTCTCTGAATTTCATTCTTTAAGTTATACAGAAAAAGTACCAGGAAGCCACCGGTTTGAGGTTTCCTTGGTAACGATTGATTTTTCCTGGATTCTAAGCTCCCAGTGATGCTTATCTGAGATGAGCAAGAGAGGTTGTGCTGCACCTGAAGACATCACTTGCCCCATATCACTTCTGGTTGCTAATTCTCAGTGTGACTATTCTCTCATTTAAACCATAACATTGAGTGAAAAAAAAGGTGAGATGTGGTAATTCTAGCTTCTTGTATTTACTCTCAGGAAAGAAGGTAGAGATGTGTGGAGCTGTTTCCTCCTGTCTACCTGTGGCAGGGATATCAAGACATGTTAGTAATACGACACTCCTTTTTTTAGTGTTTTCAGCACCATTGATCACTGAAGAGAGAGAAAATGTTTGAAGAGGTTCTCTGTGTAGCTCCTCAAGAGCCATGGAGGGAGGAAGCAAGCAAGAATAATTATAAGAATTATAAGATAATGGATTTATAAGACTTTCAGAGTTCTTTCAGAGTTCTCTTAGTACCTGGCAACTGTTCTCCTTCACCATTTTGTGACTAGTTTTTGGGTGTTTCACCATAACAATAAACAAAACTTTCACTAGACATAAACATGGAGATGGATGAGGCTTATGAGCCTCCCTGAAATTCTGTTAATCATATCTGTGCAGAGTTGGAGGAGGCCAAAATTGCTATATAGATTAATGCTGAAAACCAAATTGGCCTTTTAAGACCTGCTGAATAGGAGAAAAGTAGTGTGTTTCTAGGCTACCTGGAACTCTGTTTAGTAAGTGATCAGGTGCTGATATGAACCTTTTCATTCAAACTGTTGGTCTGTAAATCCTTTTCAAGGGGAAAAGAAGAAACAAGGATTAACTTCCTTGTGTGCTCCTGCTGATACTCCTATTTTAAGAGAGAAAAGTTATGTGTGCTTCCATTTTCAGTTAATTTCTCAAAAAGGCAAACTAAACCAATACAGGGTATAGAATTGTTTTATGAGCATATCCATTCACCTATCTTTCTTCTAATTCACAAATTCTCTTCACTTAAACATAAATAGTAATTAAATGACTTCTACGGCCTGAGACATTGTATATATAGCCTTAAGTTATGGGAAGGTACTAGAGACTTTTTTATAATTAATTACTATTTTTTTTTACAATTTATTCATTATATACCCTGATTGAAGCCCTTCTCTCAACTCTTCCCAGTCCCACCCTCCTTCCCTCTTCCACCCTATCATCTTCCCCTAGTCCACTGAAGGGGGAGTTCTCCACTATTGCCATCTGCCCCCCTTAGCTTATCCTACTCTCTCTCTCTCTCTCTCTCTCTCTCTCTCTCTCTCTCTGTGTGTGTGTGTGTGTGTGTGCGTGTGAACTGAAGAATACTTAATTGCAGCAGATAATGGAGAATCTTCTGATATTAAGAAGCAGAGCCTCTGAAGATGACTTGGGGAAAAGGGCTAGATTCTAAGGATGATACATTTAACCTACATTGTGAAGTGGCAGTGTGATTATGGCAGGCTATTAATAACACAAACTCTAAATTTTAGTGTATCTGGATCTTGGCTTCTCTTCTCCAAGTGTCTCTCAAAACCACGGGAGCAATTTACTGATTTAGAAGAGCTTGAATTTTTATAATCAGTCTAATAAGAATAAGAGTATCATCTTGAAAGATTCTTCACAATGCCTTGGAAGGGAAGGTCCAAAATTTTTAATATTTTTTGTTACTGATGTGTTTAGTCTTTCTGGTTAGTTTTACAAGGTTAAGGAACTGGCTGTAATAGGAGAGGATTTATCACATGTTACTGAGGTAAGATCTAGAAGGAACTATTGAGAGTCAAGGTTAGTTACTTTTCTGTTACTGTCGTAAAATACCATGAACAAAAGCAAACTGTAGAAGAAAAAAAAACCTTATTTTGCCTTATAGATCCAGAGAGATAGTTCATCATGCCGGGGACGACACAGCAACAGTCATAGTGGCAGGGGCAGCAGGCTAGCTCTACACAGCAGAGAGGGAGAACAAGGAGTGAGAACAGATTAATAGTCCCCAAACCTTGCCCTCAGTGACAGAACAGACTTCATCCCCAAAGGCTCCACCAAACAGCACCAACAACTCTGGATCAAATATTTAATACATGAGCCTATGAGGAATGTGATTCATTCAGACCATCACACAAGGTGATACACTTAAATCACACACTGTTCTTGATAGTTCATTGCATCATCTTCTAGAGGTAAGATTTGAGGAAGTAAAAATCCACAGCTTTTTTGTTTTTTTTTTTTTTTGCTTGCTTTCAAAATTGTTTACCACAGGACAGTAGAATGTGATAATTCAGTATTCACTAGGTATGTGATTTTTGTCAAGTTTGCTTTCCATCAACTTGTCTTATGTAGTACCTAATAAAACTAATGAAGTGGACAGAAGGTTTAATGAGATAAAATGTGTTATTGCATGGGACTCAGCCCATGGAAAGCAGTCAGACAACAGAGTGTCTATCATCAATTGTCAGTAGTCCATCTTTATCTGTATTATAGCCCTTTAAATGGTGCTGCTGATGTAGTTTGGGAAGTTATCTATTCTGTATTTGACAGCCCCAGCTTTCTCATTGGCCTGTCAGATGGCTTCCCCTCTCTGGAACTCTGTTTCTTTATCTTTAAAATAAAGACATTTGCTTTCCTTAGGCCACAAAGAAGATCCAGAGATTCCTCTGGTATGTGCATAAATTTGCCCTGGAGCAACTTGTCCTGTGCCTCATCCTGTCTGAGATCATCACTGTAGTACTAATAGTCTCTTGTGGGAGATGGAAAGCTTAACACACTTTTATAACATTTTTTGGCTGTTGTTGTTCTCCGCTGCCTTAGGCCACTCTGTATTGCAGTCGGGAATGGGACATTGAGCTATCAAGCTAATGACGGAAGACATTTTGCACCATTTGCTTCACTCTACCTGACCCAGTAAGATAGGTTGTGTGAAAGAAAGACGAAAACTGTAGTGGTTTTCATTTACACTATGCAGGAAGTCATTGAAGAATAGTAATGTGGTAAAATTAAGACCAAAGACCATGTGGATTTGGATTCTGAATAATGCCATTTTCTTTGACTGTTAATGAGGCCCTTAAACTAAGACTCTTGATCAAGGTTAGCCTGGAACACTCTTCAACATTGCATAAATATTTATGTTGTGCTTTTTATGTTCTGGGGATCTGAGAACTCAACAGATGAATGAAGCAAGGCCAAGTTCCCAGTTTCCTATGAGCTTATACCCTTAGTGGAAGAGAGAGTCTTTAAAGCAAAGCAAACACCATGGATATGAGGTTTTTTGTTTTGTTTTAAAAAAGAATAGTTTGTGAAAGAGCATGATGAAAGTTGATGACTCTTTCCTACCTATTATGTGCCAGGTCCCAGAAGATATTGTAGACTGACTTTAAGCTACTTCATTGCATTCTTTTTCCTACCTCCATACACCACCTTTATCTTTTCCAGCCCCTTAACACTAGGTAGGAGAGAAAAAAAATGTTAGAGGGGAAAAGGGTGTCAGGACTACTTCCTGTTGATTAGATGCATTAAGTTCCTTGGGGCCAATTTTATCTTCCTTGACAGGATATGTCCAATTAGCAAACAGCAATCCAGAAAACAGTAACAGGAGCAGCAGCAGCAGCAGCAGCAGCAGCAGCAAAGAACAACCAAAACCAGCAGTAGGAACAGCAGGAGCAGTAGCAGGGGCAGCAACAGCCACCCTCAGCCCTCTTCAGGCTCTAGCAGTTATGCTCTCTAGGAGTCTCCAGGAATCCAAATATAAACTATCCCCAGCTGGCAAAATCATGCCCCCTGCCAGAGTATGAGACCCATCATAGCCAGCTGTGGCGGAAAATCTGAAGCAGCCCCAAGTTCCATGCTGGAGATTAAAACAAAAACATATTCCCATAACGTCTCTGTATTTTTTTTAAAGAAACCGAAAACTCATACTTAAGGACCCAGGACCTGGAAAGGGACAGGGAGGAGATGAGGGAGGGAGGGTGCGATTGGGAAGAAATGAGGGAGGGGCTACGGCTGGGATACTAAGTAAATAACCTGTGATTAATATAAAAAATAAAAATAAAGTAAAATAACCCCTCCCACCAAAAAAAGGACCCTTTGGAGGAGGAATTCTGGTTTCCTTTACACAAATGTGGAACCTGAGATGAAGAAAAGTGAAGCCTGTAGAGACTGAGTATCTCCCTTCTGAAACCCAAAATTTGAAATAGGACATATTCTAAAATCAGAAACTTTCTGAGTACCAATGCTACAAGAAAGAAAGAAAAAGAAAGTAAGTAAGTAAATCTATGCCAACATTCAGGAACTTTAAAGTCGGGGAAGCTTTTGGGTCAAGTATTTATACTTAACATGCCTAGCCTGTCAGTCCCAGGTTTCTCAGGGGACAAAGCATCACAGCTCTGTTAGTCACCACACTGATGTGCACGCTATCAGGATACAGAGTCTCTGTCTGCGATAGCATTTTTCACCCATGAACTAGGTGTTTTTCTAGATTCTGTAGCCAACTGTTGACATTTTTCAGGTCACTTTGGTAATGTTCCAACTCATTACCTTATTTTATTTATGGAATTGTGCTCATTTCCAAATTTTCTTTTATATTTCCTGTCTGTGACACCTATAGGAAGGAAATGACTTTAGATAGTTGCCATGTTATGAGTTAGATACCCCAGATGTGTATTTATTGCTATAATTTTCATGCCAAATTTATTTATTTATTTATTTATTTATTTCTATCATTGATTCCTTGAGGGCTTTTATTGTGTGTGTGGTAGAGAAAGGCATAAAATATACTACTGAAAGGTTAGAATCCAATGTGAAGTTCTACAATGGAGAATGGCTATGCTAATGGTACAGAATGTATGTATGTTCATTGGGACATACATACTTTTGGTTTGGGTACTCTTCCAGTGTGAGTTTTTAGTTGCAAGTTCTTTATAAAAATGTTTATCACTATTATTTTTAATGAAATGATTTACACTTACCCCAAGTCATAAATTAGTAGTTTAGCAGATGCAAGATGGTGCAAGGAAAGGAATGCCCTTAAGGCTCTAAATTTAACAGAAGATCCCGTTTGATTTAGTGTGGCTTGTGTGTATGCAACTTCAAGGCCGAATACTTTGCATTTAAAATAAATAAATGAATAAAGATAAGAGAAAAGTAAAAAAAAAAAAAAGACAGTTTTTAGACTTATAGTTTTGGGGTCAGCTGACAGAGCCCCGGGAAAGAATTGGAATTTAAGTTAAATCACTGAGAAGCAAAGACAAACAAAGAAATGAGGGAATTAAGACAGCACAGACTTTTGTTTTGAGGAAATAGCAGAGCCTACTGTCTTCTTCTAAATTGAAGAAGTTATAGGGCTAGAAGGGACAGTGTACCTCTTTGGCCTGCAGTTATCACTGTTGGGGCAAGCAGTGAAAAGTCAGTTACATTATATTAGGTGGCCAATAAATATCTTTCTTAGTTCGTTAGATGGGGACTGTAGAGAAGAAAAGTCAAGAACCTAGGAAAACAAATTAATTTCCTTCTAGACACCAAATTACTGTGCTTACTAGAATTGTCACACTTCAATCAACATGGAGAGGCTATACAAAATGGGGAGGGGCTAACACTAAGAACTCAGCAAGCAGTTGTTTGTAACATACCCCTTCCGTCTGATGTGGGGTATATAGTCTCAGGGTAAGTGTTGGAAAGTCTCTCCAGAATCTATGTTTGTGAGAGGGTTACAGGGCAATTATATAAGTAAGTAAGGTCTATCTGTTGTAAGAAGGTATCTGTGTTACATCTAAGAACATTGACGTCTGTAAGATATTATATGCAGCAGGCTGTGAGGTGTATGGGCTGGAGATACCTCAGGACATAAGGGAACAGACAAACATAAAGAAAGAAAAGTGTTTTCGGTCATTAAACTAGGGGAGTGCAAGGCAAAAAGCAAGAGTAAGAGAGGAACAAAAGAAATGGAAAAAGAGAAAGATAGGGAAAAATGTCTTCTCATAGGCTGGTATGGTTATATACACTTTTAGTTCCAGTACTCAGAAGGCAGAGGCAGGTGGTTATCTCTAAGTTTGAGGCTAGCCTGCTCTAGATAGTGATTTCAATGGAAGCTAGAGTTATATAGAGAAATACTGTGTTAAAAACTATTAAAAGGCAGATCCAAGATGGCTGACACAGGAGGACACTGTGTCTGAGGAGTAGGACAGCAGTGTTGGCACAGTGACCAGGAGACTGAACTCTGGGACCTAAAACACCAGCATATGTGATTGCCAGGTGAGCGGAATTCCTACGGTGAGGAAATTAGGTGGGAAAGTCCTAGGGACACCTAGTTATTCCCCAGAAAAACTCTGGGTGACCAGCTGTGCACAGCACTGTTCTAAATGAGCAGCTGCCCTGGGCACCGCCAGCCGCCATTCCAGACTGGGTCACACAGTGTCAGGCCCAGACTGAGGTGCCCCCAGGTACCATCTCAGACCGTGGTGCACAGCCCCTGGCCCAGAAGGAGGTGCCAAGTCTCCAGAACAGAGGGGAGCCCTTAGCAGCAAGCCCAGGTCAGAGTGTGGAGCCTCCAGACCAGAGAGGCACCCCCAGCTGGCATCTCAAAATGGAACACTCAGCCTCTGGCACAGAATGAGGAGCCAAGCCTCCAGAACAGAGAGGCAACCAGCCTGCAGTGTGCACAGCTTCTAGCACAGAGCATGGAGCCAGGCACACAGATCCCACAACAGAGTAAAACTGAGGCAACAACACACACTATCAAACCATTGGAACTCCCAGATCTTCTTGAGGAATACTCCAGACACCAGAGATTGACATTTCCAGTCTGAAGTTCAGCCTCAAAGCACAAACAGCTACTTGATTATATATAAACAAAGAGCCAAAGGTCGACGTGAGAACTCACCCAACAAAAATCAGGACACCATGGCCCCACCAGAAACACCCAAAAGTAATGGAGACTTTAATTCAGCGGAGACACAGGAAAATTATGTTAAAGCTATGCTTAAGGAGTTATTAGAGGAACAAAAAGAGGAAATGAACAAGGCGCTCAAAGAAATTCAGAATAACTGCCCACGTAGAGGAAAAATTAAAGACATATAGAGAAGAAAAAAACAAAAAAAATAGGAGCCACATTCAATCAGATCAAGGAAATGGTGCAATGCATGAAAACAAAATTAAAATCTGTAAAGAAAACACAAATAGAGAAAAACCTGGAACTGGAGAACTTAGAGAAAAGATCAGGAACCACAAAAGTATGCATCACCAATAGAATACAAGAGATGGAAGAGAGAATCTTGGGAGCTGAAGATATGCTGGCTGAAATGGATTCCTCACTCAAGTGAAAAATAAAATCAGAAAAGTCCCAAACACAAAACATCCAAGAAATCAAGGACGCCATGAAAAGATGAAACCTAAGCATAATAGGAATAGATGAAAAAGAAGAGCCCAGGCTCCAAGGACCGGAAAATATTTTAAAGAAAATAATAGAAGAAAATTTTCCCAACAAAAGAAAGAAATGGCCATAAACATACAAGATGCCTACAGAACCCCAAATAGACTAGACCACAAAAGAAATATCCCTTGTCACATCATAGTCAAAATACTAAACCTAACAAAGAAAAATATTAAAGGCATCAACGGAAAAGGGTCAAGTAACATATGAAGGTAGACCAATCAGAATCACACCAGATTTCTAATCAGAAACTATGAAAGCCAGAAGGGTCTGGGCAGATGTCATGCAGTCTTTAAGGGAACACAGATGCCAACCCTGACTACTATACCCAGCAAAGCTTTCAATCAACATAGATGGAGAAAACAAAATATTCCATGACAAAACAAAATTTAAGCAATATCTACACAGCAACCCAACCCTACAGAAGATACTAGAAGGAAAACTTCAAACCAATGAAAACAACTACTCCTAAGAAAATATAGGATAGAGGTAACTTCCCAACAAAAAGGGGGAAAAAAGCAATGAATCATAGTAAGACCACCAACTCCACAATAAAAGGAAATAACAGCCATTGGTAACTATTATCTATCAACATCTATGGACTCAACTCTCCAATAAAAAGACACAGACTAACAGAATGGTTGCAGAAACAGGATCCAACATTCTGCTGCATTTAAGAAACACACCTATGCAACAAAGATAAACACTACCTCAGAGTAAAGGGCTGGAAAAATATTTTTCAAGCAAATGGACCCAGAAAACAAGCTGGGGTAGCAATCCTAATATCTAATAAAATAGACTTTCAACCAAAGTTAATCAAGAAAGATGAGGAGGGGCACTTCCTTCTCATCAAAAGAAAATTCCAACAGGAGAACATCAATGTTTTGAATATCTATGCCCCAAATACAAGAATACCTACATTTGTAAATCAAGCATTATTAAAGCTAAAATCACAAATTGATCCCAACACCTTAATAGTGGGAGACTTCAACATTCCATTCTCATTGGGACAGATCATCTGGTCAGAAGCAAAACAGGGAAACAAGGACAATCACAGAGACCCTAAATCAAATGGACCTAATAAATGTCTACAGAACTTTTCACCCTAGATCAAAAGAGTATACCTTCTTTTTAGCACCTCATGGAACCTTCTCCAAAATAGACCATAAAGTTGGTCACAAAGCAAGCCTCAGCAGATACAAGAAGTTTGAAATAATCCCTTGTATCCTATCTGACCATCATGGTCTAAAGCTGGACCTCAACAACAGCAGAAACAGTAAAAGGCCTGCACATACATGGAAACTGAACAAGATGCTACTCAAGGACAGCTTGTTTAGAGAAGAAATAAAGAAAGTAATTAAAGACTTCCTAGAATTCAATGAAAATGGCAACACAACATATCCAAACTTGTGGGACACAAGGAAGACAGTGCTAAGAGGAAAGTTCATAGCACTAAGTGCCTTCAAGAAGAAATTTGAAACATCTCATACAAGCAACTTAATGGCCCAACTGAGAGCCCTAGAAAAAAAGAAACAGATACACCCAAGAGGAGTAGATGGCTGGAAATAATCAAACTCAGGGCAGTAATCAATCAATTAGAAACAAATAAAACTATTCAAATTATCAATGAAACCAAGAGCTGGTTCTTTGAGAATCGGTAAGATAGACAAGCCCGTAAACAAACAAAAAGGCAGAGAGAAACGTTCCAAATCAGCAAAATCAGAAATGAAAAGGGGGACATAACTACAGACACTGAGGAAATCCAAACAATCATTAAGTCTTACTACAAAAGCCTATATGCCACAAAATTTGAAAATCTCAATGGAATGGACAATTTTCTTGAGAGATTCCACCTACCTAAATTAAGCCAAGATCTGTTAGAAAGATTGAATAGACCTATATCCCCCAAGGAAATAGAAGCAGTCATCAACAACCTCCCTACCAAAAAAGCCCTGGGCCAGATAGTTTTAGTGCAGAATTCTACCAGACCTTCAAAGAAGTCCTAATACCAATTCTCTCTAAATTGTTCCACAAAATAGAAATAGAAGGAAAATTACTGAACTCATTCTATGAAGCCACAATCACCTTGATACCTAAACCACACAAAGACCCAACAAAAAAAGAGAACTTCAGACCTATCTCTCTTATGAACATTGATGCAAAAATACTCAATAAAATACTTGCAAACCGAATCCAAGAGCACATAAAAGATATCATCCACCATGACCAAGTAGGCTTCATCCCAGGCAAGCAAGGTTGGTTAAATATATGGAAATCCATGAATGTGATCCACCATATAAACAAACTGAAGGAGAAAAAGTACATTATCATATCCCTAGATGCCAAAAAAGCATTTGATAAAATGCAACACCCATTCTTGTTTAAAGTCTTGGAGAGACCAGCGATACAAGGCACATACTTAAACATAGTAAAGGCAATATAAAGCAAGCCTATAGCTGACATCAAATTTAATGGAGAGAAAATTAATCAGTCCCACTAAAATTAGGGAGAAGGCGAGGCTGCCCATTGTCTCCATATCTCTTCAACATAGTACTTGAAGTTCTAGCTAGAGCAATAAGACAACTAAAGGAGATCAAGGGGATACAAATTGGAAAGGAAGAAGTCAAAGTATCACTATTTGCAGATGATATGATAATATACATGAGTGATCCCAAAACTTCAACCAGAGAACTCCTTCAACTGATAAACACCTTCAGCAAAGTGGCTGGGTGCAAAAGCAACTCCACAAAATCAGAAACCCTCCTGTACTAAAGAAAAAAGGGCCGAGAAGGAAATAAGGGAAACAGCACTGCTGGAGCCCGCCAGCAGAGCAGAACGGGGCTCTGAGTCGGGAGTGAAGATTGAAATTAATAATGTACACTACATATAATTATGTTCCAAGAGGCTTCTGGCCGCTTGCTCATGGCCCTAATGAGCCCTAGAGCATCAATACCCTCTGCATCCGAAAAGCCACGAGAGCAGACAGCCTTCTTTATTTATACAAACAGTTTACACGAGGGGTTAATTTTCACAAGGAAGTGAGGCAGAGTTGAGACTTCAAGCAAGCTCTCTCACCTGCTGTCACTAAACAAAAGGCGAATGGACTTGCAAATCCTTCCCTGTCTCCAAGGGAAGGCCTGGAAAAAACCTGTCTTCCTGTGCTGAGACTAGCATATCAAACAGCTGCCAAAGCAGCTTCGACCCGGCTCACCACAATTCCCCCTTTTATATTTATTTAAAAAGATATTTATAAGACCATAACTTATGAGTTATGGAACGGAAGATTGTGCCTGTCTTAGGTTGTTTCTCCCAACGGAATATTCATATCCATAATTTGGCATATGATTTTTATCATTTATGCCCCCCTGGACCCAATAATCCCTGGAGAAAACTTACCCGTCTCTGGCTAGCCAACCTCTGCTAGGGAAGGAATGTGAGCGGGTCAGTGTTGACTGCAGCTCAGCTCAGCTTAAGCATTCTGAAAGGCACTTCTATTGTTATTGATAGGAGCTTATCTCCCATCGCAAGCCAAGTCCAAAATAACACGCCTTAAAAGTGACTTAACACAAAACTCCCCGTGTAAATATCAACTTCTGAAAGACATTTACAGTAACCAATGCAAAATTCTGTCAGAACAGTTTGAAAGCTTACAAATACAGTGTTAGTTACAATGTAGGCAGGGAACATTAACATTTCCAAATAACAGAGCAAAAGGAGAATTTACATAGGCAGTTACCGAACTTCCCAAGGATTTCTGGAGCAAGTTTGTTTTGGT
>CM053761.1:32755275-32779256 GCA_028658305.1 Pachyuromys duprasi | reverse complement strand
TAGTGTTTTGACTATGATGTGACGAGAGGTATTTCTTTTCTGGTCTAGTCTATTTGGTGTTCTGTAGGTTTCTTGTATGTTGATGGACATTTCTTTTTTTAAGTTGGGAAAATTTTCTTCTATGATTTTCTTTAAAATATTTTCCGGTCCTTGAAGCCTGGAGTCTTCTTTTTCATCTATTCCAATTATTCTTAGGTTTCCTCTTTTGATGGCATCCTTAATTTCTTGGATGTTTTGTGCTTGGGATTTTTCCGGTTTTTTATTTTCCTTGAGTGAGGAGTCCATTTCAGCCAGCGTATCCTGAGCTTCCGAGATTCTCTCTTCCATCTCTTGTATTCTATTGGTGATGCTTACCTTTGTGGTACCTGATCTTTTCTCTAAGTTCTCCAGTTCCAGGTTCTTCTCCCTTTGTATCTTCTTTATAGATTCTAATTCCGTTTTCATGCTTTGTACCGCTTCCTTCAACTGATTTACTCTGTCTCCTATTTTGGTTGATTCCTCTCTCTCTATCTTTGATTGTTCCTCTATGCAGGCAGTTAATTTCTTCCCCATTTCTTTGAGAGCCTTGTTCATTTCCTCTTTGTCTCTCCTCTTGTTCCTCCAATATCTGCATAATCAACGCTTTAAGATTATTTTCCTGTGTCTCCGCTGAATTAAAATCTCTGCTGCTTTTGGGTGTTTCTGGTGGGGCCATGGTGTCCTGATTTTTGTTGGGTGAGTTCTTTCGCTGATTTCTGGGCATTTGTTTATATATAATCAGGGAGCTGTTTGTGCTTTAAGGCTGTACTTCAGCCTGAAACTGTCAGTCTCTTGTGTCAGGAGTATTCTTCAAGAAGATCAGGGATTTCCGGTGGTTTGTTATTGTTTGTTGTTGTCTCAGTTGAACTCTTTTGTGGGCTCTGTCTGCCCAGCTTCGTGCTCTGTGCTAGGAGCTGTGAGCACTGCAGGCTGGTCACCCCTCTGGTCTGGAGGTCTCGCTCCTCAGTCTTTTGAGATGTCAGCTGGGGTCTTTGCACTCAGCCCTGGGCTTGTTGCTAAGGGTTCTCCCCTGGAATGGAGATTTAGCTCCCCCTTCTGGGCCAGGGGCTGTGCACCATGGTCTGAGATGATATTTGGGGCACACACAATGGGTTTGGGTTGGTGTGCCTCCGCTGAATGCAGGCCTGTCTGAAATTGTTCCTGAGGCCTTCTCGGTCTGTCCTGTGGACACACACAGGGACTGAGGTTTTTGCTGGCGGTGCGTGCAGTGTTGGCCCTCAGTGTGCGTTCTGGTCAAGATGGTGCCTGGACTTTCTCAGTCTGGGGTGGCCCTGGAGATCCGTGCACGCCCACCGCGCACCCATGGGTTGAAGCAGAACTCAGGTCCCTCCCAGACTTGCCTGTGGACTGGCACACGGACTGAGGTTTTGCTGGCGGAAGCGTGCTGCGCCACCAGCAGAGTGCAGACTGGTCAAAAACGGTCCGCTGCACACCCGTGGGTTGAAGCAGAACCCGGGTGCAGTGTGTGCTCGCAGGGTGCATTTCGGTGAAAAACGGTACCCGGTTCCTCCTCAGACTGCCCATGAGACTGTGTGTTCCAGTCTATTACGGCGGGTGCATGCGCCCAGCGCGGCTGCTCGTTCAGATCAGAGCTGTGCACCGCTGGTCACCCGGAGATTTTCCTGGGGAATAACGGGGTGTCCCTAGGGTTTTGCCACTTGATTTTCTCACCATAGGAGTTCTGCTCACCTGGCAATCACAAATGCTGGCGTTTTAGGTCCCAGAGTTCAGTCTCCTGGTCGCTGCATTGTTTCTGCTGTCCTCCTCAGACACAGTGTCCTCTAGTGGCAGCCATCTTGGATCTCTCCTACACTCGTTTTTTTAATATACTCATAACTTACAACCTGTTGGCTTTGCTTTTTTGGAACCCTAATATTTCACACTGTATGTATATGGTGGAGCCAGCTTCTAAATTCACATTTTCAATAGCTCATTCCTTTTGTTACCATTATACCTTCATTATAGATACTTCATTTGTAAAAAAAAAAAAAACTTTCAGAATGGCTCCCTCTGTATATAAACCTATTTTAGTCACTGTTCAATTTCTAGGAACTGACACTATGACCAAAGCAACTTTTATAAAATCAAGAATTTAATTATGGCCTTGTTTACCATTTCAGAGGGTTAGTCCACAAGGAGAAAAACAGAGGCAAATACCTGGGCCCAACGGGGCCTGCAGAGAGTAATACTCCAACCAAGTATCATGCATGGAAAAGACCTAGACCCCTGTTCAAAAGAAGCCCATTGGCTACTCAGTGTCTAAGTAGGTTCCCTAGTAAGGGGTACAGGGGCTGTTTCTGACATGAACTCAGGGGCTGGTTTTTTGGTCACATCCCCCTGAGGAGGGAGCAGCCTTGCCAGGCTACAGAGAAAGATGATGCAGCCAGCCCTGATGAGACCTGATAAGCTAGGGTCAGACAGAAGGGGAGGAGGTCCTCCCCTATCAGGGGACCAGGGAAAGGGCATAGGGGGAGCAGAAGGGGGTGGGAGGGACTGGGAGGAGATGAGCAAGGGAGCTGCAGTAGGGATACAAAGTGAATAATTATAATAAATAAATATATAAATAAAAATAAATCAAAAGAGAAGAAAGAGTAAAGGATCTAGCACACACACTAAAAAGGAGTTCATATACTGTAGGGGTTTCTTCTAAGTAAATAGTCAAATTCCAATGATAGTTTGTGTATATAGCACTTTTCTTGGATTAAGAAAAATTGAATGCACTTTGCATGTTCAATAGAAAACATTAAATAAATTATGATACTCAAGAGTAAATATTAGAAAGTTATTAAACTGCTGCTGAAGACACTTACAATAGAGAATTACGCAGATGAAGACATTACATTTCCAGGATAGGGTGAACCTTTATCCATAGGTTCACAGAAATTATGTTGAAAATGAAGCATATGCAAAGACACATGGAGCAAAATATAGATATAACTGTATCAATAAACTTGGAAATTTTTATTCTGGATCCTGTCATTCAAGCTCATTTTCATTTTTATAATTTTCTATATACTTCATAAACTTTTTAAAAACTGTTACTGGTGTGTGTGTGTGATATGTAGTATGCATTTATGTATGTACATATGTATGTGTATATATGTGTGTAGTATGTGTTTGTATGTTTCCTTAAATGTGGCAAAAAGAAGCAATGAGACCCTCAGTCTTTGAGATAGAAATGTAGGACATATTAAGGAAACAGTTTCTTTTTGTGAAGTTTCCTGCTTTCACCAGTGAACCAAAGTTTGCATTCCACCCTATTCAGTTACTTCCTAGCAAGCCTGAAGAGATAAAAGTGCTGATGGTTGAGCAAATATCCTTGTTGTGTACTTGAGCATCTTTTCGATATATACCTAGGAGTAGAATAGCTGGATCTTGAGAGAACACTATTCCTAGTTGTCTGAGAAAGCACCATATTGATTTCCAGAGAGGTTGTACAACCACCAGCAGTGGAAGAGGGTTCCCCTTTCTCCACAATCTCTCCAGCATGTGTTGTCATGTGAGTGTTTTCTCTTAGCCATTCTGAGGGATGTAAGATGAAATCTCAGGGTCATTTTGATTTGCATCTCCCTGATGGCTAAGGGTGTTGAGCATTTCTTTAAGTATTTCTCTGCCATACATTCTTCCTCTACAGAGAATTTTCTGTTTAGCTCTGTACCCCATTTTGTAATTGGATTACTTGATCTGTTGCTTTTTAACTTCTTTAGTTCTTTATATATTCTGGATATTAGTCCTCTGTCATACATAGGGTTGGTGAAGATCCTTTCCCAGTCTGCAGGCTGTCATTATGTTCTGACAACAATGTCATTTGCTTTACAGAAGCTTTTCAGTTTCATGATGTTCCATTTATTGATTGTTGAACTTAGAACCTGTGCTAGACATTAGTTCAACGATGTTCATAGCAGCTTTATTCATAATATCCAGAACCTGGAAACAACCCACATGTCCCTCAGTAAAGGAATGAATACAGAAATTGTGGTACATTTGCACAGTGGAATACTACTGAGCAATTAAAAACAAGGAAATCATGAAATTTGCAGGCAAATGGTGGGATCTAGAAAAGATCATCCTTTTCTAGGTTTCCCAGAAGGAGAAAGACACATACAGTATATACTTATTTATAAGTGGATACTAGACCCTTGCTCGCATAGCGCAAAGAATCTCAGTAATCAAAAGAGTTCCCTAGTAAGGGGAATAGGGACTGGCTCTGACATGAACTCAGTGGCTGGATTTGACCTCTGCCCACTCCCCTCGAGGGAGGAGCAGCCTCGCTAGGCCACAGAAGAGGAAATTGCAGCCAGTCCTGAAGAAACTTGATAAGCTAGGGTCCGGAGGAGGACATCCCCTATCAGTGGATATAGAAAGTGGTGGGGAGGAGCTGAGGGAGGGAGGGTAGAATTGGGATGGAATGAGGGAGGGGGCCACAGCTGGGATACACAGTACATAAACTGTAATTAATATAAAAAATAAAATTTAATAGAAAAAAAGAAAAAAGTGCTGATGGTTAATGATATTCATTCAAACTGATTTTGGAGAAATTTCTTTTTTTTTTAATTTATTTTATATTAATCACATGTTATGTACTTTGTATCCCAGCTGTAGCCCCCTCCCGCATTCCCTCCCTATCCCTCTCTCCCTCATCTCCCTGCCCCATTTCCAAGTCCAATGATAAGGGAGGACCTCCTCCCTTTCCATCTATCTCTACCTTACCAGGTATCTTCAAGACTGGCTGCAATGTCCTCTTCTGTGGCCTAGCAAGACTGCTCCTCCCTCAGGGGGGGGGGGGTCGAAGAGCCAGCAATGAGTTCATGACCAAAATAGTCCCTGTTCCACTTACTAGGGTACCCACCTGGATATTGACCTACCATTTACTACATACAAGCAGAGTTTCTAGGTCGTATCGATACATGGTCCTTGATTGGAGATACAGTCCCGTAAAAGACCCTGTGCCCTGATATATTTGGTCCTTTCAGAGCTCCTGCCTCTCCAGATCATACTAACTCTCCCTCCTTTCATATGATTCCCTGTACTCTGCCAAAGGGTTGGTTATGAGTCTCAGTAGCAGCTTTGATACACAACTAGGTATAGTCTTTCTGAGGCCCTCTGTGGTAGGCTCTTGTCCTGCTACTTGTTTTCTCCTACATCCAATGTCCATCCCATTTGTCCATTTAAGCAAGCATCGATTATCCCAACCTCCATCCTGTTCTTGTTTATCTTCCCTAGGTGTATAGATTTCAGTGTGTTTATCCTATCTTATAGGTCTATATAAGTGAGTATATACCATGTGTGTCTTTCTGCTTTTGGGATACCTCACTCAGGATGATCGTTTCCAGGTCCCACCATTTGCCTGCAAATTTCATGATTTCCTCATTTTTTTATTGATGAGTAGTATTCCGTTGTGTAAAAGTACCTCAATTTCTGTATCCATTCCTCAACTGAGGGACATCTGGGTTGTTTCCAGGTTCTGGATATTACGAATAAAGCAGCCACGAACATAGTTGAGGAAAAGTCCTTGTTGTGTACTTGAGCATTTTTTGGATATATGCCTAGGAATAGTACAGCTGGATCTTGAGGAATCACTATTCTTAATTGTCTAAGAAAGTGCCAAAATGATTTCCAGAGTGCTTGTACAAGTTTACATTCCCACCAGCAATGGAGGAGGGTTCCTCTTTCTCCACAATCTCTCCAGCATGTGTTGTCACTTGAGATTTTGATCCTATCCATTCGGACAGGTATAAGGTGAAATCTCAGGGTCATTTTGATATGCATTTCCCTGATGGCTAAGAACATGGAACAATATTTTAAGTGTTTTTCTGCCATTCTACAGTCCTCTACAGCAAGTTCTCTTTTTAACTCCATACACCATTTTTAATTGGATTGCTTGATTTGTTGTTTTTAACTTCTTGAGTTCTTTATATATATTGGATATTAGCCCTCTGTCAGATATAGGGTTGGTGAAGATCCTTTCCCAGTCTGTAGGCTGTCGTTTGGTTTAATGACAGTGTCTTTTGCTTTACAGAAGGTTTTCAGTTTCATGATGTCCCATTTATTGATTGTTGCTCTTCTAGCCTGAGCTGTTGGTATTCTGTTCAGGAAGTAGTCTCCTGTGCCAATGAGTTCTAGGGTCTTCCCCACTTTTTCTTCTAACTGATTTAATGTGTTTGGTGTTATGTTGAGGTCTTTGATCCACTTGGACTTCAGTTTTTGTGCAGGGTGGTAAATATGGATCTATTTTCATTTTTCTGCATATAGACATCCAGTTGGTCCAGCACCATTTGTTGAAGATGTTGTCTTTTTTCCATTGAATGGATTTGGCATCTTTATCAAAAATCAAGTTTCCATAGGTGTGTGGGTTTCTTTCTGGGTATTCTATTCAGTTCCATTGATCCACTATTCTGTTTCTATGCCAATACCATGCAGATTTTATAACTATTGCTCTGTAGTACAGCTTGAGATCAGGGAAGGAGATACCTCCAGACGATCTGTGTTGTAGAAGAACATTTTGGAGACTCTGGGTTTTTTGTTTCTCCATATGAAGTTGAGAATTTTTCTTTCAAGGTCTTTAAAGAATTCTGTTGGTATTTTGATGGGAATTACATTGAATCTGTATATTGGTTTTAGCAGAATAGCCATTCTCACTATGTTAATCCTACCAATCCATGAGCACAGGAGATCTTTCCATCTTCTGATATCTTCTTCAATTTCTTTTTTCAGAGACAAAGTTTTTCTCAAACAGATCTTTCACTTGCTTGATTAGAGTCACCCCAAGGTACTTTATGTTATTAGTGGCTATTGTGAAGGGTGTTGTTTCCCTAATTTCTTTCTCAGCCGTTTTGTCTTTAGTGTACAGGGGGGCATCTGATTTTTTTGAGTTGGTTTCATATCCAGCCACTTTGCTGAAGATGTTTATCAGCTGAAGGAGTTCTCTGGTTGAATTTTTGGGGTCGCTCATGTATACTATCATATCATCTACAAATAGTGTTACTTTGACCTCTTCCTTTCTGATTTGTATCCCCTTGATCTCCTTTAGTTGTCTTATTGCTGTAGCTAGGACTTCAAGTACTGTGTTGAAGAGATATGGAGAGAGTGGGCAGTCTTGCCTTGTCCCTGATTTCAGTGGGATTGATTTTAGTTTCTCTCCATTGAGTTTGATGTTGGCTATAGGCTTGCTGTATATTGCCTTTACTAGGTATAGGTATGTGCCTTCTATCCCTGATTTCTCCAAGACTTTAAACATGAATGGATGTTGGACTTTGTTAAAAGCTTTTTCGGCATCTAAGGAGATGATCGTGTGGTTTTTCTCCTTCAGTTGTTTATATGGTGGATCACATTGATGGATTTCCATATATTGAACCATGCCTACATGTCTGGAGTGAAACCTACTTGCTCATGGTGGATATCTTTTATGTGTTCTTGGATTCAGTTTGCAAATATTTTACTGAGTATTTTTGTAGCAATGTTCATAAGAGAAACAGGTCTGAAGTTCTCTTTTTTGTTGGATCTTTGTGTAGTTTAGGTCTCAAGGTGATTGTGGCTTCATAGAATGAGTTTGTTAATGTTCCTACAGTTTTTATTTTGTGGAATAGTTTAGAAAGAATTGGAGTTAGCACTTCTTTGAAGGTCTGGTAGAATTCTGCACTGAATCCATCTGGCCCAGGGCTTTTTTTTGGTAGGGAGACTGTTGATGACTACTCATATTTCCTTGGAGGATATATGTCCATTCAATCTTTCTACCAGATCTTGGCTTAATTTAGGTAGGTGAAATCTTTCAAGAAAATTGTCCATTTCATGTAGATTTTCAAATTTTGTGGCATATAGGCTTTTTTAGTAAAACCTAATGTTGTTTGGATTTCCTCAGTGTCTGTAGTTAGGTCCCCCCTTTCATTTCTGATTTTGCTGATTTGGATAGTTTCTCTCTGCCTTTTTGTTCGTTTGGCTAGGGGCTTGTCTATCTTGTTGATCTTCTCAAAGAACCAGCTCTTGGTTTCATCGATTCTTTGAATAGTTTTATTTGTTTCTAATTGATTGATTTCTGCCCTGAGTTTGATTATTTCCAGGCATCTGTTCATCTGTGGTGTATCTGCTTCTTTTTTTTTCTAGGCTTTCACTTGGGCCATTAGGTTGCTTGTATGAGATGTTTCAAATTTCTTCTTGAAGGCACTTAGTGATATGAACGTTCCTCTTAACACTGGCTTCATTTTGCCCCACAAGTTTGGGTATGTTGTGCTTTCATTTTCATTGGATTCTAGGAAGTCTTTAATTACTTTCTTCATTTCTTCCCTAACAAAGCTGTCCTTGAGTAGCAAGTTGTTCAGTTTCCAAGTATGTACAGGCTTTTTGGTGTTTCTGTTGTTTTTGAGGTCCAGCTTTAGACCATGATGGTCAGATAGGATACAAGGAGTTATTCAATCTACTTGGATCTGCTGAGGCTTGGTGTGTGACAAACTATATGATCTATTTTGGAGAAGATTCCGTGAGGTGCTAAAAAGAAGGTATACTCTTTTGATTTTTGGGTGAAAAGTTCTGTAGACATCTATTAGGTCCATTTGATTTAGGGTCTCTGTGAGTGCCCTTGTTCCCCTGTTTTGCTTCTGACCAGATGATCTGTCCCGTGGTGAGAGTGGAGTGTTGAATTCTTCCACAATTAGGGTGTTGGGATCAATGTGAGATTTCAGCTTTAATAATGTTTTATACAAATGTAGGTGGTCTTGTGTTTGGAGCATAGATGCTCAAAATTGTGATGTCCTCCTTTCGGAATTTTCCTTGGATGAGAAAGAAGTGCCCCTCCTCTTATTTCTTGATTAACTTTGGTCGAAAGTCTATTTTATTACATATTAGGATCACTACCCCAGCTTGTTTTCTGAGTCCATTTGCTTGAAACACATTTTTCCAGCCCTTGACTCTGAGGTAGTGTTTATCTTTGTTGCATAGGTGTGTTTCTTGAATGCAGCAGAATGTTGGATCCTGTTTCCACAACCATTCTGTTAGTCTGTGTCTTTTTATTGGAGAGTTGAGTCCATTGATGTTGATAGATACTACTGACCAATAACTGTTAGTTCCTTTTATTGTGGAGTTGGTGGTCTTACTGTGATTCATTGTTTACTTTTTCCTCTTTTAATTTTTGCTGGGATATTATCTGTATCCTATATTTTCTTAGGTGTAGTTGTTTTCATTGGATTGAAGTGTTTCTTCTAGTATCTTCTGTAGAGTTGGGTTGCTGTGTAGATATTGCTTAAATTTAGTTGTGTCATGGAATATTTTGTTTTCTCCATCTATGCTGATTGAAAGCTTTGCTGGGTACAGTAGTCTTGGTTGGCATCTGTGTTCCCTTAAAGACTGCATGACCTCTGCCCAGGCCCTTCTGGCTTTCATAGTTTCTGATGAGAAGTCTGGTGTGATTCTGATAGGTCTACCTTTGTATGTTATTTTACCTTTTTCCCTTGCTGCCTTTAATATTATTTTTCTTTGTTTTGTAGGTTTAGTGTTTTGAGTATGATGTGACATGAGGTCTTTCTTTTCTGGTCTAGTCTATTTGGGGCTCTGTGGGCTTCTTGTATGTTTATGGACATCTCTTTCTTTAAGTCAGAGAATTTTCTACTATGATTTTCTTAAAAATATTTCCAGTCCTTGGAGCCTGGAGTTTTCTTTTTCATCTATTCCTATTATTCTTAGGTTTTGTATTTTCATGGCATCCTTGACTTTTTGAATGTTTCATGTTTGGGACTTTTCCGATTTTAGTTTTTCTTTGAGTGAGGAATCCATTTCAGCAAGTGTATCTTCAGCTCCAGAGATTCTCTCTTCCATCTCTTGTATTCTATTGGTGATGCTTACCTTTGTGGTTCCTGATCTTTTCTCTAAGTTCTCGAGTTCCAGGTTTTTCTCTGTTTGTGTTTTCTTTCTAGATTCTAATTCTACTTTCATGCTTTGTACCATTTCCTTTATCTGATTGAAGGTGACTCATATTTTTGTATTTGTTTCTTCTCAATATGTTTCTAATTGTTCCTCTACGTGGGCCATTATATTCTTTTGAATTTCTTTGAGAGCTCTGTTCATTTCCTCTTTTTGTTCCTGTAGTAACTGAACAATCATAGCTTTAAGTTCATTTTCCTGTGTTTCTGCTGAATTAAAATATCTATTGATTTTTGGTGTTGCTGGTGGGGCAATGGTGTCCTGATTTTTGTTGGGTGAGTTCTTATGTTGATCTTTGACCATTGCTTGCATTCCCTGTTTGTTCCTTGAGTCTGAATTTCGGACTGAAACCATCTTACTCTGGTGTCTGTCGAATTCTTCAGGGAGATCAGGGAGGTCAAGCAGTTTGAGAGTGTGTGTTGTTCCTTCAGTTGCTCCTGAGCGAGAAAAAAGGCACTGGCACAGAATCGTAAGCGTGTTTGTGTGTGTGTGTTCATGGATGTTTGTCATGAAGTGGATTGCTAGGGTTGTAGCTGCTTGGGATATGTGGGTTGGGCGCAAGCACAGGAGGGGATGTGGATGCTAGCTCAGTCAGCAAGCACAGATTGCAGGCGTCATGCACCTGCGCAGGTTTCCTGAACACCCAGTGGTCTACTGTCTCTGGTGGGGTCATCAGGCGGAGGTCTGGGACTGACTGCTGCAGGCAGGTGGGACTCATACTCTGTTGTAGGTTCTGTGAGTCAGACCCTGTGCTCTGAGCTAGGAGGTGTGAGCCCTTAGCAGGCACAGATTGCAGGCGCAAAGTGCCTATGCAGGTTTCCTGAAAACCCAGTGGTCTACAGTCTGTGGCAGGGTAAGCAGGCTGGACTCTGAGGTCTGCGGCTGACACTGTGGGCGGGACACATACTTTGTTGTAGACTCTCTGAGCCAGCCCCTGAGTTCTGTGCTGGAAGCTGTGAGCCCTGCAGGCTGCACTCTGCTCCTTGAGTTGGAAAGTGCTATCTGCTTCCTCAGCCACTATCCCATCAGACAAGGCTGTGGGGGAGTGACAGAAATCTGTGCTTGGAGCATGCAGCACTGTGCTCCTTGCAAGTTGCTGTGTGTACTGCAGGTTGCCTTCTCTGCTTCAATGCTGGTTGGGGTATCTCCACCGCTGCTTTCCTGCTGGCTGAAGTACCCCCCCCCCCACTGCCCCACTTCCTCTGCTGCAGGCTTGGCTGCTTCTGCCACTGCTTCCTGCATTATGGGGAAGTGCCCGGGAATTCCCCAGGAGAAGGCTACAGAGATGTCCTCGATTGAGCTGCGTCCTATTGGACTCAGATCAGGTTTTATCCCCCTTCTCCCCAGGCTCCTCCTATGGTTGTTTTGGGTTCCTCAGCCCCTCAACTCACCAATTTGGAGTTTCAGCTCCTCTGGTTACGGTGCGCGCTGGATATTGGATATTGGATTCCCGCCAATTATTTTACTTTTTATTAATTACAGCTTATTCAATTTGTATCCCACCTGTAGCTCTCTCCCTCATCCCCTCCCAATCCCACTCCTCCTTCATCTTCTCCACCCATGTCCCTCCCCCAATCCACTGAGATGTGAGGTCTTCCTCCCCTTCCATATGATTCTAGTCCATCAGGTCTCATCAGGAGTGGCTGCATTGTCTTCCCCTGTGGACTGGTAAGGCTGCACACCCCTGAGGGGCAGATGATCAAAGAACAGGCCAATCAGTTCATGTCAGAGACAATCTCTTTTCCCATTACTATGGAACCTACTTTGACACTGAACTGCCATGAGCTACATCTGTGCACGAATTCTAGGTTGTCTCTGTGAATGTTCCTTGGTTGGAATATTAGTCTCAGAAAAGACCCCTGTGCCCAGATTTTTTTTTGGTTCTGTTACTCTCCTTGTAGAGCTCCTGTCCTCTCCAGGTCTTACTATTTCCCACGTCTTTTCCAAGATTCCCTGCACTCTGCACAAAGTTTGGCTATAAGTCTCAGCATCTGCTTTGATACCCTGCAGGGTAGAATCTTTCAGAGGCCCTCTGTGGTAGGCTCCTGTTCCCTGTTTTCTCCCTCTTCCGATATCCATCCTATTTGCCTTTCTGAATGAAGATCGAGCATCTTAGCCAGAGACCACCTTCTTGATTAGCTTCTTTAGGTTTACAGATTTTATGTTTTTCAGATATTATATGTCTAATACCCACTAATGAGTGAGTATATGCCATATGTGTCTTTCTGTTTCGGGGATACCTCACTCAGGATGATCTTTTATAGTTCCCACTATTTGCCTGCAAATTTCATGACTTCCTTGTTTTTTATTGCTGAGTAATATTCCATTGTGTAAATGTACCACAATTTCTGTATCCACTCCTTAATTGAGGGGCATCTGGGTTGTTTCCAGCTTCTGGCTATTACAAATAAAGCTGCTACAAACATGGTTGAGCAAATGTCCTTGTTGTGTACTTGAGCATATTTTAGATATATGTCTAGGAGTGGTATAGCTGGATCTTGAGGTAGCATTATTCCTAAATGTCTGAGAAAGCGCCAGATTTCCAAAGTGCTTGCAAAAGTTTACATTCCCACCAGCAGTGGAGGGTTCCCCTTTCTCCACAACCTCCCCAGTATATGTTCTCACTTGAGTTTTTGATCCTAGCCATTCTGATGCATGTAAGGTGATATCTCAGGGTCATTTTGATTTGCATTTCCCTGATGAGTATTACCAACACAACTCTTTACAGATATTGAAAGAAAAATTATCAACTTCGTATGGAATAACAAGAAACCCAGAATTGCTGAAACAATCCTCTACAATAAAAGATCTTCTGGAGTTATCTCCATCTCTGATCTCAAGCTGTACTATAGAGCAACAATAGTAAAATCTGCATGCCACTGGCATAGAAACTGACTGGTGGATCAATGGAATCAAATAAAAGACCCTGAAATAAATCCACACATTTATAGACAACAGGATTTTGACAAAGTTACCAAAACCATACAATGGAAAAAGATAACATCTTCACTAATGGTGCTGGTCCAACTGGATGTGTACACATAGAGAAATGCAAATAGATCCATACTTATCACCCTGCACAAAACTAAAGTCCAAATGGATCAAAAACCTCAATATAAAATCTGTTAGACACTACACTTGTTAGAAGAAAAAGTGGGGAAGGGCCTTGAACTCATTGGCACAGGAGACAACTTCCTGAACAGAACACCAACAGCACAGGCTCTAACAATAACAATCAATAAATGGGACCTCATGAAACTGCAAAGCTTCTGTGAAGCAAAGAACACTGTCTTTAGAACAAAAAGACAGCTTACACATTGGGAAAGGATCTTCACCAACCCTATATCTGACAGAGAGCTAATATCCAGAATATATAAAGAACTCAAGAAGTTAAACAGCAACAAATCAAGTAATCCAACTAAAAAATGGGGTACAGCGCTAAACAGAAAATATAGAATGGCGGAGAAACACTTAAAGAAATGTTCAACGTCTTTACTGAAACTGCTTTTTAAAAAAGATTTTTTGATATGGTATTATGCCTGCATATATGCCAGTAAGCCAGAAGAGGGCACCAGATCAATTATAGGTGTTTCAGTCCCCCACCCCACCCCCCACGTGGTTCCTGGAAATAAAACCATTACCTTTGAAAGAACAGCCAGTGCTTTTAACCTCTGACCCATCTCTCCAGCCCTCAAACTGATTTTTTATAAAATCTATGAATCAGTATTTGTAGTGACTTAAAAAAAATCATGAAGTCATCACTTATATTCCATGCATGCACATAACCCTTTTTCAAGTATCTAGCTGTAAGGTTTTTGATAGTTTCCTGGAGTTGTAAAACCATCGAAACAATAGTGTTTCGAATATTTTACTCATTGAACAAAACACCATTTCCTATACTGTTCTTCCTCATCTCTGGAAGTCATTAATCAACTCTGTTTTTTACATAGATGTCTCCTGTGGATTTTTCATATAAATGGAATTACACAATGTATCTAATTCTGCCTAGCTCCTTTCAGTTAACATATTTTGAAGGTCATACATCTTGTAGCATGTGTCAATATTTCTTTACTTCATTGCCAAATAATATTATACAATAGAAATATGCTACATTTATTATTTATTAATGAGTTGATAGACATTTGAAATTTTTTTAGCAATTAGTGGCAATGTTTCCATGATCATTAGTGTACAGTTCTTATGCTGATATAAGTAAAATGGTTAGGCCAAATTAATTTCCAAAGTGACTTTATCATTTTATAATATACAGGTAATATATAAATATTCCAATTATGTTTAAAGATTAAACTGTATTTTTGGAGAAAGTTCTGAAGAATCCCAGGACCTCACATTCTCTATATAGTCAAGGAGAGCCTTGTACTCATTCTCCTTTGCTTGCTTCTTTTTTTCCATGTTTGTTTGTTTTTTAATTAAATTTTTACTTTTTTACATTAACTATGTTCTATTCACTTTTTATGCCATCTGTAGCCCTCTCCTTCATTCCCTCCCAACCCCACCCTCCTTCACTCATCTCTTCCCTGCCCCTCTCTAAGTGCACTATAGGAGAGGTCCTTCTCCCCTTCCAGCTGTCCCTAGCTTATCAGGTCTCATCAAGACTGGCTACAATGTCCTCCTCTGTAGCCTGGCAAGGCTGCTCCTCCCTCGGGGTGGAGGGGGGCCGGGAGGTCAAAGAGCCAGCCACTGAGTTTATGTCAGAGACAGTCCCTGTTCCCCTTACTAGGGACCCACTTGGATACTGATGATCAATGTTCACTTAGAAAGACAAATGGGATGGACATTAGAAGAAGGAGAAAACAAGAAACAGAACCGGAGCATACCACAGAGGGCCTCTGAAAGACTCTGCCTAGCAGTGTATCACAGCAGATGCTGAGAATCATAACCAAACTTTGGGCAGAATGCAGGGAATCATATGAAAGAAGGTGGAGTTAGTAAGACCTAGAGAGGACAGAAGCTCCACAAGGAGAGCAACAGAACCAAAATATCTGGCCACAAGAGTCTTTTCTGAGACTGATACTCCAACCAAGGTCCATTCATGGAGATAATCTAGAACCCCTGCACAGAGGTAGCCCATGGCAGCTTTGCTTGCTTCTTAAGAGCTGGGATTACAGACTTCCAGAAATATGAAAGTTTAAATATTTTAACTATCAGAACATGATCTATTTTTCTATCAAGAGCAGCAGGTTTTGAAGTACATGCATGTCACCCATTTTAGGAAGGTAAAGTGTAGCTGATTAGCACGTGTATCACCTCTTACAAACCCTTCTACATCCATCAGCAACGAAGACAGTGTCCCACAGACATGAGCACAGGACAAACCGATCAAGACAATTTCTCAGCTGAGGGTCCTTCTTTCTAGGTGACTCCCACTTGTATCAAGTTGACAAGAAAAAGTTAACAAAGACAAGTACAATGCGGCAAACTCACTGCCAGGTATATGCTAAAGACTATAAAATAAGTATATGAGAAAATAGCTCAATGTGATTGAAGCATTGTTCACAGGAGCCAGATCATGCAATCATTATGTCCATCCACAGACAATGCATGGACCAAATAATGTTTTAGCTACATACATTGCAATTATTTTCACCTGACTAATGTTTTTAATTCAATTTTACTTTTATACCAAGTTAATTTCAGTAACGTATGAAACCTTTATCTCTACAGCTCTATTATCCCGCCCCCTTTAATGCTTTCTTGCTTTACATGTCACTTGCACACATGTTACCGGTCCCAGCTTTGCTGTAATTACTTTGTGTAGCTTTCTATCTTTTAATGAAGCTAAGGAGAGAACGGGAAACAATGACATATTAATAGAATTGCTTGTCTCCATGTATTATTTATCACTTCAGGTCCTCTCTGTTTCTCCTGCATTTAGTTTCCACTTAGCATAATTTCCTCCCTCTAAAGCAACTCATTTTTAGCACAGAAATGGGTTCGTTGGGGAAAATCCCATTGGATATACCTTTTTTTTCCCTTTAGGAGTCAAAACCGTGTTGAGTTCTGTAAAGAAGGAATGGTTTTGGAGACCTTAAAGCCGCATCACTCCGAGGGGAAAAAAGCAGCTGAGATTAAGCTCGTCCAAATAAGAAATGAACACACCTGCTATTCACACTTGTGGACAGTTTTGTTTCACTATCAGCATGCAGGACTGCTCTTACTCAGAAACTCTGTGCAAGGAAAAAAAACAAAAAAACAAAAACAAACAAACAAACAGAAAAAAAAATAACAGCAGGAGTGAGATCCAACTAAGAGCTGACCCAGGATGCTTCCTCCACAATACAGTACAACTAAGTCCCTCTGAAGACAGACCCCTGCTAGAGAATGATGCAAACAAACCAACCATTTAAATGATTCAAATCTGAGTCCTATAAACTCTAGAAGTCTAAGAAATCCACTTTGAAATCTAACAATTGAAAACTCCATTAAAAAAAATAAACATCTCTTAGAGAATGTCTTTCAGGCAATAATAATGCCCATAGAGGGAATGATTTTAATCTTATTTGGAAAAAAATTAGAAAGCAAGCAACCTATATGTCAGACAAAAAACAATGAAAAGTTGGGACATTTGGAAGTATGGAATTTATCTAACATCAATATCTCAAAATCAATTTTATACTTTACTGCAAATCACAGAAGTTATAACAGAATATAGGGGAAAATATTGGAAAAACTTTATCCTTAAATCCTGTAATCTAGCTTACAGAACATTTAACTAAAGGCAGACAAACAGCAAAGATTGCTACAAAGAAATCAAGATAGAATGGCTGACAGAGAAAATACCTCAAGGAATTCTTGAAGCCTTGTGGGACTAAGAACACAATACCTTATCTCTGCCTGATTCAGAGAACTCCAACAGGGTCCTGACAAACACCACTATTCCTTAGGAATGAAGTATAAAGGAGTGTGTCACCTTAAGATGCCAGAAACACATTATCCCCTTCCAGTCTCACATCAGAAAGAACCATACAGAAAACATCTGAAACCAAAGTCCCTCTGTGTTAACAGGAGCTGGCAGCATGGTGGGGGGTCTTTGAGAATGAGATAAAGCTCTCCTTCCTTTATTGAACCTTTCAAATTTGAGTTCTTCCTCCTCTGACATCAGCAAGAGTTCAGTCAGCCACACTGTTTGCAGAGAGAGGTAGAAAATCAATGGAGTTATTTAAAGGTGATTTTTAAAGGTCTTTATTTCCTACCTACCTATTCACCTACCCAGCTATTTGGGTCCACTAAATAGCAGCCCTATGGCTGCCGAGAACTTTCTTGAGTGGGTCTTTGGCCTCTGCAGATAGGCAGGCTCTTGTGTCTACTGTAACCTCTTTCTCTTCTATGATGCCCACTGTTTATAAGGCTCGTCTTAGGTAGTCTATGCTGTTAGAAGTGATCTAAGCAAAAGTGAGGGCTGCTTCCTGTAAGTTCATGCTACAAATTTTAGTTTTCTTTTCTCCTGGCTGGATCTCTCAAGGTTTAGCATTACTTAGGAACTCCTGGAAGGCTTACAAAAATACAGAGTGGTGCCCCTCTGAGTCCACATTATCCAGGTAGGTCTAAAGTGGGGTCTAGACATTTGATTTTTTTTTGCAAATTCTAGGTGGCATACTTTAGAATCAAAACTCTACATGCAAGCTCCAAAATCTGCATGTGTTCTTGTCTCCAGTACATATGAAAATGCACCTAAGATCCCTTTGAGGGCTTGCTCAACAAAATTCATGTAAATGGATCTTTGTTTTGCTTCCATAGACAGCTGCACTCTAAAGTAACTGAAATAGAATAAATGCAAACGTGATGGCTATCCAACGAAACTATTGCACAAAGGCGAATGGTTTCCCCTTTCTGATCAGTAATTTAACAGTTCATTTACTATAGTTGTCACTTGCAAATATGAATATGTACAGAACAAATCAAAGAACCAGAACTGAAGAAATCAAGGAGGACTTGGGTTTCTGGCGTAGGCGTGTTTATTCTCCTTTTATAAGAAGTGCTGAAAGGGTATCCTGCAGTACCTGGTGCAACCAATTTAAGACCAGGTTTCTTATGAAAGGGAGGAATGACAAGAGCAGGGTAGAAGGCACTACGCTCATTGACCATTTTGGAGATGAGAAAAGAGACAAAAGGAGAAAAGAAAGAAAGAAGTTCTCTTCAAGATCCCCAGAGGGAAACTATGCTGTCTTTATGTTCACTTTACCCTGGGAAATCCAGTTCAAGCTTACGTTGTATAAAACTCTAAGGTAACAAAGGTATTGTCAAATTTGTAGACATTGGTTGCACACAGAGTAAGAAGGGTGACATTGAGCTCCTGGCCATCCTATTTCCGTGTCCCAAGTTCTGGGAGTATACAAATGCACCATCACACCTGGCCACTCCTGCTACTCCTTAATAGCCAATTCCAAAATGTGGCATGACACAAAGCTAGACTTTATTATTTATTGAGAGCTTTGGTCTTCTGGACTTACTTACATAAGGTTTTAAAGCAATATCCTGAAGCAATCAATGAGAAAGAAGCCTGCTTTTATTTTCATTCTGTTTCACCAAGGACTAAGGAAACAGGCTTTTAAACACTACGCCCAGTCATTTTGTGGAGGGAGGGAAGGAAGCTGGGGAAAGGCAGGATGATAATCAGTTTTAAGGTTGCGGCCCTTTAACTATGCTATAGCATATGAACTCACATTCAGAAGAATATGAACTGTAAAAATTGGAGTTTGTGGTTTAAATAAAAATAATAATTTAAAAAGTTATATAGGAGAGTACTGCTAGTCTGAAATAGCTATTTGTTGTTGTTGTTGTTGTTTGTCTATTTGTTTTCATCTCTTTGGATTTAGATTTTGTTTTGTGTTGTTGTTGTTTTGATATAGGGTTTTCTTGTGTGTCTTGGCTATCTGGGAACTGACTCTATAGCCCAGGCTAGCCTTGAAGATATCTGCCTGCCTCTGCCTCCTGAGTGCTGGGACTAAAGCCACATGCCACCACACCCAGCTAGAATAGCTCTTTTCCTTGCTCTGTATGAGACTGCTGTGGCAATTGTTGAAACACAAGGGATCTACAGATGGAGAATGTGGGTTGAAGGTTTTTCCCATCACATATCATACAAGCCAAGGAAAAATGTAAAAATATCTACTATACTGCATGAAAGTAAATTTCAAATATCATTGTGTATAAAATTACATCTCAATAAAAGTGAATTAAATCTGAGTTTACATTGAGTCTCAGCAATGACACATTCCATAGGGAAATAATCTTGGCACATCTTTATTACACAACAATATTGTTATTGTCAGCTGAAGTTTTTTTTTTTCCTAAAGATGTTTCCTTAACAGCGAGGAAAGTGCTATGACAGGTTTAGAGGGACAGCACCAACAGAGCCCCTCAAGACTGATTTTCTTCAGCCTTTGGTTTTAAAACACAGTATCAGGACTCTGAATTCTAATACCTGTTACTCTAGATTTCAACTTCGATTAGCAATAGATATTTTCAAATGCCCTATCATATATCATTGTTGAGGTATGTGTGTCTCTCAGGTAAGCATGCTTTTAAAAGATGTTTTAATTGATTTTAAGAATAAAGTTTAATATAGGCATCTCGGTAAACTCTCTCTACTTCTACCACAAACTATGTCCAGTACTGCATTCCGTACCTTGTTTTGGTACGTTACTAGCCAGATGGCCAGAGATTGTAAATAAGGAAAATAGCTTACACTTTTAGGTATACTTTAAAATTTTACATATGATTTTATTTGCTCAAAAAATATCAGACCAAGCAAGTGAAATTATTTATAAAATTAACAATGGCAGATCAGCATATCTTTCAAGGTTGAGGAATTGTAAGCCCTAAGTTTCCTAGTTAATCAGTCTTTAAATTCTATGCTAACATTATATAGGTCTCCAAGTCAGTGCTAAGAGAGTTTGCAAGATTAAAAATGTGGGTAAAAAACATGTTAAAGCAAATATTTGATGACTATGAAATAATGTGATTTTATACATGTCTAATATTATATTTCACAGAATAAAATTCCACCAGTAAGGATTTTTGTATTTATTTTACAGTATTCAAGCTACTTCCAAACATCTTTTTCCAGTAGTAAATAACATGTAGCTTTTTAATACTTCTAATTTCTAAAGGATTATATTATTCTTAAAACACTAGCTTACTTGATCTCTGGCTGGATCCAATGTAATGTCATCTTCCTCTTTCAAAAAATCAGTTCACTGAGCTAAAATAAAATGCCACATTTTGTAAGCCTTTGTTAAATTCTTTAGCTAAATAAACATATGTAATGGAAAACAAATGGGTCTATTGTGTGCCTCAAACTATGGCCATCTTAAAAACGAGAACACGTTGTTAGGTATAAAGTTGTCAACGAAAAAAGTCCTCCTCGAGAACACAGCACTAGGTTTTGCCACTATAAAGTGCCTTGATACACAGAGAAAGCAGCCTGAAGTCTGTTCCAAAAGCTACTTCTATTGCTTCTTAGAGATGTAAAATAAATTTAAAAATTAATCACAACGTTGAGTAAATAATAGAAACTGCTGCTTTCACCAGAGGAGGGAGACCACAGAGTGTATCAATAGCAGGACAGAGAAAGGAAAAGACTTGTATTGACAGCTGAGAATTAAACTCCCTAAGAAATTATCCACTTATGTGAAAATTTGAGGTTCAGTGTTATCATCACTAAACACTATTCCTTCTGTGTCCCCAGAGATTTGCTAAGGTACAGGCTGGGTGCTTTGTCTCCCAAAATAAATGCTTTCTCTCATTGTTGACAGAGACACAATAGTTCTGCTTGGAAAAAAGTTGTCAAAAGAAGCACACTCTCTCTGCCCCTTAGGCAGCCAGGATGTGTTCATGTACAATGTTTCTCAGTTTAAAATAACTGTTAGGATATAAAGACTAAAGATGATAAGACAGGGCCTGCCTCATGCCAAAAGCCATACATATTTATAATGATGTTTCTTGGAAAGGTACATTGGAGTTATGTGAGATACATGTAGACAAAGCAGATTATTTGGCATAAGGTGTGTGAGTGGGAATCATTACAAGCAGCAATATCAAAGGCACTCATTAAGATGGCCCATCGACTAGGAAATAATGGCTCTCCTCACTGCACAGTGAGAGTTCCTTTGCAATGAACACTCTCAAGTGACACAGCTGAGGCAAATCTCTCTTACTTTTAGGTACTTTTACTCACTATATTCAGAAGAAAATGTATATTGTTAAAAACAAACAAGCAAACAACAACAAAAGCAGAAAACCACCAAGAGCAGACAGAGGAGGAAAAGGTTACAACCCTTTCAATATGTGGCAGTCAAATTCTACCTCCAGTCTTGTCAAATGACCCAGTGACCAAGCAATGACATTATCTATCAAGACAAGAATATTGGTGCTTCATCAGCTGCATTATAAATTGAAATAAAGAAGTGTCGTTAAGCATAGCTCCATGACAGTCCTCACCTCTATCAAAACCCAAGCACATATTTAAACCTCAGGGACTCTGCCATTTCTGCAACCCGCCACGGTGTTAATGAGCTCACTTAGAGACAGCTTAATATAAATCCATGTGAAAACTCAGTAAAGCTCAATAAATATTCACATGGAAAATGAAGTGGGAATATAAAACATTGTTTAGAGGAATTGACAGGAGACAGCTCATTCAGAAACTTGAAGGCCATATGAAGGGTTTTGTTCTTCATGCTAAACAGGAGAGAAAGTATTAAATGAAGGACTCAAAGTAGGTTGGAAATAAGGCCCTCTTTGCCCTTTGGTCAGTGGTTAGAATGTACTGCAGAGAAAAGGTGCTAGCCCCTCAGTCTGATATGTGTGTGTGTGTGTGTGTCTTTTACCCACTCTAAAGATCTCCCACACTTCCCAGAGGCACTAGGAGGGTGACTACTCAATTCTTAAAATATTTTCTTGACTTTTCCTATGACTACTTAAATGAATAAAACCTGATTCATGAATCCATGAGCTGTTTCTACAAAAATCTTCCAAAAATAGATGCAAGGACACTGAATTATTTTCTGATATCAGAACAAAGGCTACTATAAAATGCCTACAGTCTTTTTGGGGGAGATTTATTTTATTATTTTTAATTATGTATGTATGTTGTTGGAAAGCATATATGCACACAGTGCAGGTGCCTGCCAAGGCCAGGAGAGGGTGAGAGATCATCCAGATCTGGAGTTACAGGATGCTGGGAACTGATGAGCCATCTGTGGATGAGAAAATGCTTTCAGACATCTTCAATTAAGTTACAGGCCACTGAATATGTGGAGGAAGAAATAAGAGTGATTTATCAAAAGAGATGCTTTCAAGCAGGAACAAGAAAGCCAAACAGAACCACTCTTCTGATTCTTTCACTGTTTGCCAAAGACAAGCCATCCCAGGAGGATTGCATGCTCCTTTTCTAACCAACTCAACAAAAGACAGCAAAACTTTACTTTCTGAATTATTCTCTGGCCTATGTCTTTCTAGCCTTGTGATGTCCTGTCTCTTACCCACAGCCAAGGCAGACTGTGCAGGCAATTCCTGTTCTCTTCTATCCCGGTTTTCACTAGAAAACATCTTGGCTCCTTAGATGCCAGTGAAATTTTTTTTCGTCTGGTACCTAGGCTGAGAATTTGTCCCAGGACTGATCCTTTTATCTGTAGGTACCATCTGTAACAACCCAATAAACTTTTATTTCAGGGAACACTTGGTTTCTTCAGTTTGGCTTAACAGGCTCTTCCTTATAAAATCTGGGTTTGCAATAACAAGTTCGTTCTGTGCCAGGTCTCCACAGGAATGTCTTCCTTGAAGATAATCTGCCCTGTGGTCTTTTCTCCTCTGCTGGCGTGAAACCCTCTTTTCATCACCTCATTATCCCTCACATAGACTGACAGGTTCTCTTCTGGACCAAACTCCAGGCAAGCTCTTTGGGCATGTCCCTTAGGAGGTTGGCTTTAACAAGAATCCTGCTAAGACACTGTAGCTGGAATTCCTCGCCCTTAATATCAGATCACCTTCCATATCTAATTGGCTTTCACACCCTCCAACATCCCTCAGATCATGTCCATTCACCCTAGCCTGCCTTCAGCAAAAATCCCAATGGGCCAATTTAGCCAGAATAATCTTATCTCTGTTTCTTCTAAATAATTTTCTATCTACCAACCCACACCTTGCTCCTTGGTTATAAATTTTCACTTGTTCTGTTTGAAGTTAAGCTACACCACTGTCCTATACCTCAAACCCTTTGCGTTGGTTCCCAAAAACCAATATGATAGTTCTTCTGAATAAGATCCACATTCGCAAATGCCATGAATAATACCTCTTCTTTGGCAACACACAAAAGAAATTGTGTTATTTTCAAAAACACAAGATAGTTCTCTTTCAAGAGAACAGAAAAAAAGTCCATAGTTTCAGTAAGAAAATATGTCTTTGTAACTTTGATTACAGTGAGAAAACAAGCTGTGGATGTGATGGAGCCTTCCTTCCTCTCAGCTAGCCTTCTCACAGAGCCAGAAGATATCAGACAATCTGCTGCAAGAGAAAACATCTCACAACAGTCTTAACTCTCTGTCAATCCTGCAAGCTACAATAATGACCTGCCCTGCAAAATGTGACCTCTACTATAACAGTGATACAACTAACCAGCCATTTTGTGATTGGATTACAGGTCCTCTTCACAGGTGGAAATTCCTGCCTACTTCCATCAGCCTGATCAATAAAGAGACCACGGTTAGAAAGGCCACAGACAGTGGGAATTGTTTCACCAATGAACCACATTATCAAACTGCCTTTTAAATACCCTTGTTTATAGATTAATGGGGTGCCCAGCCTTCATCACAGAAGCTTCTTGCAGAAATGCACAATAATACAGTTAACATAGAAAGTCGTAACTGGTCAACATGCTGAAAATAAATAGTGGTGTAACGAAACCTTGTAAATATTCTTTTTTATATTTGTTTATGTATTTCTGGTGTGAGAAGGACATACAACCATGGAAAATGCACAGAGAACAGAGCACAACTTGTGGAAAGGAATCA
>CM053761.1:32719340-32746379 GCA_028658305.1 Pachyuromys duprasi | reverse complement strand
ATGGAAGGGAAGGAGGTCCTCCCCTGTTGGTGGACTTGGAGAGGGCGGGGAGGAGGGAGGTGAAGGAGGGAGTGGGAGGGTAGGAGGGACTGAGGGAGGGGGCTACGCCTGGGATTCAAAGTACCTAACCTGTGATTGAGATAAAAATAAATAAATTAGAAAAAAAAAGAGCACTTAGTGATTTTACACAGGACCTGGCTCAGTTCCCAGCCCAGACATGGCAGTTTAGGACCAGCTTGAACTCAAGTTCCTGGGGATCTGATGCCGTCTTGAGGTGTCCAAAAGCACCATGTCCTCATCTAGTACACACATGTGATACTGGCAAACACTCATAAAAGAAAATAAAAAAAAACAATGAATCTAAAGAAACCTAAAGAAGCCTGAAATACTTAGTGCTCACTTTCCACCCTTTTTATTTTCCCCCTTTTCTGATAGTTTCTAATATAAAGGGTTATTTTTCTTTTCTTGCTGTATGTCATCCTCCATTATTTAAAGCATATCTATCTTCACAAACGGCCACCTTAAATCTACCTGTGCTACCAATATATGCTTTTAAAGTCCTTAAATGTGCATGTGTTTAATATACCCTACCCATTGTCACTCAAGTGCCTGAGAATTGTTTGTCTCATATATAAGACGCATTAGGCCTTAGGAAAATTCCTCATCTTTCCATAGAAAGGACAGCATTGAGGTGTTTAACACAGTGTCTTCCTGCCATCCACCTGCTGTAATAATATATTCGGTGTGGGCTTAATTGCTATGATTAGTTGGAAACATGGCTAATCATATTTATCTGAATGAGAGCTGCTAGCCTGGGAAAGTAGGAGTGGGTCTCTTGAGAAGCACCTATCCCTGCTGTTTGGCTAACCTAATTTTCCCTTTTCTGGCTTTTAGAATTTACAGAGACACTATAAATCGAAGAAATCTTAAGAATTCTCCAGCTCCATCATGGCATCTGCACAAAGATTAACACCTGCTTCTCTCTTTGGGGAAATCATAGGGATTGTCTCCCTCAAGATTTGAAGTAGACATCATTTTGTTTTAAGAGATCTGCATATTAGGAGCAAGCTGGATGGCTGTGCTCAGTCATGAGTCTTAGTAATTGCATTTTAATCATCTTTCACATTTCCACAGCATCTCTGAGACATTTGCTGAATGATGAGGATCGTGAGATTGCTCTTTGAAATTAGCAGGCTGAATCTTGTTTAAATAAACTTCAGGGTCCTACTCAACTCTAAAGAAGCCTAATTATCCAACCAAAGGTAAGAATTCACGGCATTTTGTTCAAGTCTTCCTGGACCTTGAGTTTGGTTCTTTTTGTTGAACGCAGCGAAGGTTGGGCCTTGAACTTTGTTCCTTTGTGATCCCACTTATTTCACTTGATGGCAATATGATACTCATAACAATGTGATCTCTAAGGACAGGAGATGTTCTAGTATAGGATGGAAAGGAGGGGTAGCCTTTGGAAAGAGAGAATGTGGCCTGACCAGTCTAAACCTACTTCAATTCCACAGTGGAAACTTGAACTTTTCTTCCTGAGAAAAGGTCAGAGCTGATTTTGATCCACCAGTCATGGATTTGAGATGAGGGACACAGACGTGGCACCTTCCTTTGTGCAGTAAGCTTTACATGTGGGATCATGTAAATGTTCATGTAAAAATCCCCATTTTCTGAAGCTACTAATAGAGATCAACCATAATGCAGTTCTCAGATATACAAAGCCATATTTCCAATTTCTATTCTTTTTCTAAAGAAATCTTTCTCTAAGTTTTATGTTGCCTATATAGAGGAATACATTTGCTACTGAGAGAAATTCACATTGACCTGTAGTCCCTATGGCTTTTACTCAGATTGAGAATCAGGTGAGATCATCTTACTCTTTGCTGATTTTATCTTTATCTCTACTTAAGACGTTGATCTTATTTTAGATTATCTGATTCCCTTATGCTTCCCTGAGGGACTCTGCAATTTTCATGTTTTCAGATTCTCATATCTGAAATAATCTCGCTTTCGTGGGATTTCCATCAACCCACCTGTGCTAGAGCACATCTGATGAACCCCCTTAAAATTGAACTGATATTGACGGTACTTGTATATCCAACCCAGGCAGGCATTTGCATTTAACAATAATCCAGAACTTCCTACAACAATCTTTATTTTGTTGAAGAGAAATCTGAAATTTAGGTAAGTTAAGTGATTTACCCTGCAATAAGGCCTTATTTTTTAATAGCATCTGGGTATTGGTCTTTTTATGTATGACTCATCCTATTTTTAACTCTATCAGTGTTTCTCACATTTCCGTTATCTCTATGCAGCCTTAATAGATTTTCTGTATATATTCATGTCTGTGGTATTAATTAACACAGAAGAATCCAATTGTCTTTATCATAATAATGTGAACACCATATGTTTTACAATTAATGGTAGATTAGCAATGCCACACATTTGTATATACATATATAGCTGCATCCATATTCCAACTTGCATCACAATAAAGTGCTATTCACATGGAAAACCCTGGTTAGGCTCTTCCTAGGTTAGCATTATCTCCAGAAATGCTAATTGAGGCTTCCCAAAGAAGCCATGAGAATGTGGAAAGATTTTTGCAAACTGATTTTAGAGAGTTTGAGTGTTGGAGAGAAAAGAGCCAAAATCTTTCTGGCCATCTCTAGTTCCACTAATATCTGTGTTTTACATATTTGTTTTATTTATATGTATGTCTGCGTCTTTGTGTATGTGTGAGCACATGTATGTACATGACTGCAGAGGCTAGAAAAGGGCATTGGGTACCTTGGGGCTAGAGTTGTTTGGGGTTGTAAATTGCTGAATAGAGGTGCCAGGCACCAAACAAGAGTTCTATTCAAGACCAACTAAGACTCTTAGCTGGTGAGCCATTTCTCTAAGCCCCTTAATACCCATTTTTAACTCACCTCTGTGTTTTACCTAGTGCCCTGGTGACTTTCAGATACAGCTATATATGACTTGTTACATATAGCTAAGCTTAGGAGCTTCTGTCTTTACAAGCTCAAAGGCTAAGAATGCCATCAGACAGTATATAGAGCCCATAGTAGGGAGTTTTCACTTTTTCTATAACCCACTCATCAATACATTTGATAAGGGCTTTGACTCCTGACTGTTATTTGGTTATGTGAGTATAAAAGTTTATTTAGCTAGTCCCATGGTGTTCCAGCCTGAGTCTAGTTTTTTAGGACCTGGTCGCTTATATTTGGCTCAAAATAAGGTATCTAATGCTATATCAGTTGAAAAAACAGAGAACTCTGAATCATGCCCAGGATATCTTTCAGTACCTTGTCTTTTAAGGAATGATGACAGCTGGGAGAAGGAAATAAGATGCCACCTCATTTAAATAACATCACAGAGAGACTGGCAAGCCACTTGCGAAGTTAGAAAATAGTAGTGTGTATACGGGTCCATTATGCACCTATAAGTATGGTTTTGCTTTCAACATTCTTCTGTTGGAAGTTTCCTGGAAGACAAAATTATTTCTTTCACTTAGTTTTACAAGTACAAGTAAGCAAATACATGTTTTACATCTTTCATGCTTCCTTTTCTATACACAGTGACCAGTCCAAGGAGTGAAGCCTGCCTTCTTCTGAGCATTGGGGATTCGTGGAGGAGCTGCCAGAGGACTGATCTGTGATGACATCAGACCAGCAGGGAATCTAGAGGTGTCGCAGTGGATGAAAGCCTTGCTTTACAGGAACAGACTGGATTTTAAATCCCCAGAACTCACTTAAAACCAGTGCAGTGGTGGATATTTTGTACTCTGAAATCTTGGGAGGCAGAGACAATGGACTTCCAGAACAAGTTGGTTAGATGAGCCTGCTGAGTCAACTGAGAAACATCATTTCAATCAATAAATAAAAAGTTATTGAGGAAGACACTCATTGTTATGCAAACACACACGTACACTCACAGACACACATGTTCAGGCATTCACACAGTACACATACACAGACACAGGTACTCACACAACACACAAACACCAACCAAACAAACAAAACAGCTGGAGGCAGAGCTCTTTGGCTCACTTGAGCTACTCACTACCACCAAGGTGGCATTTATTTCCAGAACAAATCTGGCCTCAAGCTTGGTAGAGACCTTGGAGTCTGTCTCTTTCCCCCTTGTTTAGCTTCCTGTGTTATAGGAAAACTACTTAGTGAGAGATTAATAATTCTCCTTGGATTCCAATTACTCTACTCTGACCTCCATCTGTCACTGGTGTTGCAACTTCCCGGAATACCTGAGACAATAATATAGTCACATTTATATAAGACTAAGAGAAGTGGTTTTCTTTAATTTTCTTCAACATTTTTTTTGGGGGGAGACTCCTCACACCATCATATTTTACCCCTTTTTTATGTAACACAAATTTAGTAGAGTGCATCCTGTGAATTAGACACTCTCATGAGCACTGTAAAAATATCTAATGTTTATTTATTTAATTTGAGAAAGGGTTTCACTATATAGCTCTGCCTATCTTGGAACTCACTGTGTAGACCAGGCTGGCCTCAAACTCACAGAGATCTGCCTCTGTGTCCTGAGTTCTGAGATTAAAGGCATTTGCTACTACACCTGGCTTTTTTTAATTTTAAATTAGGTGTACTTGTGTATCTTTGTATGGATCTGTGTGCATGAGTACTGGTACTGAAGAGACCAGAAGGAAATGTTGAGACCCCTGGAAGTGGAGTTACGGGCATTTGCAACCTCTCTATGTGGATAGACTGAACTCCAGTCCTCTGGAAGAGACATGAATACTCTTAACCCCTGAGCCATCTCTCCAGACTTCATCAATACTCCAACTCCTGATTGTGAGAGCTTTGATATATGATCTGCACTGCCTTCCAAACTGATGTGAACTCAATAGTTCATTTTGTGGGTTCTGCTTAGCATCTCATGTTCCCTTCTCATTATTGCCCATGTTCTCCATTACTCCACCTTCTTTTTTTAGAAATAGTTCTTGATAAGCCTCTATTTTCACATTTAAACTCTTTCAGAGTTTACATTGGGGGGGAGGATTCTACCTAAATCTTTCCTAATTTTACAGTCCCCAAAGCAGATGTCCAGACAGGGGAAATAATTGTTCTGGGGCCACAGAGCTGGTAATTGACCCATCTGGTGCTTTCAGTATAGAAGTGTGGCTTCTTTTAACTTTGAAAAGGGGAAGCAGTTTGTGGAGCCTGATGGAGAATCAGGAGAAGACTCCCTTAGGAGAGATGGTAGAATCATAGGAGTGACTGAGGGGTGCTGATGTCATGTCAGGGACAGGTAACTTGGATATGTCTCTAGGATCAAATTGAAAACTATCATTAAAAGACAGACAATGATGATACAGTTGTGTCCACCAGTACTGGTGTGAAGGGGAAGTGGTCCATTGCTCTTCAGTTGACAGAAGATGCAGATATCTTATCCCACAAAATTCTGGTGGGATTGTGCCTATGGTGCACAATGAAGTGCTATATGGTGCACTTCAACTGTCTGTGTTTGTGTTTGTGTGTATGCAGAGGCCACAATAGAACATTTGACTTATTGGAGCTGGAGTTAAAGGCATTTGTGAACCACACAACTCCAGTCCTCAAGGTTGAATAGTAAGTATTGATAACCACTGACCATTTCTCTAACCTCTTTCTTTCTTAAACATGGGTTTAGGAGATTGAACATGTGTCTTGGTGCTTACAACGCCTGCATTTTATTGACTACTCAGCCCTAGTACACCATTTTGAAGATGATATGTATTATGTTAAGTATTATTAATATGACTAAAAAGAGCAAAAAAATGTAAAAGAACACGACATTAAGATCACAAGTTCCATGGTTGGGCAGGCAGAGTGTAACTTTGGTTTCAGGCTCTATGTGCGTTGATCTTATTTTGTCATTTTGACTTTTTATTGTTCTCGTTTCTCACCTGCAAAATGGAAGTAGCAATTTCTCCTTTGCACAGTTTCATTAAATAGGTCAACTATGCCTGACATATAGCACTAAGTGTGTAATAGTCATTATAAAGTTCTGAACCTTTGAAAAGTTGATATGCTGCTTCATGGACAAAATTGCAGAAGTAGCAAAATCTGATCTAGGGTTCAGAACATAGAAGGTTATCATTTTCAATATAACATTCATGTTAATTCTTTGAGATCTTCATATATGCATACTATGTATTTTGATCATATTTGTGCTCCAATCCTTCCCTTAATTCACCCTAGATCCAGCCCATCTCCATAGCAGCCTTGCACTTCATGTCCTCTTTATTTATTTATTAAAAATAACTCACTGAGTCCAATGTGTGCTGGCACATATTCACAAATGTGACACCATCAGTTTGAACATGGTTGACCTATAGGAACAATACTTTTAGAGGAAAGTGACTGTCCTTTCCCCAGAAGCCACCAGTTAACAATAGATCTTTAATTAGGGATGATGGGAGGAATTTGTAAAGCTCCTAAACCCATCATGTTACAATATTGATTGGCTTAATATTGTGCAGGTCTTCTATAGGTAAACAGCTGCTCTGATTTCATGAGTCCTTTGGTCCTGCCATGTTCAGAAGATACTATTTTGTTAGAATCCTTCACTACCTGTGGCTCTTACAATCTTTTTGCTTCCCCTTGTGAAATGTTCCTAGAGTCTTGAGGAGAAGACAGTGTTATAGGTACCCCATGTGTGCCGAATAGAACAAAGACACTTTAAATATTTATGTGTTTCTTTCTTAACCACTATCTACTATCTACTACCAAAAGAAAAATCTTTGATGAGATGTGAGAGTTGTTGTAATCTGTGTGTAAAAATAGAAAAGTTTAGAGAGTAATTTTTAGTACTATATACTCTTACCAATGTAATAATAGCAGGTTCACGTCTGTGGTCTATAAACTTCCTGTTCATGGGTTCTTGGTTAGATTTACAGTATCAGGTATGAGTTTATGCCTGTGTGAGTCTTAAATCTGATTGGACTATGGGTGGTTACTCTCTGTATACGTGCCACTATTGCACCCATGTGGCTCATTTTTGTAACTCACCTGATCCACATCTGGGTGGAATGATCAATATATTTTTTTTTCTCAGCAGCTTATATAGCAACTTCCAGTGTTCTGAAAGCTGGATAATAGACACAAAGCTTCTTGTCAGTGACAGTTTGATTTATTGATTTTTCTGTGACTAGTGTGTATGGTATCTTTAGTAATAGGCACTTAAAATAAAATTTTGGTACATGGTCAAGAATAATGGCAACAGTCTGCCTTGTGGGGAGTTCTATGGGCCATGCTTGACCAATATCTTGAGGGGTTATTTCCCACACTGAATTTTTATTTGGCAGCCTATAGCTTCATTGAGAAATATTTTCCCTGTTTAAAGTAATTCAATTCAACTCATATTTTAAGGTTTATAAAACAGTAAGTTTCAGTATGATTCTTTCAAGCATCCTTAATAGCAATTATTCTTCCCTCAACTCTTCCTCTGCACTACCCTCATAGCCAAAGTATTTTTTCAATACTCTATTATCTAATGTTACAAGTCTTCATTAATTTTCATCGAATCATAGTAATTTTAGGGTAGACTGGGACTCTAACCATCATGTGCATAGCTCTGGTTTCTTCTGTTTAGCTCTATTATGTTACTGAGCCTCTCCTAGAGATTTTATATCACTTAGACTGGCCTAAAACTTTGAGTCTTGCCTCAGCCTCTGAAGTGTTGGGATCACAATACAATTCACCATCACAACTCGTTCATACTAATATCTATAATTAGAAGAGCTATCCAATGTTTTAAGTTACAGATGTATGTGTTGGAAAAATCCCATTTATTCTAGGAAACTAAGACTCACAATTATTAATCCAGATAATCTTGTCAGCTCTTATTTAGATAGTAAAAATATTTTAATGTTTTATTAAAATATTGCTGGAAAATATGACAGTGTGTGTTTTCCAACCTAGTAATTTATCTAAGACATCCTGAGATTGTCACTTTAATCTCACTGGTTTTAGTGATACAGGTAGTATGTATATAAAGCACTGATCACAATGCCTGCTAGGATGCTATTCCTTGAGGTTTATTCACCTGGTTTACTGCCTCTTTATAAACCTTGGGTTCTACGAGTAGTTGTGTTTCTAGATTTCAGGGACTCTTTGGTGCTTGTGAACCAACAGTGTAAGATCTGTTGGGTGGGTTTTCTTTTCATCTTTGAAAGATGTTTTACACTGGTTTAAAAAGGCAGGCTCAGAAATTGTCTCAGAAAGACAGAATGGTAATCCTTTAGAAATGCTGAAAAAGTATTTGAAAATAACAGGTCATCACTATGTCAATCTAAAGCCTCTCTAAGCAGCTAACAACATCGCTTAGTAATCAGAAAGACCAAGAGGTTATGGTTTCTGTAGATAAGCAGAGTACTTCTTTGACCATTTCTCTCAACCTTTTAAAATTATTCCAGAGAATAAAACCTTCCGGAAGTGACACATAATTAAAAATGACCTCTTAGTTTCCTTAATTATCCATAAAATGGAATTTTTACAGAATGGTAAATCAAAAGACTAGGACTGCTAATACATCTTTAGTGAATTAATAGTTTGAGTTGGCTGAATAGTAACTTGCCTTATTTCTTTGTGCTTCAGTGTAGTTAGCAAGGAAAGAAATTCATCTGTGACCATTTAAAATAAAGGACAAAATTTTGAGTTAAATTTTTTCAGAAAACATTTTATGCATTGTTTTATTTGACAGAGAGAGCTAGCCATAAAGAACAAATGGCTACTTTTTTCATGCAAATGTGAATTTCTTATCTGTATATCTAACTAGTCCAGTTCTATATGTATACTTTCATTGGACATTTCCAAAGATGATAAAATGAATCCAGATAAAAATGTAACTAAGGTAGAAATTTAAACAGAATGAGATAAAACTTTAACTCTAGCAATTGTGAATCATCTAGTGTCTACATATGAGTGACAGTAAACAGTAACCCTATATGCCAAAGCAAGCTTTTTAAATGAAGATTTACTAACACCCAACATTCATTTGTGTATTATCTGTGGTTATTTTTACATCAGAATGCCAAACTTAAATAGGACTGTGGTAGAGAACACATGACTTATAAACCTCAAAGGTCTACCATCTTTTAAAATAAGACATTTGAGCAAATGTCCTTGTTGTAAACATCTTTTGGGGATATGCCCAGGAGTGGTAAGGTTGGGTCTTGATGGAGAGCTATTTCCAGTTTTCTGAAAAAGCGCAAGATTGGTTTCCAAAGGGGGTGTAGAAGTTTGCACTCCCAACAGCAATGTTTCCCTTTCTCCACATCCTCACCAGCATGTGGTATCACTTGATTTTTTTCATCTCAGCCATTACTGATGGGTGTAAGACAGAATCTCAGAATCTTTTATATTTGCATTTCCCTGAAGAGTAAGGATGTTGAGCATTTCTTTAAGTGCTTCTCAGACATTTGAGATTTGCTGCTTATCTCTGTACCCCATTTTAAAATTGGATTATTTGGTTTGTTGGTGTTTAATTTCTTGATTTCTTTATATATTTTGGATATTAGCCCTTTGTCAGATGTAGGGTTGGTGAAGATCTTTTCCCAATCTCTGGGATGTCGTTTTAGTCTGGTACTTTGGTTTACTGATCCTTTTCAGTTTTATGAGGTTCCGTTTGTTAATTGTTGATCGTAGAGCCTGAGCTATATTAGAGAAAGGTGAAATATCAACCTACCCACAAAAACTATGACCCAAAATTTACCCTGCCTACAAGATATGCACGGGAAAAGAGCAGAGATAGCGGGACTGTCCAGCCAATCCCCGGCCCAACCTGAGACCCACCCCGTGGGATAGGGGAACCCTCTGACACTAACAAGGGTGCTCTGCTCTGCTTGAATACTGGAGCCTAGCATTAACTATCTTCTGAGAAAGTCCACCCAGATAAGGATTGAAACAAATGCTGAGCCTCACGGCCAAAGATTGGGTGGAGTGCAGGGAGTCTTGTGGAAGGAGCCAACGTTGACAGGAACGTCACAGGAAGACCAACAGAGCCAACTAACCTGGGCCCAGGGGATTCAGCAGGGACTGAAACACCAGCTAAGGAGCATGTGTGGACTGGATCTGGGGCCCCTGAACATATGTACTCAATGGGCATCTTGGTCTTCTTATGGGTCCCTAGTGAGAGGAATGGGGGTATTTCTGACCTGGACTCTGTTGCTTGCTTTTCAATCACTTTCCCCTGGTAGGGCTGCCTTGCCAGGCCACTGTGGAAGAGGATGTGCTCAGTCCTAATTTGAATTGAAGTGCTGGGGTGGGTTGCTGGTGGTGAGGCTCTTTCCTGAGGGGTAGCGGAGGGGTGAGGGGGAAAGAGACAGAGAGGGTGGGACCAGGGGGAGAAGAGGATGGGGCTATGATTGGGATGTATAGTGAACAGCTGAATAAATAAGTTAAATGTAAAAAAAAAGACTTGATAGTCTCAGACCTATGGCATTAGTTTAGGAGATCAACCTTTGTTCGTTGTGGACATTAAGATGCATTTTTAATGGCAATATTCATATATCATCTCTAAGTCCAGTTTAGAGTTTATTGGTGATGCAGGAAATAGGCAATGGGGGAAATGGACTCCTTAATCCGAGTACTTATGCGGTGGGAATGTGACACCAGCAACTTGAAGAACTGCTACATGTTGCTGATATGGAAATATTAACTAATATGCTAATATGGAAGTCTTGTGGAAAACCCCATGAAGACCCCTGCAGAAGCTCATGAAGCCCTTTATGGTCCTGCATTTCATGAGCTAAATGTTTGCAGCCTACAATGTACTCTCTTGCCAAATATGGCAGGGCTCTATGTGGTATATAGTCTTATCCAAACAGGGTAGGCTATTTGTGTGCAAGCCAATAGTGTTCTTAGATTGGCTTTCCAAACTTCAACTAGACTATTCTGCTTGTTTTTAAAAGTGGGTGGGTGGAGTCTGTCGGTTAAATACAAGCAGTCTATCATTAAAAGTAAATAGTGACAATTTTAGTAAATTTAATTTGTAGGGTATCATTGGTAGACTCTGAATTTTCACTCTTTCCTAATAGACCAACTGCCAACACCTCTGCTTATTTTCAGGGTCTTCATAAAATTGCAAGCCTGGTTATGCCACTGATATTTAGCATGTTAAATACAAAATTATTCATTTTATGTTGTGAGGCTTTTTACAAAAGACCTAATCTTTTTAAAGACGATTATCAAATCCTATTCGAATCCTGTGGGCTATTGTCTGTAAGTTGTACATGTGAATAAGAATAAAAATTTATTATTTTAGGCAGATGTACAAACAAACCGTATATTTACATTGGTAAAAATGTTATAAAGGAAAAGAAAGGTCTCCACAGGAGAGTTTTAATAAAAACTGTATTTTAGGTAGTGTTGAAGTTTTGCATTGAGGCAAGTCTCAGTCTTCTGGTAGAGTTAAGGAAAGAATTATAGTGAGAGGGGCCAGCATATACAAAACTCCCAAAGCAGAAGGGAGCCCTGAAGATTTGAAACAAAAGGGCTTTCTTAGATCTTCCATTTCAGGTGCTATTTCTTCTGCCTGAGCCTAAAGTTATAGAAATGCAAAAACATACAGAGAAGCACAGTGTAGTGCTTGACATATAAAGCCTATGATGTGTTCCAGACATGCTTGTTTTTGCTGATGTCATCATTCGTGTTACAAAAAAAAAGATTCCAGTTGTTCCTTCTGACACACATGTGCACATGTTTGTGCACACACACACACACACATCATTATTCTGTTGCTAAAAAGCACCTTCAGATTCTCAATGTGACGTATAGATCCCCCAGTTTAAACTAAGCTTTACTTAAGCTATACCGAAGTATCCTCCATCTCAGATGGGTCTATCAGTCCTTTACTTTCTAGAATATTAAGCAAGGGTATCTTTTCCAAAGCTGTGTTAGGCTTCTATTCTTCTATGCCTCATTTGGATTCTAAAGTCACTTGGTCTATTTAGACAGATGCAAACATCTCACTAGTTGTATATGGGTCAATGGCATTTCTTATGAGACACCATTCCTGTGCTTGTGTTCCCATTTGCATTGTGGCACTTCATGTTTAGTTGATAATGTCTTTAAACACCCAATGCTTTGGCCAAGGATACAACACATATTTGTAGTTTTCTTTTACCGAAAGCTCTTCTTTACAGCACAACATTCATACATACTGAACAGAACATACTGAACATACTGAACAGAATGTGTGTGTGTGTGTGTGTGTGTGTGTGTGTGTGTGTTTGTCTGCTTGAATGACATATTGTATAAAGTCTTCCAAGGGAATCATCACAGTGCAGAGAAACAATAAAACAGACTTATTTCCCAAAGGGAATTTGAAGTCACAGCCCATTACATTTATCAATAAAGGACAAATTATTTCCTTCATTGTATTCAAGTCAGGGGCCCAGTTCAGACTTCTAACTTATATGCATTATCCTCCTTCCTACTCCAGAATTACTGACTAGAAATAAGGAATGCAATGACAACACTGGGAAATTATATAATTTTGCAGAATTCTTCCTTTTTCATTTAACAATGAACTCTTTAAAGAGAGCTTTCTTACATTCTCAGAGTTAATTTGATCTTGTTTGTTTAGTAACATTTACCTTGCATTGTATTGGTAACTGAATCAGCCCATATCACATTCACTCCATTTATATTTTGAAACCTCTTTTTCCTTGACAATTAAAAAGCTACATTAAATGATGGTAAGGGCTCATACTCAGAAGCGTTAAATTTTGTTGTATTATCTGTGGCAGGGCCTTTACATAATACACATCCTAACTCTTTGAATGTCATCATTGACAAAAGGAGGAGAAAGGTAAATAGAGCTATCTTAATAATTAAATCCAGAAAGAGCCCAAAACATTGTTGTGATAGTCAGCAGTGTTATCCTCAATCAAGACAAATTTATCTTTTGATAAATTCTCAGGGCTGCACAGTTTATTTCTCTCTGAAGTACAGCTCAAGGTTGCAACAGAGCCAGGGGGTTCATAGATTTCAGATTGACATCCTTTATTCCTCTCTCAGTCCACAAAAGCACTACAGGTGTTGTGATTGATTTTCATGGGATTCACAAAACTTCAAGGTAGCCCCCAACTGGGGAAAGAGAGTCCTCAGCTGAAAAACAGGAAACTAGACTCTTGCCAGCTACTGCTTGGTAAGTTGCTTACCCATCCTTGTGTTGGCTTTGCATCTCTTGTAACCATATTATCACTCAATAGATAACACAAACACAAACCCCGTTATCTGAAGCAAACAGAAGGAGATGAAACTCTCATCCATAGGCTATATGAAAAAAAAACCATCTTGCAAGATAGGTAACTGTAAATTCAAATGTCTCTTGTGGAGTGACAGTTGATAAACGAAACTCCTTTTTCCTTCATTTTCTCAGTTACAACTGAGAAGCTTGATACATTTTAGTTTAAAATTACACCTGTTGTCATACATATGTCCGTATGACATATTTATCCTGTCTCAATATTTGTATGTAGAAAATATTTACATGTATTTTATTGTCTACTCTTTCTTATGTATTTTTTTATAATCACAGCAAACATGGGCATAGAAGAAGCATTTACTGAGTTCATGGAGAAATAACTCTTTGTATACATTTGGTAAAGGTCTTTCTGCATTAATGAGTCAACTTTGTGTTGCAATGGTAAATACCAAAGACAAACCATTTATAAGACATTATGCTTATTTTAGGATGCAGGTTTAGAAGGAAGGTTTGTTTGGCCCCTCTGCCTTTGGGTCTGTAGCGGAGCAGCACATCATGATGGTAAAATTGCTCATGACAAGGGAACTAAAATGATGGGCAGAAAGGGCATGAGGTCCATTGACCTCTTGAGGGGGATATTCCTATTAACTTATGTCCCACTAAGTCTGGCCTCTTAGAAGCGACATCACCTTTCAATGGCACCTATTTATACAACAATCAATCCTCGGCTACAGGAATTTATGGTAGATATTTATAATCCAAACTACAGCACCCACTAATGGGCATGCTTAGTGAGAACTATTTAGTGTCTAGGACCAGGTACCATGGTGGAAGTTAGTGAAAGTGACAATTCTGCAACAAAAAAAGTTTATAGGAAAATTAATGCTAATGGAATTTTCCATTTACTTGGGGTAGTCTGGTGACAGGACAGAAGAGTCATCAGGGTATACTGACCCATTAGGAAATGAGGGCACACAGAAGGTGACTCTTGTTTTCAGCCTCAAACCTTGGGAATGCCACTGTTTTTTTAACACACGTAGGACTGGGAGGAAAACATTTCCCTTAGTAAAGATGAAATGACTGAAGAATTCAAAAACACTTAAAGTACTCTCAAAGGCAAATGGGGGCCCAGTGTATAAAGTAGTTTCCTCAGATCTTTGCCATTGATTTCACAATTAAATTTCTACAAGTACACAAGAGGGCAGTTGAGAAAAATGTGCATTCTTTTCGGTTCTTGAGGGAAGAAAAGCAACATTCTAGAAAGGTAGGCTCTTTAGAAAAACACCAGTATGGAAAAACAACAAAAAACAGTTCAAAGATTTAATATGATTACTAACTCCAAACTCATTATTTCCTACTTCGTTTTTTTTTTTTTCTTTGTTGGGTTAAAATGTCAGGAACAGCAAATGTCAGTCTCTAGGTCTATTTCTGACTGCCAGGTACTTACTGCAATTGATGTTACAAATATGAAAAATGGGTTGAGTGCCATTTGCAAGCAGGACAACCTAGTGACTTGTGGACAAATTATCTATATATTTTCTGTGTGCAATGAAATGTGATTTATTTTCATCAATAATAGAAATAATTTTCTATAATGTCCCAGAGTAAACAAGTGAAATTTGTCTGTCCAGTTAGAAGGGGTTTCTCCTTCAGAGACCCGAGAGCCAGTGGTTCAGGCAATGAGTGCCTGGGTTCACATCTATCTTGAAGGTGGCTTCTCTCTACATTTCGATGAGATCTCCAGAGTGGGGTGGGGTGGGGTGGGCCAATCCTTCAGCCTAGGGTTTTAGGAAGCCTCACTATACTTTTCTTGTCTCTTTGTTCCCCAGGGTTTTCTTAGTCTCAGTTTCAGCTTGGCCTTATAGAGGCTGGTGATTTTCCCCAAGGCCTGCTTGTCTGCTGTTTTCTTAACAACCTGTGGAGTCTGGATCCAAGGCCATGCTTCAGGCAGGTGTTTGTTTTCTCCCACTCGTGTTGCCGGAGCAAGGAGCAAGACACCGCCTGTTTTTTGGTTTTTAAATTTTTGTTGTCAAGCTCAGGGATATTTTGTGCCTCTTGGGTTCTTCAGAAGCAGTGAGCCTCCCTCTGTTCCCACAGTACAGAGGGAGAAATCATAAAATCTGGCCTATTTATCTGTTAGGGGATGCAATGTAGCAGTTCATAGGGTAGACAGAGTGATAGGTCTCCGGGAAAACCCAATTGATGTGTTTAATCCCGCCAAGATGCTTTCTTTTAAGGACTGAGAAACATTTATGTCTTCTTACCCATTTATGAAGTGTGTAGAACCCTCCCCATTTCCTGACTTCTTCTGAACCATGCCCACTTGTCCTCTGCAAAGTACAGCCCACATCCAGAGTCCTGAGATTAGATTTCAGATTTCCCGGTGTGAGTAGTGCTTTAGAATAATGAATTACCTTTCTGGTCTAGAAGACAGATCAGTGTCAGGGAACCAACAATTCTCATTTCCTGGAGATGGAGAGAGGATATGAACAGTGAGTGAAAAGGTTAACATAATTATTGAAAGGTGAGGACTGTATTCAATCAAGTAGCTTCTAATTTCCTTATAATCAGGAATCAGAATTGTGCTTCCCTGTGTCTTTGCCTCAGATGTTCACATTAGAACAGCAGCAGCTACCCTGAGGAAATACACAGAATCTGGATTGGAAAAGGGAGAGACACTGAGGATGTCTCTTTGTTTCAAGATCATGTTCACATAACAGATTTCGCCACTTTCATAAGTATTTTATATGTTAGAAAGAAAGATTTAGAATACTTTTCATCTTAAAAACAATCTGAAATGATTTGAACCTATAGAAAGTACAAAAAACATTGGCTTTTGGCCTTAACACCCCTTCTTTTCTTTAGGAAAATCATACAAAAAAAAAAAAAAAGAATGGCCAGGAAAAAAAAAGTCTAAATGACACAGACATTAGTTTGCCAAATTTGTTAAGAGATACAAAATATTTATAATGAATTTCATGAACCATTGAGTTCAAAAGGAAGCCCTGTGATAGAGCTGAAAAAGAACTCAGCTCCCAGAGCCTAGGAGCTATTTGCTAAGTATATTTATTTTTCTTAGCTTTTTCTTTTTGCAGGGAACAGTGTCTCACTGTATCTGAAACTCATGCCTCAGTCTTACAATTTCTGGGATTGTAAACATGTTCCTCCAGTCTTGAAAACAAAATCTGCATTTTTATAGTGAGTAATACTCGTTTTAGTAATATGTACCATACAGGCAGGGGTACTAGGCGACGGTACAGCTGTCTGTCTCTAGCATAGTTTAGGTAAGTAATACGGGTGGGTGTGAATTTTTCTCTCTGTAAATCTTATTTATTGAGCAGGTAAGAGCCTGCCCCATCTACTGGTCTGCCATTGTCTGGTAGCAACACTGGCCTGGTCTGCCCAGGTCAATCTGTGCTCTACTTTCTCTGCACACACTATACCCCAGTTCCCCAGCCTGCGCCATTTCCCTGAACCCACACTGATCTGCAGCTCCTGCAACCAGCACAGATCAGGGAGCAGCAGTTCCTAGCCCAACAGAAGTTACTAGAAGGAAAACTCCAACCAAAGGAGGCACAGTATACCCAGGAAAGAACAGGAAACAAATAACCCCACAGCTGCAAAACCAAAAGCAAGGAAGCGCGCACACACACACACACACACACACACACACACACACAAACACACACACTATACCACCACCAACATCCAAATAAGAAGAAGTAACAATTTGTCATTAATATCTCTCAACATAAATGGCCTCAATTTCCAAATAAAAAGACAGAGGCTAACAATGGATTTGTAAATAGGACCCATCACTCTGTTGCATACAAAAACACACCTCAGCAATAATGATAGACATTATGTCAAAACAAAAGGTTGGAAAAAGGTTTTCTAAGAAAACAGACTCCTGGAGGAGGGGCATGGGAGAAGAAGGAGGAGGGAGAGTGGGGTTAGGAGGGGAGGGGAGAGGGGCTACAGCTAGGCTACAAAGTGAATAAACTGTAAAAAAAAAACAGACTGAAGAAACAAACTGTAGTAGCTCTTCTAATATCCAATAAAATAGACTTTCAACCTAAATTAATCAAAATAGATGGGGAAGGGCACTTCATATTCATTAAAGGAAAAAAGATCATGATGACACATCAGTTCTGAACATATTTGTCCCAAATACAAGGGCACCCACATTTGTAAAAAAAACATTACTAAAGATAAAACATACATGAACCCTACATGTTAACAGTAGGAGACTTCAACACACTTCTCTCACCAATGGAGAGGTCATTGAGATGGAAACTAAATAGAGAAATAAACTAATGTACATTATGAGTCAATTGGACCTAACAGATATCTATAGAACATTCCATCCATATACCTTCTTCTCAGTACCTCATGAAACGTTCTCCAAAACTGACTACATATGCAGAGACAAAGCAAGCCTCAACAAATACAAGAAAGTTGAAATAACACCTTGTATTCTATCAAACCCCATGGATTAAAGCTAGACTTCAATAACAACAGAAACAATGGAATGACTACAAATTTATTCCCTACCTAATGACCACTGGGTCGGGGGGGGGGAGGAGAATAAAGAAAGACATTAAAGACTTTCTAGAATTTAAAATGAAGGCACCACATACCAAATGTATGAGACACAATGAAAGCAGTGCTCAGAGGAAAGTTGATAGCACTAAGTGCCTTCACAAAGAAAGTGGAGAGAGCTCATACTAGCAACCTAACAGCTTAATTGAAACATCTAGGAAAAAAAGCAACAGCACACACCCAAGAGGAGTCGATGGTAGGAAATAATCAAACTCAGGACTGAAATCAAAATCCTAGAAACAAAGAGAACAATACAGAGAACCAAAAAAAGCCAAGAAGTTTTGTTTTGTTTGTTTTTTTAGAAAATCAACAAGATAGACAAACCCTTAACCAAACTAACTAAAAGGCAGAGGGAGAGTATCCAAATTAATAAAATCAGAAATAAAAGAGGCTATATAACAACAGACACCAAGGAAATCCAAAGAATCATTAGATCATACTTCAAAAACTTGAACATCATGAAGTTGGGAGATCTAAATGAAATGGATGATTTTCTTGATAGATACCACTTACCAAAGTTAAATCAAGGTCAATTTAACAATTTAAATAGATCTTTAACTCCCTAAGAAATAGAAGCAGTCATTCAAAGCCTCCCAAAGAAAAAGAGGCCTGGGCCAGATGGTTTTAGCACAGAATTCTACCAGACTTTCAAAGAACTAATACCAATACTCCTCAAATATTCCACAAATAGAAACAGAAGGAATAGTACCAAACTCATTCTATGAGGCCACAGTCACTCTGATTCCTAAACCACATAAAGACCCAACAAACAAAGAAATAGTAAGATCTGGAGAGGACAGAGGCTCCACAAGGAGAGCAACAGAACCAAAAAAATCTGAGCACAGGGGTCTTCCCTAAGACTAATATTCCAACCAAGGAGCATGCATGGAGATAACCTAGAACCCCTACACAGATGTAGCCCGTGGCAGTTCAGCCTCCAAGTGGGTTCCATAGTAATGGGAACAGGGACTGTCTCTGACATGAACTGATTGGCCTGCTCTTTGATTACCTCCCCGTGAGGGGGGAGCAGCCTTACCAGGCCACAGGAGAAAACAATGGAGCCACTCCTGATGAGACCTAATAGATCAGGATCAGAAGGAAGGAAAAGAAGACCTCCCCTATCAGCGGACTTGGGGAGGGGCATATGTGGAAAAGGGGGAGGAAAGGAGGGATTAGGAAGGGAGGAGGGAGGGAACTACAAGGGGAATACAAAGTGAATAAGGTGCAATTAATAAAATATTTTAAAAAAGAAAGAGAATTTCAGACTAATCTCCCTTATGAACATTAATGCAAAAATAGTCAGTAAACTTACTTGCAAACTGAATCCAGGGCCGTATCAAGAATATCATCTAGCATGATCAGCTAGGCTCCAAGCCAGGAATGCAGGGATGGTTCAACATATGAAAATTCATCAATGTAATCCACCATTTAAACAAACTGAAAGAGAAAAAAAAAACATGCTCATCTCATTACATGCTGAAAAGGCCTTTGGCAAAATCCAACACTCCTTCATGTTTAACATCTTGGGTAGATCAGAGATTCAAGGCACATACCTAAACACAATAACGGCAATATAGAGAAAACCAATAGCCAACATCCATTTAAATGGAAAGAAACTTAAATTGTCCCTGACAAAATCAGGGACAAGACAAGGCTGCTCACTCTCACCATATCTCTTCAATACAATACTTGAAGTTCTAGCTATAAGCAATAAGACAAGCAAAAAAAGATCAAGGGTATAGTAATTAGAAGAGAAGAAATCAAAGTATCACTATTCACAGATGATATGATAATATATATTATAAACACTCATGATTCTCCCAGAGAAATCCTACAGCTGATAAACAACTTCAGCAAAGTGTCTGGTTATAAAATTAATTCAAAAAAGTAGGTAGCCCTCGTTTATACAAGAAAAATAAAAGGCCTGAGAAAGAAATTAGGGCAACAACACCCTTCACAATAACCACTATATATATAATATAATATCTTGGTGTAACTCTAACCAAGCAAGTGAAAGAGACATATGAGAAGAACTTCAAGTCTTTGAAGAAATAAATTGAAGAAAATTTTAGAAGATGAAAAGATCTCCAATGCTTGTGGATCAGTAGGATTAACATAGTGAAAATGGCCATCCTGCCAAAAGCCATCTGCAGAGTCAATGCATTTCCTATCAAAATGCCAATGCAATTCTTTACAGACCTAGAAAGAGCAACCATTAACTTCATATAGAAAAATAAAAGACTCATGATAGCCAAAACAGTTCTGCACAAAAACCAACAAAAAACAAAAACAAACAAAACAAAACAAAAACCTTCCAGTGGTATCAATATCCCTGATCCCAAGCTGTACCACAGAGCAACAGTGATAAAACAGCACGGTACTGGCATAAAAAACAGACAGGTTGATAATTGAAATGAAGACCCAGAAATAAACCCACACTTCTATGGGCATTTGATTTTCCACGACAAAGCCAAACCCATTCAATGGAAAAAAGAAAGTATCTTCAACAAATAGTGTTGGTCTAACTGGATGTCTGCATGTAGAACAATGCAAATAGACCATAGTTATCACCTCACACAAAACTCTAGTCCAGGCGGCTCAAAGACCTTGACATAAAACTAGAAACTCTAAACCTATTAGAAGACAAAGTGAAGAAAAGTCTGGAACTCATTGGCATAGGAGACAACTTCCTGAAAGGAACACCAATAGCACAGGCTCTGATATCAACACTTATTAAATGGGATTTCATGAAAATGAGAAGCTTCTATAAATCACTGTCAATAGAACAAAATGTTAACCTACAGATTGGGAAAAAAACAAAAACAAAAAAACTTCACCAACCCTAGATCAGATAGAGGGCTAATATCTAAAATATACAAAGAACCTAAATTAAACATCAACAAACCAAACAATCCAATTAAAATGGGGTACAGAACTAAACTGTGAATTCACAACTGAGGAATTTCAAATAGCTAAGAAGCACTTTAAGAAATGCTCAATGTTCTTAGCCATCAGAGAAATGCAAATCAAAAGGACTCTGAGATTCCATCTTATACCAATCAGAATGTCTAAGATCAAACACTTAAGTGACAACACGTGCTGTTGAGGATATGGAGTTAGGGAAACACTCATCCATTGCTGATGGGAGTGCCAACTTGTACAACCACTTTGGAAATCAATCTGTCCCTTTCTCATAAAATTGGGAATAGTTCTACCTCTCGACCCAGCAATACCACTCTTGGGCACATACTCAAAAGATGCTTCACTATACAACAAGAACATTTGCCCAAGTCATATTACAAACTCCTAAACTCACAGCAGTTTTATTCATAATAGGCAGAAACTGGAAACAACCTAGATATCCCTCAACTGATACAGAAATTGTGGTACATTTACTTGATGGAATACTATCCAGCTGTTAAAAACAAAGAAATCATGAAATTTGCAGGCAATGGAGAGAACTAGAAAAGATCATCCTAAGTGAGGTAACTGAAACCAGAAAGATGCACATGGGATGTATAACTGGATGTACAGGATAACCACACTACAATCCACAGACCCAAAGACGATAAGTAACAAGGATGGCCCAAGGGAGGGTTCTGGAATGTCACTCAGAAGGGGAAGCAGAATAGATAGCAGAAATGGATGAAGAGAGGTACCTGAGCAGAAGGAAGGAAGGATAGGGAAAGAAACTAGGGTAGGATTCAGATGTGGGGAGAAGGGGGTTGAGAGGTGAGAGGGCTGGGAACAAGAAGGGTAACTGAGGAGGGACATCTCTTTGTCAGGTCGGACGCTTGTGACAGGGTAGACTCCTGGGAGTATATAGGTGTGACTCTAGCTGAGATTCCTAATTGGGGGAAGGGCATGAAGACTGAAGTGACCACCTCTTAGCCAGACAGAACTAGTGGAAGAAGGGGAACAACAATTCATCAACAAAATCTGTGATCCAAAAATTACCCTGTCTACAAGAAGTGCCGGTATAATGAGGGAACAAAGATTGAGGGAAAGTCCAACCAATAATTGTCCCAACCTGAGACCCACCCTTCAGTAGAGAGCCAGCCTTTGACACTAATAATACACTACTATGCTTTCAGACAGGAGCCCAACTTGACTATCTTCTGGGAGGCTACAGCCAACAGGGTATGTAGACAGATACTGTGACTTGTGGCCAAGCATGGGGCAGAGCTCCAGAGGTCCTAGGAAGTTTTGGAGTAAAGATGGAAGAACCTAGAGGGAACAGGAACCTTACCAGAAGACCAACAGTGAGATCTAAAGCCCTTGGTCCCATTAGGGCTTTCAGAGACTGGGACGTGAACTGAGGAGTCTGCATGATTTAGATCTAGGCCACCTACAAACATCTTAGCTGATAGGTGACTCCTTCTCCATATGGGGCGCCTGGCTAGTGGAGTGGGATGGGGAGAGGAGGTAGAGGGTAGGTGGAGGGGGTTGTTTCTAACATGGACTCTATTGCCTGCTTTTGCATTACTTTCCTCTAACAGTGGATGAGGAGATGCTCAGTCCTGATGTTGACTTGATGTGCTGGGGAAGACTGGTTTGGGGTGAGTTTGGTTCCCTTTTTCTGTGGGGAAAGGGGGAGGGCAATAGGTATGGAAAAAAAGGGGGGACTGGGAGGAGAGGAGGGAGGGGACACCCTTGGGATATAAAGTAAATAAAAACAACAATAAAAATAAATCATTTTGTTTGATTGATTGATCCATCCTGAATCCAGTTTTCCTCTCTCCCTCCATCCCCATTCCCTGTTTCCTTCCACTCCTTCTCCTTTTCTCTTCAGAAAAGAGCAGATCTCCCATGGATATTAACCAGCCATGGCATATCAAGTTGCAATATGACTAAGCACTTCCTCTCCTATTAAGGCTAGAGGAGACAACTAGGAGGAAGAAAGGGTTCCAAAGGCAGGATAGAGTCAGAGGCAGCTTCTTCTCCCTCTGTTAGGATTCTCAGAAGAAAACCAAGCTACACAACTGTAACACATGTGCAAAGGGCCTAGGTAAGTCTCATGCAGACAGATGATCAGATCTGTCTCTGTGAGCCTCTATAGGCCCAGGTTAATTGATTCTGTAGGGGCCACTTATGTATAATATCATATCATCTGCAAATAGCAATACTTTGACTTCTTTCTTTCCAACTTTTATGTGCTTGATCTTCATTAATTGCCTCATTGCTCTAGCTAAAACTTCAAGTACTATATTGAATAGATATGGAGAGCATGGACAGCTTTGTCTTGTTCCTGGTTTTACTGGAATTGCTTTAAGTTTCTCTCTCTTTAATTTGATGTTGGCTATTAGCTTGCTGTATATTGCCTCTGTTATGTTAGGATATATGTCTTGTATCCTTGATGTCTCTAAGACTTTTAACATGAATGGGTGTTGAATTTTATTAAAGGCTTTTCCAGCATCTAAAGAGATGATTTTTTTTTCTTTCAGTTTGTTTATTGGTGGATTCCATTGGTAGGTTTTTATACATTGAACCATCCCTGCATCTCTGGGATGATCATGTGTTTTTGGATTCAGTTGGTAATTATTGAGTATTTTTTATCATTATTCATAATGGACATTGGTCTGAAATTCAGTTGTGTGGTTGAGTCTTTGCATGCTTTAGGTATCAGGGTGACTATGGTCTCATAAAATGAATTTGGCAATGTTCCTCCTGTTTCTATTTTGTGAGATAGTTTGAGGAGTATTGGTATTAGCTTTTCTTTGAAAGTCTGGTAGAATTCTGCATTCAGGAGGCAACGAGGGAGGGAATGAGGGAGTGGAATACAGCTGGGATATAAAGTTAATAAACTGTAACTAATATTTAAAAATTTAATAAAAAAGAATACTATAAAAATAAAAATAAAGATAAAAAGTATCTGGCCCAGGGCTATTTTGGGATTGTGGGTTGGAATTTTTCTTTTACTAGTTTCTGTAGGGCCGAATTTATGGATAGCAAAATTAAAAAAATTAGGTGTGTGTGTGTAATATCTTGTTTTCTCCATCTATGGTGATTAAAATTTTTGTTGGGGAAAGTAGTCTAGGATAGCTTCAGTGGTCTCTGGGAGTCTTCAGGTCATCTGACCAAGCCCTTCTGGTTCTTAGAGTCTCTGAGGAGAAATTAGAATAAATCTAATAGGTCTGCCTTTACATGATACTTGGCCCTTTTCCCATGCATCTTTTAATATTCTTTCTTTGTTTTGTACATTTAATGTTTGGTTAGTATGTGGTAGGAACATTTTTTTTGTCAAATCTATTTAGTGTTCTGTAAGCTTCTTATATGTTTCTAGGCTTTTTTTTCATTAGCTTTATGCAAATTTTCTTTTATGATTTTGCTGAAAATATTTTCTGGACTTTTGATCTAGGAATATTCTTTTTCCTCTGTTCCTATTATTCTTAGGTTTGTCAGATGTCTTGGAAGATCTGTGTTGGAAACATTTTGGATTCAATATTTTCTTTGACTGATATATCAATTTCTTTTGTTTCTTCTATGCTTGAGATTTTATCTTCTGTATTTTGTATAATGTTGGTGATACTCCCATCTGTAGTTCTTGTTCTCTTTCTTTTTTTTAAAGCTTCAGTTTTTATTTATTTCAGAATAACACACTGCACACCATAGAGTCACTACCTATTTCTTCTCATACTGCTATCCCAACTACTTTCGAAATCCAGGAGAGTCCCTGCTGCTGGATCTAATCTCCTGTAGCTTCACCAGGCACTCTGTTAAGAAAGCAGCAAGTCATGTGGAGCTCCTTAGTAGGTACATATAGTAGGCAGGTTCAGGTAAAAGAAACCAGTTCACTCCGTCTTTGGATCAGGTTTTTCCATTTATAAAGTTGAACTAGTTGGGAAATTACATTGCTCCTATTTAAGCTCATGCAGCGTCACTTGTAGCCAGTTTCTGGGGGTGGCAGTAGCAATTAAAAACAATTACACAAAGACCTAAATTTGATAATCTTGTATTGTCAACAAATGACTCACAGTGCGAGCATCTGCAGCTGGGTAGGAACAGTCTACGGAGAGACTGTCACCTTGGACCATACATTCTCACAGGAGGCAATGGAAACTGGCTCTCGTGGGTATGAGGAAGAATGCAAAATCCTGTACTCTTGTTTTCCTGGAACCACAGATGTCATGCACTACAAACACACATAGAGAGGTAATTAATATTAAAGTTTCGTGAAAACCACATGCTATATGATTCTTTTCATACAAAATGTCCAAATCAGGCAAATCTACAGAGAAGAAGAATGGCATGGTGATTGTCCTGCTGGGGACAGGGGTATGTTGGGAATTATTTGCTAATTGTTACGGTTTTTATTTGGGGAGCAGCAGAAATGCCCTAAACTTCTATTTAAGTTCATACAGAGCTGCTCTGCAGCCAGCTTATGGGAGTTGGGTAAAGTCCTCACTCTTTGAATATGGCAAAAGCCATTGGTTTGCACTCTTTGAATGGATTGAATGGTTTGTAAAATATATCTTATAAAATTACCTTTAAAATGCTTCCCTTAAGGGGAGGAGGACCTCCCCTATCAGTGGACTCAAGGAGGGGCACGGGAGAAGAAGAGGGAGAAAAGGTGGGATTGGGATGAGGGAGGGGGCTACAGTTGAGATACAAAGTGAATAAATTATACCAATTAAAATTTTCTTTTTGTTTATTTTTATAAATTTATTAATTTTTATATCAATCACAGGTTAGGTACTTTGCATCCCAGGCATAGCTACCTCTCCTACCCTCCCCCTCCCTCCCTCATATCCCTCCTCCCCGCCCACTCCAAGTCCACCAACAGGGGAGGACCTCCTCCCCTTTCATCCAACCCCAGCTCATCCTGTCTCCTCAGGGCTGGCTGCAATGTCCTCCCCTGGGATCTAGCCAGTCTGTCACTCCTGGGCATGTATGGGGGAGGGTCAAAGAGTCAGCCATCAAGTTCATGACCCTCACTAGGGTCTTCAGTCCAATACCGAGCTATCATGGGCCCCATCAGAGCAGGGGTTCCAGGCCACATCCACACATAGTCCTGAATTATAGCAACCGTCTCATACAAGACCCCTGTGCCCTGCTCAGTTTGGTCTTTGTGGAGCTCTTGTTCTCTCCAAGTTTCAACAACCTCCTCCATTTGTATCATCACTTCTCACCCTCTGCCAAAGGCTTGATTGCTAGTCTTAATATCTGCTCTGATACATCCCTACATTGACCCCCTCAGAGGTTGTCCTTAGCATGCTCCTGTCCTGTTGCTTGTTTTCTCCACTCAATGCCCATCCCATTTGTTCATCCAAACAAGCATTGATCATACCAACCTGGGTCCTCCTTCCTGTATATCCTCCCTAGGTGTGTAGATTTCAGCTTGACCTTCCTACTCTATAGGTCTATATAAGTGAGTATACACCATATGTTTGTTTCTGCTTTTGGGATACCTCACTCAGGATGATAGTTTCCAGGTCCCACCATTTGCCTGCGAATTTCATGATTTACTCCTTCTTAATTGCTGAGTAGTATTCCATTGTGTAAAAGTACCACAATTTCTGTATCCATTCCTCAACTGAGAGACACCTGGGTTATTTCCAGGTTCTGGCTATTACAAATAAAGCAGCCACGAACATAGTTGAGCAAATGTCCTTGTTGTGTACTTGCGCATCTTTTGGATATATGCCTAAGAGTGGTATAGCTGGGTCTTGAGGAATCACTATTCCTAATTGTCTAAGAAAGCACCAAATTGATTTCCAGAGTGGTTGTACAAGTTTGCATTCCCACCAGCAATAGAGGAGCGTTCCTCTTTTTCCACAACCTCTCCAGCATGCGTTGTCACTAGAGTTTTTGATCTTAGCTATTCTGGAGGGTGTAAGGTGAAATCTCAGAGTCGTAATTTGCATCTCCCTGATGGCTAAGGATGTTGAGCATTTCTTTAAGTGTTTTTCTGCCAATCTATAATCCTCTACAGTCAGTTCTCTTTTTAGCTCCATACCCCAATTTTTAATTGGATTACTTGGTTTCTTGCTTTTTAACTTCTTGAGTTCTTTATATATACTGGATATTAGCCCTCTGTCAGAAGTAGGATTGGTAATGATCCTTTCCCAATCTGTTGGCTGTCATTCCGTTCAGATGACAGTGTCTTTGCTTTACAGAAAATTTACAGCTTCATGAGGTCCCACTTATTGATTGTTGATCTTAGAGCCTGTGCTGTTGGTGTTCTATTCAGGAAGTAGTTTCCTG